>OZ005655.1:164728012-165267012 GCA_963930645.1 Salticus scenicus
CCGAGTCTGTAAACACAGCTATATCAAGTGATATTAATATTCATGGAACAACTCCAATAGACCACGAAATTTAAATTTAATTTAGAAATTTTTATTTATCAACCTTGAAAGTTCATACAGAAAATTTTGGAGTGGAAGGCTGATTTTTTATACCAACTATGTGAAAAATACCAAAGCCGGGAATCGAACCCGGGCCTTCCGCTTTATGTACGGAACGGATGCTTAAACCATTGAGCTACCCTGGCTGATTACCAGCTAGGTATTTCTCACATAACATTCGTTGGCAATTCGTTAGCATCCGCACGTAAAGCGGAAGGCCCGGGTTTGATTCCAGGCTCTGGTATTTTTCACATAGTTGGTATAAAAAATCAGCCTTCCACTCCAAAACTTTCTGAATGAACTTTCAAGGCTGATAAATAAAAATTTCTAAATTAAGTTTAACTATATATTTTACTGCCTCCAGTCTTTAAGGTTGTAGAAAAATAATTGTCTTTAAGGTAGAAAAATAATTTTCATTAATAAATAATTATTTTTATAACACAATTAAGGAAAAAGAGGGCTTCTCATTCCTAGGTTAAAAAACGTTGAAAACAAAGGCAGTTAAAAAAAAAAAAAAAAAAAAAAAAAAAAAAAAAACATAAATAGACTGGATTTGGAAGTTCCTCAATTTGAAAACGATATATTTTAATAATTCAAAAAACATCTGTATTTTTAACAGAAATTTTTAAGTAATTTTCTTTAAAATGACGCAAGCTATTTATATTTCAGTATAACTAAATAAAAACAAATTCATTTTTTTTTTTTTTTTTTTATTCAATTGAAACATATTCTAACTTCATAAGAGAACAAATTAAGAAAATGTATTTAGGACCTTAATAATTATTTTCACGAAAATAAATAAATAAACAAAATAAAATAAATAAATAAAAATAATATAATATAAAATAAAATAAAATAAAGAAATAATATATACTGGGTAATCCAAAAGTCACAGATAAAATAAAATAAATATTTTATTAGAAAAGTATTGACAGTGGCGCTATGCGATTTTCACTGAAATGCACAGAAAAACATGGGATTTTTTTTTTTTTTTAAGTAACACGAAATTTATTAGTATATTAGTTCAAATTTTCTTCATCAGGTGGCGTTATAATTGTAAATTTACTTTTTTTTACAATGGCGCAGTACATTCAACATCGTAACTAGGACTATAAATGTTCAATGTAATAGCCGTCATTCGTTAGAATGACCGTCAGACGTTGCCCATTGGAAATTCCATTAAAAAAGCATTCATTATTTGCAATATGACGTCATTTGATCAGACGGATCTGTTTAAAATGTAAGAGGATATTGAGAATACAGCGCGATATATTGGTGAAAAATGTAACTAATATTTTTTCACACATATATAGAAAAAAATTCCATGTTTTTCTGTACATTTCAGTGAAAAATGCATAGAGTTACAGTGAATAATTTTTTTAATAATGAATTTTTAATTTTTTGTGTGACTTTTGAATCACCCGTTATATATATATACTTAAGAAAGTAAATTAAATAAAATTGTCAGATTACGTTACCCATTTAAAAATTTAATTTATCGTTAAATTTTTGGCAGAAAATTAGAATTTTTTATTGTCTCTCCCTATCAGTTATCACTTGTTTTTGAAAAATAACTTTTACAGTTTGTTTAAAACCTTAAAAAATATTTCTGAAAACCAAACATTATCTTTAAAAAATAAAGTATATTTAAAAAATAGAAAATTTTCCAGCTTCATTTAAACTTTTCTATAAATTAGTTGCAGGAAGTTTGAGGTCATATACATTTTCATTGTCTTTCCCTGTGAGTTGTCACTAGTTGTTGGAAAACAACTTTTACAGGTGATGCATTCTTCCTGCAGAAGTTTTGTCTTTTGACAAATCTTTTGAACAAAAACCAAAACTTTTCCCCTCAGAACTTCCCCCCTCTCTTTAAACAAGGTATTACAGAATCAACATAAATAAATATTTATACATTTTTTATTAATTTTTAACACTCGATTAAGCATAAAATATATATTATAAATTAAGAAATGAAATTGACTAACTTTATATTATCCCCTTAACAAACAAGTTTAATTAAATTTTTTATTGTTGAATGACTTTTAATACTGTAAAACAACTTTTGTCTAAGAGTTATAAAAATAATTTCATTAAAAATGATTATTTTTAATTGCCTAATTTTAAAACTGAATACACTCAGTATTAGAATTAGTACATATTTTTTTTTTTTTTTTTTTTTTTTTTAAATCATAATATATAATATTATTGTTGTTATTTAACTAAAAAAAGTTTTTTTTTATATATATTAAATATATTTTGATTTATGTATCTGTAGTAATGAAGTAAATTATTTTTTCATAGACTTAAATTAATTACCATTTACTTTATGTAAAGTTGTTTTAATTACAATAATTATCTTATTTTTTATAATGAATCCTTATAACGGAATCAGTTTTATTGCTGATTAATATTTATGTTGTTAAGTAAATTTTTTAGTATTAATTTTTTAGTAAATAATTAGTATTTTCAGAAAAAAATTACAAAAAAAAATGTAATTTTAAACATAAATAAAATTTGTGTTAGAATCTGAAAAGTATATTCAATCACTGTCTGAATTTACATCTCCTTTATTATGTTACAAATGAAAAAAAATATAGATATATATATTAATTTATCAATTTATTTATTTAATTGATCATTTGTAAACTAATATTTAAATAAAAATAACGAATTTTTAAATTTTAGATTTCAATTAATTACTCATTACAGAATTTGATAATAATAATAATAATAATAATTTTTTAATAATTTAAATTTACAGTATTTTTCTTACTAAAATTTTTGTATACTAAATCTCTAATTTTAATTATTTTTTCTTGCTGATTTGTAACTAATGCTGAAAAAACAATTTTAAAAGATACAAAAGAACTGTATTAATCAAATAGTAATAATAATAGCATTCTTTCAATTCTAAGAATTAATTCGATGTACTACTGTTTTCTTTTTAATAAATATTTCATTTATTGTAAACTACTAAATTTAATTAAATATTAGACTGAAATTATTAATTGTCTTAATACTGAATATCCATCTGTCTCATTATATAAACAAAATGTCTAAAATTCAAATAGATTTTTTATTCATCAACACCATTCAATTCCAGAATTGCTTGTTAAAATAAATTATCTAATATATATATTTAGAATGCTATTTTATTATGTTATTTATTACTTTTGCATTATATTATTTATTACTAATGCTAAATAAAATTCTTTTAGCCACCTTTAAACTGACATTTGATGGATTTCCAACTTATCCGATGAAAATTAATCGGATCATGATAAATTGAAGTGTGCATCTATTTCAGTGCGACGAAAGTTATCTGATACTTAATCATTATCACTCTCAGAAATCTGGATTTGAAAATTATACCCTTGAATACATTCAGTTCTTCCTTCCCTCTACTTTATAAACATTAACGTTCCAATTCTATGACGTCAGAAACACACAGTTCCCCATTCTCTGAGTTCTAGAGTGTCTTTTCCCTGCATCTGTTAAAGACAGGTCGCAAAATTAACGCTGGTTTTCAGATCGATACATTGCAGCTGACTGACCCCGCCTCCGTCATCCTGAAACTCCGCCTGCCTGTCTCATTATGCAGCAGCTCAAATGCTTTGTGGAGAAAGGGTAAAAATGAGAGAACAGGCTCAGAAAAAAGCTTAAATATTTTCGAAATTAGAAAGAAAATTCATTTAGAGAAAGTTGTATTTGATTTAACAGGTTTAAATTTCTTTTCTTTTTTTTTTTTTTTTTTTTAGTTGTAATTAATTAAATTAATTGCAAATAAATAATAAATCTTCAAAATACTTATTTTTTATATATACAGTTGGTAACAAAAGTGTCCGAACGCTAGCAAAAAATTTCTGTGTGAAAAAAGTACACTTTATACGGTTTTGTTAAATAAATCCTTGTCGAATCCTGTTCTTAGTCAGTGTAAGAACATGATTCGATAAGGATTTATTTAACAAAACCGCATGAAGTGTACTTTTTCTACATAGGAATTTTTGCTAGTGTTCGGACACTTTTGTTACCGACTGTATATATACATATATATTTATTTCTTAATTATAAACAAGGCATAAGTTATAATTAACGCTGTGTGTAGGAGTCGTCAAATAGCAGTCTAATCTAAAAGTACCAAATAAAATAATATAAGCATAATATGACATTACATTCTGAACTTATAACAACAATTTTTCACTATTTTTGACGAGTAAAATTTCCTAGTAATTAAAGAAAATCCTTTTTTAAACCCCACATACATATAAACGAATCTCTGTTTACACCACGAGCTTTTAAATTGCTAACTACATAGAAAAAAAAAAAATGAATAAAAATAAATAAATAACGTCAGTTTTGCCTGAAGATTAATTTGAAAGTTTAGTTTCTGATAACATTTATTTCAATTTTATTAATTATTCACGTGTAAAAAAAAAAAAAAAAAAAAAAAAAAAAAACAGCATAAATTACATTGCATAAATAAGCTAAGTGCCATGGTATTGAAATGTTTTCTTTATTTCCATTAAACGTAAAACTATTTTAGCAATGGCTGATTAGATAACTTCATTCCAAAGAAGTAAAAAAAAAAAGTATATAACGCGCCTAAAAATGTTTACACTTCATATTTCTATACAATAAAATTTTATTTAAAACTATATAAGCTTGCTTATTTCATGACAAAAATTGCAATAAGATTTCACTGGTGCCGAAAATTAAGGACTGTACGAACCCTGTACGTATTTAAGTAGTTAGCGGTTAGCCTTCAGTTAACAAGTGCCTGATTCAAGTCTTGGTTCAGGATTTATATTTGTAATGGTGTGAAATCGCACTTTAAGCAAGGGATCCCGGTCTAATTAGCCCCAGTGTGTAAAAACATGACCAAAACAAACTAAACTTTCATTTGTTTAAAGATCTGAAATTCGTTATAAAACTTTTTATACAGAAGTAGATAATAAATAAAACATTGTTAAAACAATGTCACATAAAAATCTTGTAATGACACAATGGAGCACCGTAGTTTTCATACTTTTTTCAAGGAAACATTCCTAAAAATTAATTATTGGAAAAAAACTTAGAACCGCAAATTTATTTTAACATTTTAATGGTATATAATAACAGTGCTGTTAACCATGGGGGTTTGAACCAATGGTTTTAACCAGTTTTAATTGTCTTGGTCGATATCAATTTTGGCCAGTTTTGATCACTGAAAATTACTATTCAATTTATTTAATACTAATCAAATAATTTTTTCCTGAATTTAAGCTAACATTTGTTTAAAAAAATGTCACAATAATAACATAACACAAAGATACAACACAAATGTTTTAATTACATTTTTAACACAAGATCTTTTGTGTTAATTATTAAATTAATTTAAAATATATATATACTAGTAAGAAGTTTTGAGGTTGTTTTTAAATTTAGATGGTTTTGTAACTTATTATGGATTATTAAAAACTTAGACAGGGTTCCCACGGCCTGATTTTTTTCAAGGACTCTTCCACCAGTATTATCTAAAAATAATTTTTTTCTTAAATGTACATTGCACATTTAAGAATATCTTAAGATTTTTCTGGTGGAAGAGTCTTTGAAAAAAGGCGTGGCCGTGGGAACCCTGTTAGAAAATAACTTTCTATTGATGAAAAGTTGGCACAACAATTCATTAGATTTAATGTGAATTCAAAAAATTTTAATGCGTTAAATCTTCTTCATTGCTGTTCACCAGATATCGGTCCAACTGTATCTTTTACACTTTCAGAAAAATAGGATTTTGGATATGGTAAGGATTCTTCTTGAAATGCAATCACAAAAGGCCAAAAAGTTGGATCAATATTATCATACAACCACTACCTTGCTATTTCTTGCTTTTATTCATCCTTTACCCGTGTTGGTAGGATTTAGCATTTGTATCAGGGGTATCTGCACCGTAAGCATATTGTAATAATGAGCTTCATAAACTTGTCAGTGTATTCTTTTTTTAACTGCACTGTTAATTTTATTACTTATTAAGTTACTTTTAACTGCAAATACTGATAATAATATTAATAGTAATAAAATTAAGGCTGTTTAAAATCATTTTAAACAGTTTTGATCTTTTTTTTATCATTTTTGATCAGTTTTGCACGGTTAAAACTACTTTTATCCAATGCTCTGTTCAAAATCGGTTTCGACCGGTTAAAATTAAAACACTACATAATAAGGGGTCATATAATCATAATAATCTAATGCATTTTCATTATTTCCTTTTTATCGGCTCAGTTAAGAAAACTTTTAAATAATATTTGAAAAAATTTAACTAATAATCAATATTAAAGAGAAATAAAAACATTGTCTTTCCAAAAATAAGATGTCAATAAAAAATCTTCGAGCACCCAATTCAAGTCTACGGTACAGGATTGAAAAGTAAATCCACTAATTTATAATATGCCTATAAATCTATAGGGGGTTTTCTTTAATTTAAACCCCATTCCTGAAAAGCAATTAAAGGTTGGTTGGTTGGGTTTTTTACGTCACACTAGTGCTGCGCAAATGGGCGATTGGTGACGGTCTGGTAATCATCCCTAGAGGTGGTCCGGAGACATGCCATCACAATTTTGATCCTCCACGGAAGGGATGGCTACCCCGCTTCGGTGACCCCCAGAGGTATAATTTTGATGGGAACATGGAGGATATTGCGGCCACGACAGATTTTACGTGCACCAGCCACCATTATTGTACACGACGGACTTTGGCCGGATCGAAGCAATTAAAGGAGAGAGTGGGAAGCAAAAGTAAACGGTCACCTTCTTAGGTGGATATATACCTAAACACAGCAATAATAAACAACGTCTTGAACGACAACAACAACAATAATAATAATGATAATAATAATTAACTAACAGACAACTGTTTCGATAGAATTTAGCGTACTGTCATCAGTGCATACAAAAACGAAATGAAAATGCTCCTATATAAAATAAAGAAATCGGATTTTAATGTTGACTGTTAATGACTTTTAATCACGACTGTTTAATCAACCAATAGAATTAGGCGTAATGTAGGAGATTAGTCAATAGGAAATTAAGAAATGGTAGTTGTAGAAAATGTTTTTAAAAAAAAAGAAGAAAAGAAAAGAAATTAAGAAAATACGGATTTAATTTAAAATTTCTAACAATCATATGAACAGACAAAAATAGTTAAGCGAAATCACAATTACTTTTATGATTCGTATAAATGTAAAAAGCTTCAAAGAAATCGAGTTCAAGTGTAACATTTGAGTCTGTAAATTATTTTAGTTGTATCAAATTTAAAATAATGGTTTTTCTCCCAGAAATTGCCGTAAGAAAAAACACGATGAAAAAATCCATAAGGACGAGAAAAATTATTGTAACTTATTCAAAATATATATACACATTACTGGCCAATGAATTGGAAACCTGTGAGAGTTTCTACAAATGCTCGCTAGCGGCATAAGTAGACAAATCCTGTTGTGGCGAATGTTCGGCTGATATGTAAAAGTGGTATTCAAGTACAATACTAATTAAAATATACTTTCTTCGTTCATTTTAATTTACAAAATGCGAATAAGAAAATGAACCTGTAAAGTAAAACTTAATTAAGAAAAATAATTTAAAAGCTACTTAGGTCATGCAGTAAATATTTATGCACATATTGTGTTTCACGCTTCAACCTCATGAATGTGCAATAAAACCAAAATTCATAAAAATATATGCATGAGTAAAATTAGCCTGAATATGATGCAAGGAGTCAGATTGATATTAACTGTAATGGCGAGATTAAATAAATTAAACTAAAATTCAATATAGATACTGATATGATAAGAATTAGAGAAAGGTAGTGAAATTAGAGAAAAGAAAGGAGAATATAAATAAACAGAAGTGACTATTGGGGTAATGTGTTGGTGTAGGAATTAAGGCCAACCGACTATACGAAGTTCCTCAGCCTGAGTGGAATACTCTCCGTGGTGATCTCTCTAAAGGATTTCCCTGCGACTTTCAGAGAAAAACCAAGGAAAACTCTTAACAACTAGCCGAACGAGCGTAATCGGGGTACGAATTCAGCACTTCCCATCTGCTAGCTTCGAGACCACGACCTCTAGGCCACTGGTTGGGAAAATATTGCAAAATAGAACAATTTCAAGAAATGTGTGTTCTTCATACTAGAAAGAATTTCGACCTTTATGAAATTCTGTAAAACATCTAAAATTTAGTGGCACGAGATGGAACTCTATTTCCATATACTAATTATAGACATTCTTGTTTTAATATCACTGTAAAATGAGAGAAAATTATAATTCACTAATATATCAATTTTATTTATTTTATTTTACTTTTTTTTTTTTTTTTTTCAAAATTTATTCTGTGTCAGCTGTCATATATATATATATATATATATATATATATATATATAAACAGATAATGTAATGAGCAATTACTTAAATATACGGTCAATCATTTTTATTTTATTTTTATTTATTCATCTTTATATATAATTATTGTTGTTATTGTTGCTTTTGTACACCAGACCGTTATTCCAAAATTTCACAGCTACTATTGAATTACGATCTATTTAAAAAAGTGGAAATTATTAATATGTAAAAATATACTATAATACCAAACAATTGTAGGCAATTTATAAACGTTTATAAAATTAAAGGAAAGAAAATATTACTCTGACGACTAATTACATATTCAACAAATTTTGATAAAACTTTCCTCTATCTATTTAAATCAGTTTATTTACATCTCATATGGCCATAAAAGGACTAATTATTACAACTTTATTCTGTGTAACATCACTAAATAATTATCTCGAAACAAAAGGTATGGGGTAGTGCAATTAATGAAACACACAATTCCTGGTTACAAAGTAAATTTTGCAAAAATCATGATCACTGTATCACTTCTTCCTTCATTACAGTCCAATTGTTTCTTTTCTGGTGCTTACGAAATAGGCAGAGCCGATTAAGACAAGAGTAGGCCCAGGGCCTAATATATATTCGGGCTCTCTAGTACCCATGTTTTACCATACCAACAGTAAAAAAAGTAAACATTTTTGATGCATTAAAATACATTTATGAGCATAAAAGTCCGTACTGCTGAGATTTTTTTTAAAGCAGCGAAAACTTTCTCCCCCCATATAGTTTTTACAATTTTTTGCAGAAAACTTTTAAATTCTTCCTTTATTTCGGCCGTAAATGCATACTTGAGAATAATATTTCTTTTTTGTAAAATTTTCCATTTCTGTTTCTGAAGTACAATTTTTCTGTAGTTTTGTTTTCAAGAACATTTTTATGTGTTTTTCATTACATTTTTTCAAGTTGGAAACAAAATTTCGGGTCCTCAAGTCAAAGGCACTTGGGCCATTTTCGGCCGTGAGCCATGGGTCGACTGAACCGCTTGGGCCACGGTCCAGTAGGCGAATGCGTTAACATCCCCTGAAATAGGTATACTTTATCCCTGCGGAATTGATAGAAGGGCTGAAGAAATGTTCAGAAGTTTTTTTTTTTTCTTTTCTTTTCTGATTTTTAGTGTCCTTGCTGATTAGGTGGTACACAGGTATAGTAGTCTGTTAAATGATTTATAAACTCTTCAAATATGGACACACTATAAAGGACACTGAACAGTATTTTACATTAATTTAATTTCACAAGTGACTGACATGTTAGCGAATGTTGCAAACAGTATGGGGCATCCATGATTTATCTTGATCTCTGTTTCGACAATCAAAATAACGTGATAAGCCGTTTTAGTTAGTAGTGTGATGATTTCTTGTTGACTAGAACTTAGGTTTACAATACATCGCGTACATGAGCCTTTCTAAAAATAAACAAAGCAAACCTGAGTTAACTTTTCGGCTGTTAGTTAACTTGGAACTCCTAATAAAATAACAAGTCTCTTTTTCATTCGGAGGGAGCTGAGTCATGTGATTCTGGCTGACCTGATTGATTTAGAAATAATCATATGATACAGGGGTGGGGGGAGGGGGAAGAAGCCTCCAGATTTTATAGAAAATTACGTTGGAATTACATAATATGATAATTACATAATAATCAGAAAATGAAATTAAATAAGTTTAAGAATTAAGAACAAGCTAATGAATTTGTGTTTACTGAAATATTTAGAAAGTTAATTAATAAAGAACTAATTAGGACTTGTTTAGTGGATTAGTGGAAGATTAAATCATTTAAATTTGATAAATGAAGCTCTAATTTTAATGAAAGCTTTTAATATATATATGCATGAATGGTCAACCCTGAAGTGCTATTTCTGCAGTTTTGTCGCTTTACCCCCCCCCCCCCTCTTTTTTTTTTCTTCCTTTCAATTAAAATTTCCAATCATTCTTAGAGCTTAATTTTGTTAATGTTTGGATCGTGAGGAACATTCTTGATTATATTTTTAATAAACTCCTCTTTGTTCGTATGCAATATTGACTGTTTATTCATTGGAATTATATTAAAGTATGTATTATAGTATTATACTAAAGTATGTATTTATCCTTTTATAAAATGATTAATAATTATTTTTATTGTTATTATTTATTCATTTATTTAGGGTTTTGTGGATTATGGAGACAACTTATCATGTGTTTAGTATTTAGTTTCTGCATTCTACTTTTATTACTTTATTATATTTTATATTATATAATTCTCTTCACAGCTTGTGATATTAATCACAAGTACTACGGTAAACTCATCAACATTTTTTATTTTTCACTATTTTTCTGAATGCATATTATTCACATCTCTGCTCATTTATTTATCCTCCATTCCCACTGTTTTTACTCTACCAACGTCTTATACAAAGCTTGTTTTTCCTGCAAAGCCGCTTCTGCCCATACTTTTTTCTCTCTCGGTTTGGGAGGCTCCTCTCTAAAGAGCTGAACGTGGCGGTCACGTGAACGCTCTGGAAAACGCCGTGGGGATTTTGGAGAAGGAAACACATTAACTAACATTACCCACCCACAACATATTGTGCAACTCAACGTAACAATTCGCTTAGAAAATAGGGTAGAGAAAAGCTCTGGTGTGCTGCTGGTTCCCCCTCCCCTCCCCCCCCCCCTTTTTTTTTCTTCATTTGCTAGAGGTAAGCCGCAATTGTTAAGAGTACTCAAATCGCTTTTGAAGGGATTAAGCTATGTCAGTGTTTTGTATGGTAAGAGTTGTCGAAAAAAGTGGATATTTAAGCTAATACAGATGTATTAACTTAAGTCTATGATACTGTGAGAAGAGCTGGGAAAAATCCTCTAAAGAGTATTTGAGAAGAAGAGAGAGAAGAGTAGTAATTATTTATTTATTTTTATTTTAACATCGGTAAAATGTTTCTTTTTTTCACGGTACACATTTTTCTGTGCAGCTCGCATTATTTATATTGTTAATGTTTATGAATTTATATTCTTTTGAATTGCAAAACATTATTATTTCCTTCTTTCTCTTTTTCTTTCTTTCTTTTTACTTCCTTTACAAAAGTATAAATATTAAAGGAAGTAATTGGGAAACTGATTTGCAAAACAGATTTTGTGTCCCTCATTACTGAAAAACAGTTGCCCGTAGAATATTGTAAATTTATATTTATAACTTTTATAACAACTACTTATACGCCATAAATTTTGGTTTGATGAGCTCTTTCACTCTAGAGACATCCCCGACTTTATAAGTTTTCCGTGACGATTGTATGTATGTACCTGTGTATGTATCTCGCATAACTCAAAAAAAAAAAAAAAAAAAAATAGATTTTCCGTTTTGGAAACCTCTACGAAAACCTCATTTTTTTTTTAGGACTGAGGACTATTAGTCTAAATCTGGGATTTTTGCAGTGTCATTTTTCGATAGTTGGACATTTATCGAAATCTAAAATTTATCGAAAATATAATTGAATAATTTGAAAGCGATGTTATAATTTGAAAAAAAAAAAAAAAAAAAAAAAAACTAATAGCCCTCCGTCCTAAACTAAATTCTGCTTTTGCCAGAATTTCATCAAAATCTTTTTTTTTTTTTTTTTTTTTTTTTTTTTTTTTGGAAAGAAAAAGAAAAGAAAAGAAAATTAATAATAATCAGTATCGAAACAAACACTATCGAAAAAGTTTTTTTTTAATAATTTTGAATTAGCAAATAAAAAGTGCGCGTGCAAAATGAAATAAAAATAAGTAAAAAAAATGAATTTAATGATTTAATTTTTATGTAAAACATGATCGCGTGCTATCTTAAAAAGTAGATGTAAAATTTAAAGTTTATGTGGTGTGTGTGTCATCTATAAAAATTGTTTTAAGAAATAGAATAGAATAAAGAAAGCAACGATGTTGGTTGCACTTTGTTATATAGTTTGAATTTTTGAATTTCATAGAAGTAATATCTACCATTGGAATAATTTCTTATGTTAAAACTATAGGGAATTGTTATGCGAGCAAAATCGATGCTACTTTATTTTCTTTTATTTATTATTATTATTATTATTATTATTATTAGGACTGAGGACTATTAGTCTCAATCTGGGATTTTTGCGTTGTCGTTTTCGATAGTTGGACATTCGTCGAAATCATTTTTCGATAGTTGGGCATTTATCGAAACCTAAAATTTATCGAAAATATAATTGAATAATTTGAAAGCGATGTAATAATTTGAAAAAAAAAAAAAAAAGAACTAATAGTCCTCCGTCCTAAACTAAATTCTGCTTTTGCCAAAATTTCATCAAAATCTTTTTTTTTTTTTTTTTTTTTTTAAGAAATAGAAAAGAAAATTAATAATAATCAGTATCGTTACAAACGATATAGAAAAAGTTTTTTTTTTTTTTTTTTTTTTTTTTTTTTTTTTTTAATTATAATTTTCAATTAAGAAATATAAAGTGCGCGAGCAATATGAAATAAAAATAAGTACAACAATGAATTTAATGATTTAATTTTTGTTGAAAGAAATAGTTTGTTCGTTCGGTGCAACTTGCACATTAGTCCCGTGAGGTACAACTTGCAAATTAGTCCCGTCAGGAACAACTTGCACATTAGTCCCTTTTAAATATAGTGTTTTATTTAATTTTTTTAATTTTTATTGTTATTGTTATTAACGAGCTCTCATGACTTCAAAAAATAGGATTAAAGCATTTTGGTAATGGTTTTCCTTGTATGTTTACACTAGTTTTTCTTTTATGATTTCCACACTAAATATGGAACATCTTCCGCAATCAAGTTTTATAAAATACCATGAAATATATCATTTTTTTTTTTTTTTTTTTTTTAAATCTTTATATGGCGAAAAGAGTCTTAGTCTCCACAGAAAGTAAGAACCGACCTTGTAATAATATTGTTACAAAAATAGTCATATTTCTTGTGCGTAGAATGTAGCTCATAAATAAATAGGCAAGGTATAATCGAATAATGCAATTTATTCAACAAATATTCTCGAAATTGTTCAGTAAAACTATTAGTCGTACTACAGACGACAATAATCAACGAATATTCTCGAAAGACAACAAAAACTCGTACAACAAAAGTCAATCAAACAGTGTAAAATACACCTCAAAATAGAAATCGCACTGATTCAGAAAAAATGATCAATGCAGTACAAAATCTATAAACTGTCCTAAAGAAAATGCATAAAAGCACGTTTTGTGTAGGTTGAATATGGAAATAATTCATCATTTGTTTACAGGGCTACCAAAAATATTTGAATATAATGGGGCTAAACTTTGAAATTGTTGAAAATGTATTTTATTGTATTAAATAATTTTCATATAACACTAAATTTAAGAACACGACGTGATGTGTAATTTATAGACAATATACAGAACCATCCAAAATTAAAGTAAACTTTCTTTTCTATTAAATGTAATTGATGGAAGTGCTTTGCTACATTTTACAATGTCGACGAACACTGCTCAGGAAGAAAAATTAATTTATCACACCCATACTTGTAAATGAAGTATTTTTGACGTTTAATTTTACACTCTGATTTTTGTATAATATCACGTTTTGAGATCCCCTGAATATGAAAGTCAAATTTGTAGCGGTTGATCTGTAGGTATATTTGTTATCAACATAACCTATAAAGGAATAACTGTAAGGAATTCAAATTTGGTATTTTGAAGTTCGTATTACGTTGCCCCTTGAAAAATTTGATAAAGGTTGCAAGTTTGTAAAGCAAATTAATAACAGCCTTGATTTTTTTTTTTTTTTTTTTTAATGAATGTAGGCACTACAATTGAACGGGGTGTTAAAAGTGGGCGGCAGCCCCCCCCCCCCCCACACCCAGATTATATGTCAAATAAAACTGTTTCTGAACCTACTTTAGATTATTTTAAAAAGTAGATTGAATTTTATTATCTACCTTATTGATCTTACACCTTGATCCGCAATCGATCTTTATAGTACTGAAAAACAGGGTAAGAGAAAGTCGTGTGAGTGACACATCAGATTTTGTTATTTATTTTTATTCTTTCTTACTTTCTCTTACCCTGTATATGATAGAGAAAGTATTGTTTTAGTTCGATTTTCAACATTGATCATTTGTTACATTTACTCATTTCAAGGTACCTGAATTCGAAAAACACGTTTTTAGCGGTTGGTTCGTGTATGTGCCTGTATATGTGTGTGTCTATGTCTGCGTGTGCGTATGTTTGTCTGCGTTTCTATGTGTATGCTATACTAAACTTTTCGTTGAGATCATTCAAACGGTTAAGATCAATTCAAATGTATTACATCTATGGGGGAAATTGCACGTAAGTAGATTTTAGTATCTATAGGATGCACTAAACCAAATGAAACGAATACATATTTTTTTAAATGCATAAAAGCAGGTTTCATGTAGATTATGTTTGAAAATCATTCACTGTTCGTTTACAGGGCTTCACAAAAGAACTAGATTATAGTGGTGCAGTGCTTAAAAACTGATGGAAGTGTATTTCAGATTGTTCTGTGTGTGTTATCAGTATAGGATTATGTTTATGTGCACCATATGATGTGTACATAACTTTGAGATGATATACAGGACAGCCAATATTTAAGCGAAAATATTCTTTTTTTTATTGAATCTAATCAATGGAAGTGTTTTAGTATATTTTACCATGTCCAGGAAAACTGCTCCGAAATTGAAATTAATCCCTGACACTCCTACGGTAAATAAAGTATTTTTTAAGTTAAATATTATTGCTTGTTATTTGTTTGTTTACACGTCTTGTGGTTTCCTGAATACCGAAGTCAAGTTTTTAACGTCTTATCTTTGTCTCCGTCTTTATACAAATAACTTAAAAGCAAATAATTTCAGGCAATTCAAATTTTGTATTTTGAAGTTAATATAAATTGCTTACTAGAAATATTTGATCAAGTTTGATTCAAGGAATGGTGCGTGTAAAAATTGTCCAAGTAATTTTAAATGAACTTTTAAATTTAATAATAAAATGGAATTTTCTATAAATGAAGGTACAATAATCAACCGGGGTTTAAGAGGGACATGGGACAGTATTCCAGACCCCCCCCCCCACACACACACACACAGAATTATTTGTCAAATAAAACTGTGCTAAAGCCTAATTTGAATTGTTTTTAACGTAGGTTTATACAACAATACGCCTTATCTTACCTCTTAATCTGCTATCTGTATTTATAGTATACGACTTTAAGGTCAGAGAAAGTCGTGTGAATGACACACCAGTCTATTTTTTCATTGTTATTCATTTATTATTATTATTATTATTATTATTATATAGATATTTACCGGTAGTTAAAAGGTTAAGTAAATTTTGTCGAGATTTCTCCGTTACTTATAAAGATTTTTTTTTTTTTTTTTGTCTTTAGAAGCGAAAATTAGTAAGAGATGGATCCCTAAAGGTGTTCCAAGGGTAATATTTATTTATATCTCAAAAACTAACAATCAGAATGAGCTGTAAATTTGTACACTCTTATTTTTCACAATTATTATTCGTTTTATAAAATGATTAATATAGGTCAAAATTCATTTTTTAACATGAATAACTTATTTATAATTTTCATAATTTAAAATATGTTTTTAAATTAAAAGATTTCATAGGATATCTTTGGTTTTCTTCATTGTATACCGTAAGAAGAAAATTATATCAGTAAAATGATTTTATTTATTTATTTATTCAATTATTCTGGAGATATATGTAAAAGTTTGTGACACGGCTTTAATACCAGCATCCTAAAATTAGCCTCAACGTCCTATTTGCATCAAGCATTTTTCAACAGATCATTTTTATTATTATTATTAGTAGTAGTATTCCTTATTATATAATATATATATATATATATATATTTGATTGATTTGCTACTTAAACAGAAATGTTCTTGAGGAGGGCTGCCGCTCTCTCAAACCCCTGTTGCATCTCTCTTTCTATAACTATCTGTATATAATCCGTAAAAACAATTATATTGAAATTCAATCTCTTTTAATTTTGTAATGTTGGTATTCTTATTTAATTTTGTAATGTTGGTATTTTCATTCATCTTTTCATTGCTAAATGTTATATAATGGTATTAAATTATTCAATTTATATGTTATATGTAATACATATGTATTCCTAATAACTGATTGTCTTGTATTAATTCCCTGTAATTCATAAATACTTGTACCAAATTTCATGAAAATGATTGCATAACACATCGGAATTATTTTGTGGAACCCTGTAAATGAATTATCAATTCTATGTCCACACTTCTCCACTGAAAAACATTCTTTTAAAATTCTATTAAAATTTCATTTTATTTAACGAGGTGTAAGTATGTTAAATACACTTTTAAGAAATACCGACTATAGACCGTAATAGTACGAAATTCTTTTATGTATCCCAGAAAAGGAGCCACAGTAATTATATACACTAAAAAGAATACATCTATTTAATTAATTAAAACTCATTAATATTTAAACCTAATTTGATATCATTTGGATGATTACAGTACTTCTTTGGAATTCTTTTGTGGGGTCCCGTAAATAAATTATTTAATCTATACATGTCCTTTTTCTAGAGAAAATATGCTTTTAAGCATCTTTATAATGTATGTTAATTCAATTATGTTGAATGCAGCATAAACGCATTAAGGTGCGCTTAAATAAAAAAAAATTCATAGGCTCAAATATCACGAAATTCTTTTGTGTGTTTTCGTAAACGAACCATAAACATTTTATACACCAGTAAAAACTATTCATCTTATTACACGTTTTTCATGAATAATTGTTTGAAATTTGACATAATTTCGCTGATTACGTTACATTGTCAGAATACTTTTGTATGGACTTGTAATTAGGATGCCTAAAAGCACATATTATATGCAGAAAACATAAGTTTAGTAATGTATGCTAATTTCATTTTGTTGATAGCAAAGTAATCACTGCAAACGCACGCGCACAAAAATAACACATTTAAGAACACATTTTGTCCTCAAATTAACAACACTTTTTGGTGTTCTAAGCTAGAACACTTCATAAGAAACATAATTGCAACAGACATAATTGCATAAGAAACATAATTTAGTGTTATGCTTATTCGAAATAAAAATCGCTTGCACTCATCATAGAAAAATAATTTTAATAAGTGGTAATTAAAAAAAATATAATTATTCAAATAAAAAATTTGCTCTGCATGAATTTTAATAGTAAAATATAGAAGAAAATTTTGTGATACTAGTTTCTGTTACAACAACATACTAGTTTCGTTTTCTCACCTTTAGCAGCATTCTGAATCTAATCCCCATAATACACACTGCTGAGCAAATTATTAAGAAAACGTCTGCATATTATTTCACGGGATAGACTATTCTGCTTAATAAGCGTTTCTAAAGTGTTTCATCGTTAAAGATGAATGTGTTTTAGAAATGTTCTAAAAAGCGTTTAGAATATGTGTGGGACCTTAAATTTTGATCGAAACACTATCTGAACACATTTCTTGTCCTTGTAATTGTCAACAACACTCCCGCAACACTTTTGTTTCCCTCGCGCAACACAATCGCAACACATTCCTAATACAATCACAACATTTTTAGTTAGAAGTGTTTACTATTACGTTCTAATAGCGTTGTAAAAGTGTTTCACGCATTTGCAGTGATGATATCAAAACGCATTTAAACGAAATTCACCCTATATGCTGTAATGATAAGAATTTTGACTTGTCCCTGTACACAATACATAAACAATATAATATAGCTATTTCTATACAGAGCGTGAATGTGTGTACCAAATTGCAAGTCAACAGCTTGGTTTTTGCGGTGGCTATCGCGGTACATACACTGCAAACGCACGCGCACAAAAATAACACATTTAAGAACACATTTTGTCCTCAAATTAACAACACTTTTTGGTGTTCTAAGCTAGAACACTTCATAAGAAACATAATTGCAACAGACATAATTGCATAAGAAACATAATTTAGTGTCATGCTTATTTGAAATAAAAATCGCTTGCACTCATCATAGAAAAATAATTTTAATAAGTGATAATTAAAAAAATATAATTATTCGAATAAAAAATTTGCTCTGCATGAATTTTAATAGTAAAATATAGAAGAAAATTTTGTGATACTAGTTTCTGTTACAACAACATACTAGTTTCGTTTTCTCACCTTTAGCAGCCTTCTGAATCTGATCCCCATAATACACACTGCTGAGCAAATTATTAAGAAAAGGTCTGCATATTATTTCACGGGATAGGCTATTCTGTTTAATAAGCGTTTCTAAAGAGTTTTAACGTTAAAGATGAATGTGTTTTAGAAATGTTCTAAAAAGCGTTTAGAATATGTGTGGGATCTTAAATTTTGATCGAAACACTATCTGAACACATTTCTTGTCCTTGTAATTGTGAACAACACTTCCGCAACACTTTTTTTTCCCTCGCGCAACACATTCCTAATACAATCACAAGTCACAACACTTTTAGTTAGAAGTGTTTACTATTACGTTCTAATAGCGTTGCAAAAGTGTTTCACGCATTTGCAGTGTACAAATTCTTCCCATAGGCCGTAATGATAGAAAAAGGTTGGCGAGTCCCTGTACACAAGTCATAAAAAATATAGACATAAAAAATTATATAGCTATTTTTATACAGAGCCTGAATGTGTGTACCAATTTACAAGTCAATCGGAGGATTTTTATGGCCGCTATTGTGGTACATACAAATTCTGCCCATAGGCCGTAATGATAAGAAAAATTTTGGCGTGTCTCTGTACACGAACTACAAATGGAAATACACACCCAAAATTATACAGCTGATTCTGTGGGGCTTATGAACATATGCACTAAATTTCAAGACAATAGCGTGATTTTTTCGGCCGCTATCGCGCGACAGGCAGACAGACACTCAGACGGAACCCAAAATCTTTTTGAGTCTCAACAGAGGGACTCCACTGACGTTTCGGCAAAAATTGCAAGTCAATAGTTTGATTTTTGCGATGGCTATCGCGGTACATACAAATTCTTCCCATAAGCAGTAATGATAAGAAATACTTGGCGTGTCGTTATACGCGAACTACAAAATGTAATGCACACCTAAAACTGTACAGCTAATTCCGTTGAGCGCACGAATATGTGTACCAAATTGCAAGTCAATAGTATTATTTTTCGGCCGCTATCGCGCAACATACAAATTCTTCCCATAAGCCGTAATGATAAGAAAAACTTTGACGTGCCCCTGTACACGAACTACAGATGGAATACACACCCAAAACTATACAGCTGATTCCGTGGGGCTGACGAACATGTGTACCAAATTTCAAGTCAAGAGCGTAATTTTTGCGGCTGTTATCGCGCGTCAGACAGATAGACAGACAGACAAACACACAGACGGAACCCAAAACCGTTTCGAGTCTCAACAGAGGGCCTATACTGACGTTTCGGCAACAATCATAACTCCATGAAAAAACGACACCAGAAATTCAAACATAAAGAAAAAAAAAGTAAACATAGGTTTAAAAAAAAAAAAAAAACTACTTCTGGCTTTTTTTATTATGTAAATAACCTATAATCCAAACTGTTCACTTCATCTTCTGTAAAAAGCACATATAATTTTAACTAGTGGATCTGTAGATCAGGAGCCTCAACATCCTATTTGCATCACACATGATTCAACAAGTCATTTTTAACACGCTTTTATTAGCTTCACCTGTATGTATGTTTGTATGTATGTTTGTAACCGCTCTGGGAGCAAACAAAAAATCTATATTGTAAAAAAAAAAAAACTTTCCCCACGTGAACGCTGTGGCTGTGAGGTAAAACTCCGCGCTACGAACCTAAAGGTCTAGCGTTCGAGCCCAGTCAGGGGAGATTTTTTAAAAATGGTTTTTGTTTAATTCTAAATTATTTTAATTAAAGATTTAAATTTATGTAAATATTATGGTGTGTCACTCACACGATTTACTCTTACCCTGCATTTTGATACTAAGATAGATATTTTGTGCTTTTTAGTTAACATTTCTATAAAAGCGTGTTCTTTAATTTTTTAAAACTATAATATTATTACTTATTCCTTTTTATAATATATTAATAATGATTCGATTGACTTGCTACATAAATAGATACATTCCAGAGGGGGGGGGGAGCTGTATCTCTCTTTCTGTACCTATCTGTATATCACATATATATATATTTTTTAATAACAGACAGTCTTGTATTATTTCCCTGAAATTCATAAATATTTCTACCAAATTTCATGCAAAAATATTACATAGCATATTGGAATTATTTTGTGTAACCCTGTAAACTAATTACCAATTCTATGGACACATTTTTCAACAGAAAAACATGCTTTTAAAATTCTAATAAAATTCCATAATATTTAATACGGTGTAACCATCTGAAAATACACTTTTAAGAAATACTGACTGTAGACCGTAATAGTACGAAATTCTTTTATGTATCCCGAAAAAGGAACCACAGTTATTATACACGCTAATGATACGAATACACCTAATTAATTATAACTCATTCATATTTAAAATTAATTTGACATCATTTCGATGATTACTGTATGTCATCGGAATTCTTTTGTGTGGTCCCTTAAATAAATTATTTAGTCTACTCATACCCTTTTTTTAAAGTAAACATGCTTTTAAGCATCTTTACAATGTATGTTAATTCCATTATGTCCAAGTGCAGCATAAACGCATTAAAGTACGCTTAAATAAAAAATTGTCCATAGGCTCTAATGTCCCGAAATTCTTTTGTGTGTCTGTAAACGAACCATAAACATTGTATATACAAGTAAAAACTATTCAGCTTATTCTGCGTTTTTCACGAATAATTGTTCGAAATTTGACATAATTTGGCTGATTACGTTGCATTGACAGAACACTTTTCTAAGGTCCTGTACATTAATTAGGAAGCCTAAAAGCCTAACAGCACATATTTTCTGTAGAAAACATAAGTTTAAGCATCTCTTTAATATACGCTAATTTCATTTTGTTGATTGCAAAATAATGACGTTAAAACGCGTTTAAACGAAATTCACCCCATATGTCGTAATGATAAGAAATTTGGCGTGTGCCTGTAGACAATTCATAAACAATATAAACATAAAAAATTATACAGCTATTTCTATACAAAGCCTAAACATGTGTGCAAATTCGGTCAATCGGAGGATTTTTGCGGCTGCTGTTGCGGTACATACAAATTCTGCCATGGGCTGTAATGATAAGAAAAACTTTGGTGTGTCCCTGTACACGAACTACAAATGGAACACACACTTAAAACCATAAAGGTAATTTCGTGGGGCTTATGAACATGTGTACCAAATTGCAAGTCTATAGCGTGATTCTTGTGGCCACTATCGCGGTACATTCAAGTTTTTTCCCATAGGCGTAATGATAAGAAAAATTTTGGCGTGGCCCTGTATACGAACTGCAAATGGAATGCACACCCAAAACTATACAGCTGATTCCGTGGGACTCATGAACATGTGTACCAAATTGCAAGTCAATCGCAGGATTTTTATGGCCGCTATCGCGGTACGGCGGTACATATAAATTCTTCCTATAGGCCGTAATAATAAGAAAAAGTTTGGCGAGTCCCTGTACACGAACTATAAATGGAATGCACACCCAAAACTATACAGCTGATTCCGTGGGGCTTATGAACATGTGTACCAAGTTTCAAGTCAATAGCGTGATTTTTGTGGCCGCTATCGCACGTCAGACAGACAGACAGTGAAACAAACACACAGATGGAACCTAAAATCTTTTTGAGTTTCAAAAGAGGGCCTCCACTGACGTTTCGGCAATTAGCGCAGTGTGAATTGAATGCTTTAAACATTCAGATAATGAAGCTAGTTATTTTACAGTTAATTGACATAGATGTTGAAATTAATAAATTTGCAAGAAATAAACATAGAAAATGTTACTTAGCTCATAAAATACTTATATTGTATTAAATAAATAATTTTTGAATAATAATAATAATAATAATAAATAAAACTTTAAATTTAGTAAAGATGTTACATTCGAATTTTTGTTTTAAATATTCATTTCCCTCTTTCTACTTTTTTTCCCTTCTTCTTCTTCTTCCTTTTTTTTTTTTTTTTATTAAATACAAATTTCTATTATGCAGTTTTGTGACTATATTACAAGGAGCAACTTTATACATTCATTCGCGCTAATGAATCGTAAGATGATTTAACAATTCACACAACAGAATCAGGTCTAAAGAATTACAAAGAAAGTTTTTACCATTGCCGCTAATGTTATTTTTAAATAACATGTCTTTTGTACTTTCTTAATTTTTATTTCTATTACTTTATTTTTTCTTATTTTTTAATGTTATTTTTAAATATCATTTCTTTTGCACTATCCCGGATACTGATTCCTGCAGTGGAGATTTTTAGGCATTTTCTGATTTATTTACCACGAATTAGGGGTATCCAATGATGTTTTCTCTTTGTTTGTTTGTTTGTTTGTTTGTTCTTAGCTTGTACGACAAAATCAAAAACTATTTCGTATAAAAGGAGGAAATTTCGCAGCCTTGTTGTCATGTACAATAAGCATGCTCACGAGCGCGGGCAAGTATGAGCAGGAAGGGAAGGGGGGGGGGGGGAGGCATCACCTTCCTCGTAGATTTTCAAAATTCATTTAAATTGTCTTTATCTTTCTTTATTTTTAATTTGTATTTATTTATTTATTTTTCAGAGTGGGTTGAGTAGAGAGTTATTTTGAATACTTACTAGTGGATCTGCAGATCAGGAGCCTCAACGTCCTATTTGCATCACACATTATTTAATAGGTCATTTTTATTTATTCCTTATTATATAATAGTATATATTGATTCGATCGACTTGTTACCATAATCAGATACATTCCTGAGGGGGGCTGCCGCCCCCCTCAACCCCCCGCTGTATCTCTCTTTGTATACCTATTTGTATATCATATACAGTGTCACGGAATTGTAAATAATTGCATTTATTTTTGTATCAATTCTTTCAAAGAGGCTCAGTAAGTCGATAAAATGCTAATTTTGTGCATTTGTAGTTGTTTTCGCGTTAAAATAGCGTAATTTTCCTTTTAAAACGCATTAAAAAGCTCCAATAATGGAAGAAATGGATTTGACGCCAAATTTGGCGACTGTTTCCTTCCTTGGCGATTTTTTTGGCGACCTTGGTGAGAAAATCCTTATTAGGGATATACCAAATATGGAAGCTCTAAACTCATTGGCTGATGAGATACGAGAATTTTCCAGAACAGTCTGTGTTCGATAGAATAGTATAAAAGGAGCATTTTTTTATAGCCAAGGCGGCCAATCTCAGATCTGTGTCAGTTTCATCAAATGCTTGCTCTGCTTTGAGCCTCTTTGAATGAGACTTGCTTTATGTGTTATTGATAAACAGTTTGTACTGTTGTTTTGCTGTTAACGGCTGTTTTTTATGCTATGTTTACTGGTTGAATTGAAGCTGATACTTGGTTTATAGACCTGTATTTTTCTGGAACTTTCTGTGAATAAATCACTGAATTTTTTCAAGTTTCGCCTTTCATTCTCGGACAACTTACGAACCCCTCAAGTACGCAACAATATGTATTCTTAATCGGTCTTGTATTATTTCCCTGAAATTCATAAATACCAAATTTCATACAAAAAAATTACATAGCATATCGGAAATATTTTGCGTAACCTTTAAACTAATTATCAATTCTATGCCCACAATTTTCAACAGGAAAACATGCTTTTAAAATTCTAATAAAATTTCATTATATTTGATGGGGTGTAAGCATGTTAAAATACACTTTTAAGAAATACCGACTATAGACCGTAATAGTACGAAATTCTTTTATGTATCCCGGTAAAGTGGCCACAGTCATTATAAACGCCAATAATAAGAATAAACCTTATTAATTATAACTCATTAATTTTTCAAACAAATTTGACATCATTTGGATGATTACAGTACATCGTAATTATTTTGTGTGGTCCCATAAATTATTTAGACGATACATAACCTTTTTTAAGAGTAAACATGATTTTAAGCATCTTTATAATGTATGTTAACTTTATTAAGTTCAATTCATCGTAAACGCATTAAAGTGCGCGCTTAAATTAAAAATTTGTCCATAGGCTCTAATGTTACGAAATTCTTTCGTGTGTCTTTGTAAACGAACCATAAACATTGTATACACCAGTAAAAACTATTCAGCTTATTTTGCGTTTAAAATTAATAATTGTTCCAAATTTAACATCGTTTGGATGACTACGTGACATTGTCAGAACACTTTTGTAATGTCCTGTACATTAATTAGAAAGCTTAAGAGCACATATTTTCTTCAAACAACATAAGTTTAAGCATCTTACTCACGTTTCATTTTCTTCATTGCAAAGTAATCATATTAAAATGCGTTTAAACGAAATTCACCCCATACGCCGTAATGTTAAGAATTTTGGCGTGTCCCTGTACACAGTTTATAAAAAATATAGCAATAAAAATTATACAGCTACTTATATGCAAAGCTGGAACGTGTGCACCAATTTGCAAGTCAATCGAAGGATTTTTGCGGCCGCTATTGCGGTACATACAAATTTTTCCCATAGGCCGTAATGATAAAAAAAAACTTTGGTGTGTCCCTGTACACGAACAACAAATGGAATGCACACCCAAAACTATACAGCTAATTTCGTGGGGATCATGAACATGTGTACAAAATTTCAAGTCAATAGCGTGATTTTTGCGGCCGCTATCGCACGACAGACAGACAGACAGACGGACAGACGGAACCCAAAATCCTTTTGAGTCTCAACAGAGGGCCTCCACTGACGTTTCGGCAAAAATGGGAAGTCAATAGCTTGATTTTTGCGGTGGCTATCGCGCGGTACATACAGATTTTTCCCATAGGCCGTAATGATAGAAAATCTTTGGCGTGTCCCTGTACACGAACTACAAATGGAATACACACCTAAAACTATACAGCTGATTCCGTTGGGCTCATGAACATGTGTACCAAATTTCAAGTCAATTGCGCTATTTTTGCGGCCGCTACCGCGATACATACAAATTCCTCCCATTGACCGTAATGATAAGAAAAACTTTGGAGTGTCCCTGTATACGAATTGCAAATGGAATACATACCAAAAACTATACAGCTGATTTCGTGGGGCTCATGAACATGTGTACCAAATTTCAAGTCAATTGCGCTATTTTTGCGGCCGCTACCGCGATACATACAAATTCCTCCCATAGGCCGTAATGATAAGAAAAACTTTGGCGTGTCCCTGTATACGAACTACAAATGGAATACATACCAAAAACTATACAGCTGATTTCGTGGGGCTCATGAACATGTGTACCAAATTTCAAGTCAATAGCGCTATTTGTGCGGCCGCTATCGCGCGACAGACAGACACAGCCCAAAACCGTTTTGAGTCTCAATGTAGGGCCTCCACTGACGTTTCGGCAATTAAGAGAGAAATATTATCTTATATTAAAGTATAACATTTCTCTCTCCATTCTCCTAGAGTAAAATTGTTTAGACATCAATATAAAAAATGAAATGTCCCTCCCTCGAGTTTTTTCTACTGCTGGTGCCTGTAAACACACTAAAATAAACAGCTGAACAACCACTAATATATTTTAGGCAGCATTTAAAGCTGTATTCAGCTAAAACATTTCTTTTACAAAATCTTATAGTGCAATTTTATTATATTTTGTAAGCGTGCACTTAAATATATTGCGCTATGCAGTGTCTAATCAGTGTTCTAATTTGATTTTGACCATTTTTTTTAATCCCCCCCCCCCCCCAACCTGAAATATCTTTTAACAGGTCAAGTTGCGTTTTAAAATTCTCTGATTTAAATCAGCATGCGAAATAGTTTTCCGATATTGTCTTAGAATAAACAAATATATTCTAGTTTATAAGGACTCATGTATGAAAATGTTTTAGTTTGATGATCTTTTTTACTTTTTATTTATTTATTTATTTTGATAAATGTTAAGAATAAAACATTCTTAACCAAAGAAAATATTTTCGATTCTGCATTCACGATTGAAGGGAGCTCATTCAGTAAATATTAAAATAATTAATAATAGTAATAACAGCAAAATTTAAGGGGGAGGGAAGTGTTTCCACCAGTCGTAGGGAATGGCGTAGTGTTTTAAGGCCAGTTATTTATTTTAGGGATTTTACCAGGGTAGGGAGCCCAGCTAGGAAGTCTTTATAAGAGGCCTTATCATGTATTCTCTTGAGTTTAGGAGAAAATCATGAAAAACTCCAAACCATTTGCAGACGAGAGTGACCTAGGTGAACCCGGCCCTTCCGTTTCTTCCAGCCTCTATAATCGAGCAGTGGTTGGAAAACGTAGCTCGCAGAGGACGAAACAATATATATATATATATATATATATTAGGTCGTTGCAAAGGTTCGTGCGTTTTTTTTTTTTTTTTTTTTTTTTGCTTCATTTCATAAAAATACATCAAATCAAATGACAATATTTAATCAAAATACTCACCATTACTTTCTACAACCTTTGCCTATTTTTCGGGTAACAAATGTATACTACGGCGATAGAAGCTCTCGTCTTTGGAGGCAATAAAATGATCCGCGTCCGCACGAACTTTTGCAACGACCTAATATATACAGTAAAGCACCGTTTATACGTCTTTCAAGGGACAAGCACGTATAAATGAAAAGACGTATAATCGATATTTCAGTAATAACACTTTGATTACTACAAATTTAATGACACTTAAGCAAAATTTACATGAAAATACTAATTAATAAAGTTTCTTGAGTTAGTAAATGTATATTATTCTTTTTTAAAAGACAATATTTAATTTATAAAAAAAAAAAAAAAAAAAGATTCATTATAAAAAGAGAAAAAAATCATGCTATTAATGCATGACTGGGTACTAATTACATATATATCATATATTGAGCCTTATATTACATTTCTCAAGAGCAATATGAACACATTTTGAATATTAATTATATATATTGCGTATCTTTAATAATAAGCATACGATTTATGTCCATACAGATAGCTATTTAATAACATTAAAAATCTTGAATATTTGTCTAATTTGCTGCTTGTCTATGAGTATTGAAAATTCTACCGTGAATTCAATTGATTCTTTGATCAGTATTTTTCGACCTTTCCAGTGTTCCTTCATTTAAGATGCTTTCTAGGAAAAATCCGTGTTATTTAGAATGAAAAATAATGAATTTGCGAATTTTAGTAAAGTGGAAAAAGACGTATAACCGATATTAACGGCGTATAAACGAAGAATTTTTGCATTAAGCTGAATAGAAGTGAATCGAGACGTCAGTAAAAGGACGTATGAATGCAAAAGACATATAAACGAGAGACATTTAAACGGTGCTTTATATATATGCAAGGATTTTAGTTCTCTATTTTTTCTTAGTCGTTATATTGTGTGTATATATTTTTAAGAAAAAACTATATTAACTTTTGTCAAGAATTCTAAATTCTTATATACTTAAGAACGTTTTATATAGCGTTCTTCGTTACTCGTTAGGGTCATGCAAACTTAATATTTTTGACGTTCAGATTGAGATTCTAAAATTCATTATACCATAGTGATGTTTCTTTTTTTTTTTTTTTTTTTTAGTGCTCACGAAGCGAGCATACATTGGGATACTGACCGGTGCAGTACAGATTTTTAAGCACTTTTTGATTCATGCACCATAAATTAAAGGTATCCAATAACTTTTTTTTTTCCTGTTTTAATGCTCAGAAAGCGAGCATTCATAAGGATACTGATCATTGCAATATAGATTTGCATGGATTTTCACATTTTCAGATTCGTGCACGACAAATTAGCTGCATCCAGTTCCAGTGATTTTATTTATTGCTTGTTTAGTGATTACTTCAGTGCAGATTTTCATGCAGCAAGGCTGTAATTTTGCAAATTTGTGGAAAATCTTCGAATTATACATCATTTATAACACTGAATTTTATGTGTTAAAGCTTTGAACCCTACGATTTTTTTTTTTTTCCGTGGTGAAGTAGCTTAAATATCTATTAAAGTTTTAAATGTTTGTTTTATTAATCATAAACAATGCTTAATTTATTTCAGTGAATTTGGGAAGTAAAAAAAAAAAAAAAAAAAAAAAAAAAAGGGGGGGGGGGGGGGGCTTACGTGAAACCAAACAATAATTTATTTTCTTAAAATGTATTTTTGATGCTTTGTAATGATTCGTTGTATTGATTCACGATGCGATTCGCAGCGTCAACTCATCCCATCCCGTGAGCAATTCATCGGCAAAGCAATCAGCAATGGATGACTTAAATAAAGTAAAGCTGTTCCTTATTATTATTACTATTATTTTTATTTTAATCAGGACGCTTACATGCATTAAGACAGCTTTGATTCTGAAATGATAATAGTACATGGAATAAGAGAAAAATACTCTCACGATATTTAGATATTTACCATAATTTATTTAGTACAATTTAGTGCTGCCATCTATGTCATAATTTTAAACTGATAAATGCTGAAGATAAAGGGCTTAAGTTATAAACTCCAAATTTTATGAAGGAAACATGGTAATACAATCCTCTTTCTACCTTCATGGAAGGAAATAAGAAATTTTCAAACAAACATCATAATGTGCCTAGATCCACTGCAATTGTTTCGGGTCGAGATATTTATGAAAAAAATCAGTCGTTGCATGTTTGTATATAGTGTGATGTTTATTTATTAAATTGTTATTCTTCTTTACTCATCGTATTCCTTTTCAAAATTCTGTATTTATCGGTATTGGAGCAGAAATTTGGGTTTTGTAAAAAAAGACAGTTTTAAAATTTTTGTTATGAGTTGATAATTTATAATAATTTTTAAAACAACTTCATTCCTATTATTCATACATACTATTTTCTTTCATTCTACTCCTTCATTATTTTCTAACTTGATTCATACTATATTTTCTTTCATTCGTAATAATTTTTAATAATTTATGAAAAAAATAAATGTTACACTCCAAATTTGGGGCAAATAAAGAAAATAATTATAAGATAAAAAACTTTTTATATATACCAAGTTTTTAAATTTTCAGTTGAATCATCAAAAAAAAAAAAAAAAGATGATGAAAGATGAAAGAGTATTTATATAAATATATTCTAAGATTACTGGTTAATTCTTGAGTTAATATTAGAAAAACTTATAACGTACGGGAAGATCGAGAAAAATACCAAGCAAAAAAGCTGCCATAGCACTCTATAAAATCTTTCTAGAATCAAAACGGCTTCAGTTATAAGCGTCTAGCGCTTTGGAGTAAGATTAAAGTGAGGTTATATATATATTCTATTCTTACAAATATTTTTGGCATTTCTTGGATAAATTTTATTTTACACGCTTTTTAAACTAATATTACTTTAAAGTACTGTCGGTTAAAAAAAAAAAAAAAAAAAAAAAAAAAGGTTAAGATAATTAATTTATAGGGGAAAAAAAAAAGTTTTAAAGAAAGATTGTTGATAACTGGCTCATAGATTATAGTGATCGTAAGATTAATGATTAAAGAAAAACTCTACAAGCTTTAGGTACATTCTATTTTCTACCATTGTAAAAGGTGTAGAATGTATAAATTTGAGACGTGTTTTGAAAAAAAATCCCCAAATATTAAAAAGAATTCTGTTAATGTAATTGGTATTTTTGTAGATACAGAGAATAAATGCCAAAACACAAAATATTTTTTTAAATATTAAAAATAAATAAATCAGAAAAAAAAAAAATTTCGTGTGAAAATATTATAGAAGCAGAAACCTATTTTCTTTATAATTATTGCATGTATTCTTATGGCCTATTTTAGACCTTGTAGATATTTAATATGATGTTTGGATGATGTATATCGAGACTGTAAAAAGCTGTAAATGGACAAACTTATTTAGATTAATTTTATTTTCAAGCACCCATAGTAATCAAAAACACTTAAAAATACATCACAAAATATCCTCATTATCACTAGTATAAAGTATTATTATTAAAACATATGTAATAAAGTAAAAATAAAAAATTGAAGGAAACCTTTTTACGTAACATTTTCTTTATAAGTTTCCTTGATAGATGGCGACACTAAAGTAAAATTCTGTAGTTTTCAGGATTTTGTTAAAAAATGATTGATTACTTTTTTGCCATATTATTCTCTCCTTATATACGATAGTTTCTCATTAGAACCCCCCCCCCCCCTTCTCCTCGCTGTTGCTTTCTTTTAACTTTATTTTTACATATTGTACAAAGTATAAAGAAGTATTGTGAAACCGATTTACAAAATGGATGTTGTATTTCGCTCTCGCATGACGGATAACTCAAAAACTGTTGGTAAATTTATATTTCAAATTTGACACTTCTGCTGTAACATCTAGTACTACACACACACACACACACACACACACACACACACATACACACACACATATATATATATATATATATTTGTATATATATATATATATATATATAGTAGTTCAATCTTAATTTTGAATTTGGTATTATTTCACTTTTAGACACATCCATGATTTCACAAGTTTGCTTTTTGACGTCTGATGGTTGTTTGTTTGTAGGGTATAAGACCGATTGACTACGCTGGGGTCCTAGGCCTATGGTTGGAATTTGGAATGCCCTCCGTCAGTGGCGGATTTAAGGGGGGGGGGGCTAGGGGGCTGAAACACCCCCCCCCCCCCCCAAAAAAAAAAAAAAAAAAAAAAAAAAAAAAAAACACTGACATTCACCATTGAATATTGCAATTGTAAATTTTTTATTTGTCTAGAATAACACTTTGAAAAATCTCAGCCCCCCTCAAAAGTCAAGTTCTGGATCCGCCACTGCCCTCCGTGGAGGTTCTTTCTAAGGGGTCCTAGCCCATATTTACGCATGTTTCAGAGAAAACCACGGAAAACTCCGAATGTTGGAAAGGTTAGGAACTAAATCTGGCAGAAAATAATAGTTTGAGGTTTTTAAGAATGGGAATCCTTTCCTCAAGGTAAAAGAGCGTAAACCGATATTTTTGGGATCATATACCGTTTTTTGTCACTAAATTTCTCCAAAAAGAGTAAAACGAGGCCACCTATACTCGGATGAATTCCATTGAGCTCTGAGCCGTGCATTTATCAATATGAGAGGTTCTGTAATAAGCTATTGATTAATGTTCCTGAACAAGCGATATTTATGCTCTGCGATTTAAATAATGCTGTTATCGTGAATTTTGTAGTACGAGTAATAGTTTTATTGTATTATTGTTTCGGGAACAGTTGTCAAAAAAAGTGTATTCATCGACTGGACGTTCTTGTTTATTTACGAACTATTTACCACACACGGTCAATGTTTTCGTAATAATACGTATAATCTAATGGGTATACAAGGAAGCCCTGTGATGTCCACATTAGATTTCTTTTTTTTTCCCTTCCTCAGTTTGTTGACGGCCCTTTTATTATTGTTATAACAAAATCAGCATTGAAAATGTGAGGATGCTCCTGTAATCTACAACTTTAAAAACAGCTTAACAGAAACCAAATAAATCCTAGTATGTTGTGGCCGCCACATGATTTCCTTCTATATTTTCCTATGCAAATTCACTCAGTAAAAATAATTTATTAAAATCATGATTTAATAAAATTATCTTCCATGATAATGCAGTACGATTTCCATATTAGAGAAGTAGTATAACACTAAATATCCAAAAAAAAGTTCATTTTATTCTCAATATTACACTTTTAAAAAAAATAAAAAAATCGATAACTTTATTTTAAATTGTCGCAGATCGATGATTCAACCATTCATTTTAAAGGCATTGGCGAGCTCTTTTGAAAGATACCCATCATGAAAATGTATTCCCCTCAAGGGGGGGGGGAGTTGATGCTCGTACATATACAAAAAAAAATTCTCAGTTGACTATATCTATTATAAATAATTATTGTAAATATCATAATGATTATTAGAAAATTATTCTCTTAATGCACATTTAAACAAAATTTTATCCTATACCACCATGTTAAAAATTTAGATAAAGCGATATGGAAACACAACCTGCAAGACAACTTTTACCAAAAGTTGATAAGCACTAATTTAAGTCAAGGTGTAAGTACATATCAATTTGTATGAAATTCTATAGTTCCTGAGATACAGTTGCCACAAAATTTGTCACACACAGACAGACAGACAGACATTTTCTAAAATTGGTCAAATCGTGTTCTACAGCTCTCATAACGTGTAAATCCATCAAAAACCCGAGGTCAAAAATTTTTACGAATCCAATACTTTCTTCTATTGAATATAGAAGAAAGTAAAAATTAATACTAATAAGAAATCAAAATAAGAAAGAAAAATCATATTAGTCGAACAAATTATAAAACATTTTGCAATTGTAAATTTTTGAATATTTTTTACTTTCGGTTACACTGCTTAACTGTCTATACATTTTATCTCAATGATAACACCTTAAAAAAAAGCTATTGCTTCGAAACATTGCGATGAAATCTCTTAAAAATTTTATATTTGTAACTTTATTTTTAAAAGGAAAATATAAAAATAGATTGTTTTTGCACAGACACTTATGTTGTCTAAAAATTGCTAGTGTACCATATTGTGCTAAAAATTATAGTTAAAAAAATCTTGTAGCATAAATTGAAATGTACTTTACGAAATTTCAAATTATACAACTGAACATATTTATATATCTTTGTGTTGTCCCGTAAATCCGTCATCAACACTGGACCGCGGTAGCCCAGTCGGTAGAACGCCGGCCTCGTAAATGGAAGATTGCGAGTTTGGTACTCGAGCCAGCCAAAGACCGTCGTGTACACTAATGGTGGCTGGTGCACATAAAATCTGTCGTGGTCACAATGTCCTCCATGTTCCCATCAAAAATTATACCTCTGGGGGTCACCGAAACGGGAGAGCCATCCTTTCCGTGGAGGATCAAAATTGCGAAGGCATGTCTTCGGACAACCTCTAGGGGTGAGTCCCAGACCGTCGCCAATTGCCCATCTGCGCAGCACTAGTGCGACGTAAAACCCAACCAACCGTCATCAATACTAATTATACCACATTCTAGGAAATATACTTTTGGGCTTCTATACGAACAATGCATCATGATAATGTATGTCAACTTCGTTTTGTTTTGTTTAATATAAAAATGTTAAAATAGGCTTAAGAGAAATACTTTTGATAGACCGTGATGTATCTAATTTCTTTCTCAAGTTCTTGTATACAAACCAGTAGTGCTATGTGTAAACCAGCAGGAAGCATTTCACAATGAAAATGAATCACATGTATCGATTTTAAGAAATTCTAAAATAATTTATTAAAAATGAGAGCATAGGCAAACGAGCAGAAGGACAGGCAGACGAACTGTAATCATAAATACTTTTCAACTGTTTTGGAAAATATTAAAAACGTATAACATAACTGAAAAGGCACTAGGTGAAATAAGTTTACAAATTTCGATTCTCAGAACTAATACTTATGAATCTGAAACGGATCAATTACATCTATGCGATGCGGGAAAAAACATCGGGTGAATTTTATAGCTTCATGGTCAAACTGAAAAGTAGCAAAACTAAATGCATCAGCAATTTCTTTTCTTTTCTTCTTCTTCTTCTTCTTCTTTTTTTTTTTTTTTTTTTTTTTTTTTTTTTGTAGACAGAATAATAAAAAATAAAATCAACTGACATGAAATCATTTCAGAAAGTGCTTCTCTACTCTTTACATGGCACAATGCAGTTGGTCCTCAAATAAAATCTGGCAGGTAAGAAAAACGTAGTCTTCGGATTAACAATTTTAACCCGATCAGGTTATCGCTTTTTTTGGCTCCTTGTTAGTTCATAATAAGTCGCTGAAGACCCGAGCAATGTTAGAACACGTTATTTTTAATGAAAAAAAAAAAAAAATCTGATAAATTCTTGAATACTTCTACTTTAAAGATAAACAATTAATATTGCAAAAAAAAATAAACAAATACTTTTTTTTTCCATCGGAAATACATCTATTTCCATAAAATGCAGGAATTTGCTAAAAAATTCATAACTTTTGAACAAATTGAAAAATCTGAAAAATTCAAATTGCATAATAAAATTTCAGATTGGTATTTTTACGAGAAAAATCATGGCCATGATGGATAAGTATATCTTCAATATGTGAATTCTGAGGGATGAAACAAAAGAAAAATGGCTCGGGTCTCCAATGACCCACGATAACCTGATCGGATTAAAGTAGTCGGAAAGATTTTGCAAACTGATGTCCGCCTGTGTAGCAACGTCGTAGCAATGAATAAACTATTCAGAAGTAAAATTTATCGACCGCGTATACGCATTCATGACCATGAAAGGGTTAACAAGAAAATGTCAACATTAAAAACAGACATACTGTCAAATTAAGTGATAACACCAAAGCAAGATAGGCGAATATCAAAGATTTTCCTCCTAAGTTTGAAAATCCAGCTGAATATAAGAATATTCACAGTTTGATTCACTACATTATGCTTAAAAAAATATGAGTTATAAAGGAGAAAATGAATCTGATTGTGATAAATCCGTAAGAAAAAAGAGCAGAAATAAAAAAAGTTTGTAATGAAAATTTCTTTGAAAAGAAGCTCTATAAAAAGGACATCCAAAAAACACCAAAGTTTAAAATCTGTTTTAAGAGCATTTCTTCTAATAAAAATGTTATTAAATTGAATGAAAATGAAAATAAACCTATTCGGGAAGCAGAGCTTTATAATAAGAATATTCGTTATAAGCAAAAGCATCGACCAAAAATAATGCTCGCAATAATGTTAAAACAATCAATGGAAAGACACAAAGTTGAATTTACATCCTATTTCAACGCAAGAAAATTTCAGAAAAATTGTAAAATAACTAGTATGTTGTGGCCACCACGAGACTTTCTTCCATATTTTCCTATACAAATTCACTCAGTAACAATATTAAAAAAAAAAAAAAATCAAAGTTTTTTTTTTTTTTTTTTTTTTTTCGTTAAAAATAAAAAAAAATCGATAACTTTGTTTTAAATTACCACATATTTATAGTTCAACCATTCGTTTTAAAGGTATTGACGAGACCTTTCGAAAGATACCCATCTTGAAAATTTACCCCCCCCCCCCAGAGGGTACTTCCCCCCAGGGGGGGAAGCGATGCCCCCACATGCACAATTTTTTTTCCTAATTAACTACTACTATTAGCAATAATTCATATTAATTTTACAATCACAGGTTAAGAATAACTCTCATTATGTACATTTATACGAAATTTTGTCCTATACTACCATGTTAAAAATTTAGAAGAAATACGATCACAGCGCCTCCTGTTGTGTGATTGATCCCCAAATCTAATCAGCACCAGTTTATGTCAGAAGCCAACTAAATACCAAGTTTTGATAATTTCGTTAAAAAAAAAATATATATATATATATATATACGATTTTTTTTTTTTTTTTTTTTGTTTTTTTTTGTAAAAAGTAAAAAAAAAATCGATAACTTTGTTTTAAATTATCACAGATTTGTAGTTCAACCATTCGTTTTAAAGGTACTGACGAGACCTTTCGAAGAGATACCCATCTTGAAAATTTTTGCCCTATATCACCATGTTAAAAATTTAGAAAAAGCGGGATGGCAACGCAACCTGTAAGACGATTTTTACCAAAAGTTGATAGGCACTAATTTATGTCAAGGTGCAACTACATACCAATTTGTATGAAATTCTGTCCAGTAGTTCCTGAGGTACAGTTGCCACAAAATTTTGTCACACACACACACACAGACAGACAGACAGACAGACAGACATTTTCTAAAAATGGTCAAATCGTGTTCTACAGCTCTCAAAACATGTAAATTCATCAAAAACCCGAAATCGAAAATTTTTACGAATCCAATACTTTCTTCTATTGAAGATAGAAGAAAGTAAAAATGAAACAGAAAGTAATTCACTTCAATTCGTTCCAAAGAAAAAATACACAAACTCCACTTTTCTCCTTTTTCAGTTAGTAAAAGGGATAAAAACGACAATTGTCATAAATTACTGTTTGAACTATTTCTAATAAATTTTAAGCACATTCAAGAATAAAAATGTCATCATTATTTTTTCTCTGAAAGTCTTCAGTCCATAGCCATGTTTTGCAATGCACTGGAAACCAGACCCTCACGAAGCAGGACACTTTGGTCCCGCCGTTTTGGTCCCGTCACTTTGGTCCCGCCATTTTGGTCCTGCCGTTTTGGTCCCGAGGAAATTTTGGTCCCTGGCCATTTTGGTCCCGAGACATTTTGGTCCCGCCAATTTTTCGCTATTTTTTTAAAATATATATATCAGTTTTTTAATATGATAGCATATTTATTGATACGGAAAAATTGAAGTGCTCTTAGAATATCTTTAATTAAGGAATATCTTACAGATAAATATATAAATTTTCGAGATTACGATTGCTACCTAGCTACGTAGAGATTCGGAGAATTTTGTACTAATTTTTTACAAACATTTAATATATTTTTCTTTTTAATCCAGTTGCACTTTTTTTTTTAGATTTTTTTTCATTTGATTTCGATTTAACTTACTTCAATTGTAACTTGATTTTTAATTCACTATCAGTGACAAAATTTTTTGATTTTATAAGTATTGTTAACAATAACAACAGTATCTTCTTATTAAAAAAAGAATCCCCATTTGATTATGTTTATTGATAAAGTCTGAATTAATTTAAAAATAATAAAATATAGAAAAATTTTGTTTAAAAAAAGGGAAAAAGAAAGAAAGAAAACCTTACGATATTAAATATAATTTGCTTTTAGTGCCAGAATGCTATTTCTTTCAAAGAACTAATTATTGTCCTACTCCCATCATAGACTCTTCTTCATAAGCATAAGCTTGGGATAATTTATAAAGTTTTTGAACTTACATATGAATTTATTCATAATATGTGTGTGTGTGTGTGTGTGTGAGAGAGAGAGAGAGAAAGATACGTTTCATTCGATTTGATTGTGATTTAATTTTTATTATTAATCCAAGAGGAATTTATTTCAAAATCTGTGCTATATGAATAATATTAAAATGCATGTTTGTTTGTCTGTGATATTTAATTACGTTAACCATGTATATATGTGTATAAATTACTTTTCTTTTAAGTATAATGATTTTATTTTAAAAATGAAAAAATAAAAGTAGTCTAGTATTTAATCAACTGTGCGCATTGCAAGCATCAATGTTCAGAAAATGTTGATGTTCTTTTTTTTTTTTTTTTTTTTACCTTTTTAGTTTAATATTATGTTTTAAATAAATAAATATATCTGTCTGATATGTTTCTATGACTAAAAATAATTCCTGCATTGAAATCGCTGTAGCACCATGGTATTCGTTTCACACCTGTTTCTCCCACAGATAATAAAAAGGAATTTCACTGTTTTGTTTCAGCGCATAAAAAAAAAGGAGGGGGGGGGGGGTAATGGAAATTCTCTTAAACAATATTAGAAGGGATTATAATGGAATAAAAATGCTTTTCCAATTTTGTGTGATACGTAACTATTTCCTTTGTTTGACAAATATATCCGGAATGACAGAGAAGAAAATGACTCAAGTTTAGCAGATCTGTACAAATTAATCTTGAGATCATTATTTAGGTTCCTCGCATCTTCTTTTATTATTAAACTCTAACATTTAGAAGATGCTTGGATAAAGCATCGATTTCCTACAAATTTTGTATTCGAACACTCAAAATTTGAATGTGATAATTAAGAGCCGCATTACAGTGTTTTTTATTAAAAACCTTGTATTTTATTTAAACTGAAATTTTGCAGACTTAGATAAATTAACAATGCTTAGATCTTCGCTGATAACTAATACCTTTATCATTCAAAATTCGATCCGAAATAATAAATTTTCTGTTCTATGTGTCCTACAGTTACATCATTTTCAACAAAGGTTGTAGATATTCAATTCTCCAATTGAAAACATTCGACTAAGTTCTCTTTTGCCCAAAGTTCTCTCATGTATTTGCTGTCCTTTTTCCTCTATCGTACAAAGAAAAAATCTAAATCTTTAAACTTAGACTTTTTTGCAGTTTTATTTGTTACTACAACTTTCTGTTGCAAAATAATAATAATAATGATGATGATGATGATGATGATAATTTTGACTTTTCCTACCCCCATGTTTTCAAGTCAAATGACAAAATTCGAAATATGAAAAATAATTTCGCTTTTTTTTCCGAAATACTTTGATTATTCCTAATATAAGGACCAAAACGTGGGACCAAAACGGTGGGACCAAAACGGCGGGACCAAAATTTCTTCGGGACCAAAGTGGCGGGACCAATTCGGCGGGACCAAAGTGGCGGGACCAAAACGGCGGGACCAAAGTGTCATGTACCCAGACCCTCAACCCGTCTGAAGCAGTTAGGTCTAGATGTCATCAGGAAATGTTATTTAAGTGGATTTCGTGCTGTATATATTTTTAATCTAAAATAAAAATCTGCTTCGGTTAAATTGCTATTCTTTTCTTTTTCTTTCTTTCTCTCTCTCTCTCTCTCTCTCTCTTTTTTTTTTTTTTTGTATGGGTGAGTGCATATGATTATATGTGTGGGGAATCTTCTGACCTCTGACAATCATATCCCAAAACGAAAAATGATAGAGTAACGAAAATTTATAATTAAAGTAGGTCAGTATATAGATGAACTTGCAAGTTTTGGTAAAAATTGGAAAAACGCAAATGGAACATGGAATGCTGGAATAGGAACCTCAAAAATATTTTAACGATTTTCTTCAAATTTTTTGTACAAACCCTCTTTTAAATATCCATTCGTATGAATTAATTGGTTTTTACAGGAAAACTGATAGGTGTTCTGATTAGGTAGATGACTTTTAGGCCTCTGAAGTTATTGTTTAAAAAAAAAAAAATTGTTGCATCGATTTTATTCAAAATCTTTTTATAAACTCCCTTTTAGACGTCTTCACGACATATGTGTTCTAATTGATTACTACAGAAAAATTGATAATCATCCCGATTAGTTAGGCCAGTTTTATATCTTCTGACCACAAACTATCTCCAAAAAGAATGTGTAATAATGTCGGTATGCGTAGTAGTGAATAATGGGAGTCGTGTGGTTGTTGCACAAAAGATTTTTTTCTTTTTTACTTTTAAAGAAAATTTGTTTTTGTTTTTTAAATGACCTCAACAAAATGCATATTGCATTTGTCCTGAAATCTTACCTCTGAGTATATAAAAAAGTGTTTTAATAATTAAAAAATTAAAAATCTGGCTATGAGATTTTGTTATAGCTATACAATAATTGGACTAAAGTTGGTTCGCTTATTGGATGTATTCCAAAAAATTTAAGTTACCATCCACATGTGCAAGTCACCAAAGAAAAAAAAAAAAACTGACAATTAAAGCACCATCCGCGAAAAATACTTAGTTCTAGAGGCAGTTAAATTTCCCATGGATTCCGTAAAGAAGAGGAAGAAGTTACTAAATTCTAGATGCATCATCAACTGGCTTTATCTGGCTAAATGTCTGTCTGACAACTTATTATGTTAGAAAACAGGATGTACGATTTAAACACGCCTGTAACTAGGTACACTTTGTACACAAAACCACGTCATATCCATTTCTATAAACATCCGCTGAGAAAAGAAAAATGCAAGCAGACACAACATATCTAGCATATATGAATGTAAATAAATGAACATGGAGTCTCAGACGTTCGTTATGAAATGACATCTAGTTAGTCGGTTTGACAATCTGGTATCAGTTTACAAATAAGGGAACGGAAACTTTTCTTCATCCGCCCAATGACCCGAACGCACATATACTACTCCTCCATGAAATTTCTGTCTTGCTCCCTTGTAATTCGGAACTTCCGTTAATGATGCACACACACATCCCAAAATGCAGCTAATGTGAAGACTTCTTTTCTTTTGTTATAAATAAATTGAAATTTGAAAATGCATCAATAATCCATCAATAACAGGACTAGTAAGTACATGGAGCAATAATAACATAGGCAAATTTTTTTTTCTATACTTTTTTTTTTATGTCTTCTTAACTTTTACCTCTATCAAGTAAGCTTTATTTCCAAAAAAGTCACTGGGACATCTAGAAAAAAAAAAAAAAAAAAAAAAAAAACACATAAAATAGCCACCAAATTCAAAAATAAATTGTATTTTATTTATTCTACATTTTTTATTTACTTATAACCCTGCAGTAATATGTTATATATGTATACCATAACTATATGATTGCCAGAACTAGTTTATTCAATATCAAGGCAAATAAAACATACTTTTCTAAAATTTAAAACGGACTTTGCTCTTATAATATGCTTCTCGTAAGAAAAATTCAAAGATTCATATATGTTTTCAAAAAATCAAATATTATTTTCTTTCCAATAAAACTCGGCTTAGAACTTCTTTCTCGTATCCAAGCGCAAGGCAACAATTACACAGTTGTCAACCAACATTGTATCAACCCTCCAGTATTCAGCAGACAGTTAGAATGACATGACTTGGTCCAACTTCAAATACTCAACCGGAAGTATGCAACATCCAGTATTAATAAACTGAAATTGTTGTAATTATCAGTTATCATTTTGTTTTCTTGTACACTTTTAATATGTTCCTGTTCAAGCTTATAAACAACAATGTGCAAATTGTATTTGCATGTTGATACTTTTGTTTCAACAATATCTTGCTATTTATTTATACACTTTTTGAAGCAGCCGGAATATTTTAAAATATTCTGGCTACCTCGAAATGCGAATGTTTTGTTGATATAAATAATCCGGTGTGTCACTCACACGACTTTCACTTACCCTGAAATTTAATACTATAAATACAGGTTTGAGATTAAGAGGTAAGATAACGAGTACTGTTATGTAAACCTATGTTAAAACAATTCAAATTAGGCTTCGGAAGAGTTTTATATGATAATTAGTTCTGTATGAGGGGGCAGCCGCCACCCTCAACCCCCCCATTTCATTACTGCACCTGCATTTATATAGAATTTAAATCTGTTGTTAAAATTAAAAGTTCATTTAAAATTATTCTGACAACTTTCCCACGCAACATTCCTTCGAACTTATTAGTCTTGATCAAACTTTACCAGCAACGAACTTATATTAATTTGAAAATACAACTTTTAGATCTTCTGAAATTATTCGTTTTTAAGTTACTCTAAGACAAAGGTAAAACGTTAAAAAACTTGACTTCGGCAATCAAGAAGCCACAAAAAGTGTAAATATGCAAAAAAAAAAAAAAAAAAAAAAAAGCACTTCCACTAACAATAAAACAGAATATTATCGCTTAAGCATTTGCAGCCCTGTATATCTTTTGAAGATTATGTACAAACAACATGGTGCACCTAAACATAATCGTAATAATACACGGCACAACCTGAAATGCACTTCCACCAACTTTCAACTATTGTCGCACTATAATCTAGTACTTTTGTGTAGTCCTGTAAACGAATAGTGAATGATATCCCTACCATATTCTGCATAAGATATGTTTTTACGCATATAAAATATATATATTAATTTCATTTTGTTTAGTGCAGTCTATAAACGTTAAACTCTACTATTTCCCCCATAGACGTAATGTATATGAATTCTCTTGGGTGTCTCTGTACACGAACCATTTACTTCATCTCAACGAAAAGCTTAATGTAGCATTCCTGTATGATACACATTTAGAATACCAAGTTTAGACTTTCTGCTATTATTTGTTCTTAAGATATGCTGATAACAGACAAACAGACACACACCTAGACAGACACCACAGACACATAGACCAGCCGCAAAAAACGTGATTTCCGGATTCAGGGGACCTCAAAACGTGTAAATATAACAAAAACTCACTTTCGAAAATTTGACCCAAAAACAATACTTTCTCTACCTTATGGGTAAGAGAAAGTAAAAATGGATTATCTCTTTAGTCTTAATTTAATGAGACATAATTCTAGTGTCCTATATCCATCACAAAACTATTTTTGTATGGTTTTAATGTATTTCAAGAAAATGCTTTATTACTCCGATAATGTGAAATATATATATATATGAAAACTTTTTCAAACATTTAACAGAATGAAATAAAAAATATCAGCATGAAGAAATGGGAGATTTAACGAAAAAGGAAAAGAATCCAAATAATGAAAGAATCGAATATTTAATATGTCTTCAGGTGCATTGATTGAATACGAGTATTACATGCAAAATTAAATGTATTCCTGTAACAATGCAAGCATACAGAAAAATTTACAGAATTCAATATTCAATAACATCAACATAGGAATAAATTACGTTTTATGAATAGAAAGAGAAATCCAAGATATTTAATACATAAACTTCGTAGAGAGGCAGTATATGAAACTTAAAAGATAAATTACTTACTAACATAACATGAAAAAGGAAATATTTACCTGCAAAATTAACAAAAAACTAAGATCCTCTAGCAATGCAATTTTAAAATATTACTCCATACAAAAGTGTTAGACCTGAAATTGGCAAATCTAAGATATATGAATATTCATATATTTTTTTAAGTTAAAAATGTATGCTTTGAGATGTATTAATAACACATCAGTTTTTCCAGATACATCACAATTAAATAAATTATAATTAACTGAAATAATCACACTTAAATAGTTTATAATTACCGAGATACATGTCAATCAAATATATTATAATTAACCGAGATACATTGCAACTAAATAAATTATAATTAACCAAGATACGTTCAAATAATGTGCTCAAATGCAGGAGATTGAATTTAAATGTAGATAGTCAAAATATCAAAATTATCCACAATAACCAAAATAAAGATATCCAGGAAAAGTTTAAAGGAATATGAGATAATCTATAATACTCATGTTATAACGAACCATAAATACCCATAGGGGAAACTATGCAGGTTTGACCCATAGGGAGACTTGACCCATGAAGGGTTTTCCAATGAAGGGGAAAAATTAGGAAAATTTTAGCCATTGTACTGATTGACTAATCATACAACAGCATTTTGCAGTGAACAGCCATTGTAGAATTATCAGTGGTTCTCTAGCAATTTAGTGTTGATTCATTCTGCATCTTTCAAGTAAATTTTGAAGATCTTGGACTTTGTTGAATTTGAACTTCCAGTTTTGAGACAAGTCAATTTCAAAAGTGTAGCTGTTTTAGTCACTGCCTTAGGTCTGGTCTTAGCTACATTTTGGTATATAGTAGCATCATACAACTGTAATACAATTTGCTAAAAAATTAGGATTAACAAAACAACGCAACTTAAGGAGATTTGACACAAGCAAACTGGGGAGATTTGACCTAGTGATTAACACTTTCGTGAACGCATGCTTTTGTCTTTTTGGCAGTAAGAACGGCCTATTCTATTTATTTTTCATTCTTTCGCATTAAGTCATGCGATCAAATAGTTTTTATACAATAAAATTTTAATGCTGCTTCCATTTTCTTTTTTTTTTTTTAACGTTTTGTTTTGAATAAGAAACATTTTCTCAGTCTGGTTATATCTTTTCTTGAACGAAACTTTTTTTTCTTTTATACACATAATAGTTTTTAAAAATAATTGTTTATGTAAAAGCGTAATACCTCCTTTTAAAGAGAAATGTTTATTATTAATGGGTTGTTTCTATCGAAATCAAATGGTAATATGATAGGGAAACATAGTAAATTTTTAACTTTATTAAAAATTTTAACAATTAACTTCTTGTATAAGAACTACCAGAGGTCAGATAAGCACCTACATTCAAGCGCTCGCTTAAGGCGCTGCCGCTAGCAGCGGGGTCCCCAATCTGACATAGTACGGTTGTAGAAGACACAGCAGAAAGCACCCACCCTGTGGGTGTCCTTCTCCCGAGTTACAACATTTTAGGATAAAACTTTCTGTGTTCGCATTTATATTACAAATGGATATAAATTATAATTATATTCTTCCCAACCAAAAAAGTTATATCCATAGTATATTGATTATACAAATATGAATATTGGGTATATCCGTAAAAAATAAATAACATACAAGTTGTGAAAGAAACATCCACTGGCGAAGTTTCAGATTTAATGAAAGTTTTAATTTAATGTTCTTTGTTTGATTTAAGGGATTTTCATCTTGTGAAAAACTAAAATATTGTAATTTAGGCCTAATGATTTTTTTTTTTTTTTTAGAAATAAGTAAAACATTGCGAATAGGCCATTGTTCTCATTTAAGGAATAACTAAAATATTTTTGATCATTGAGCCAGGGTCGTACTCCCCGCCCTTTTTTCAGTACACTCTCAGAGAAAAAAAATTTCCACCTATTTTGCCACCACTAATTTCCTGCAGTAATACATCTGATACATTTATAGTAATGTGCGGTGGTTATACAGGGTAGAAATTACTTTATAAAAATAGTGGCAGAATTGCATTTAAAAATTTCTCATATATGAGAGTGTACTGAAAAAAGGGAGGAGAGAACGATCCCTGCATTGAGCCCAATGATTTGTTACATAATGAATAACTGAAAAGAAGAAGGCTAAGAATTTATTAGCTACTGTCACACCAAATAGAAAAAAAAAAGAAACAGAAAGAAGAAGTAGAAAAAAAATATTGACAAAAAAAAAAGGGGGGGGGCTCTTAATCTGAAAAGTATGAGAAAAATAAAAGAAAACAATAAATATTTTTTTTTATTCATCAAAATCGTCTACAAAATAAAACTAAAAAATGTTTAAATCACAAAACCTGTGTTTTTCCATTCAATACCTATGAATTTTCTCACTTTCATGAGAGGGGTCATGTCTCTCTAAGTAGGGGGTCAGGTGTCCCTAGGCTTAGGGACACTTGACCCATGTGCTAATTAACTTTTTTTTTTTTTCACCATTTCCAGTAAGAACTATGCTATCATTTTTATCCACCGTATGCACAAAACAACAGACTATTTGCTCATATTTTTTATTTAACTCTAACTGTTATACAAAAAATATAAAAAATTAAAAACCAAAAACTGGGTTAAGTCTCCCTAGTTTCTCTTATTCGTTAATAAGGAACTGACAGTAAATAGAAATGTCTATTCAATACCAAGTACATTACCATTAAAGAAGGAACAATGATAAATTTTATTAAAATGTGAAAATCACTCAAAAACGGAAGATTTATCTTCCAAGAGAAAATATACTACAGTGCGTTGCATGAATATAAACGCACCTTAGCTGTAAGAATTAGAATGGTATAGAAGTGTAAAAAAAAAATATGAGTAGGTGACACTTGATGGAAACTGTATGTGTATGATTCAAGAAATGGAAAAAAAGAGTCAAAACAATGAAAGACCAATATGATTTTTTAGAACATACTTTTATTAAATTTATAACAAAAATGTATGTTGCATGAATTTAAACGCACATGTAAAAAATAAATAACTGAGTAACAAATACTGTATCTAATACATTGTAAAGCCACCATGGGCTTCTAGAACAGCCAGTAAACGACTTGGCATTGACTGATATAGTGGCATGAGGTCATCTAAGCTGATTGTCTTCCAAGCTAATTGAATGGCCGATTTTAGTTCATCTTTCGTGTTAAACTGCCTTCTGTTTACGTAAACACGGCGAACCAGAATATCCCGTACGTTCTCCATTATGTTTAAATCGGGGCATTTTAACGGCCAATCAAGAACTTTAATTTTACTGAAACGGAACAATTTTTTCACGATACGTGCTGTATGTACAGATGCGCAATCTTGCTGAAAAAGATAATTTCTTCCAGCTTTCTTGACTGCTTGACGGAGGAAGTTTCTTGTGAGCATCTGGACATAATCTACAGAGTAAATAGTGTCCTTCACGAACTCTAATTCGAAAGTCCCTTTAAAACCAATGGCTGCCCATACCATGACAGACCCACCTCCAGATTGACGTTTTGAACAGTACATTTCTTCGGTTCTCAAATCGTGCCAGTAGCTATGAAATCCGTCCGGGCCATCGAGATTAAACTTTTTTTTATCTGAGAAGATGGCTTTTTCCCAATTTAGTCGATATAGAATTCACTTTCTTGCCCATTCCAACCGCATACCTTTGTGCTTTTGGGTGAGGGGTGGTTTCGCCTTCATTTTCTTAAATTTAATGAATGTTGCAGCTTTGCTATTTCTCCATCTGGTTGTCCGATGAAAACCCAGCTTGTATTGAGCCTTTATCTTCGCACTGGAAGTATTCTTATTCTTTGCAGCGTTGCATATTCGACGTTTGTCGTAACTGGTGAGCTTTCCTGTTCGCTTCTTATACGCTTTTTTCCCGTAATTTGCTCCTTTCTTTATATAGTTTCGCACAACACTCTCACTTCTTCCGATTCGGCGCCCAATTTCACGATTTCTAAAGCCGATTAATTAATTAATCGATTAATTAATTAGCCGATTAATTAATCGCATAAAGTCGATTTTTATCCTCTCGTCTACTGTCAAATTTTCCTCTCTTGCCATCCTCAACAAACTCCGTAAATTTTGCACTCATGCATTAAAACTGTTTTTAGAGAACTTTAGCAACACGACTATCTGTGTTTTAATTTAATTCCGGTGGCTCTGTTAAATTTTAAACGCAAAATACAGAGTGCGTTTATTTTCGCGCAACAAACGAAAAACAGTGAAAAATAAGAAAATGCTTAAACACTCATTTACATAAGCTTGCATGAGCCTAAACATACGTGCTCAAAGCACTTTATTGAGTTGTTAGTCATATGGAATAACTGTAAGTCACATTCCTTCTTTTAAAATTTTAAAAATTCTATTTCTGGTTATTGAAAAAGTTGCGTTTATATTCATGCAACGCACTGTACCTTTCCAAAAATGACCGGACACTTTTAATTTCAGACATTTCTTTCAAATATCTCAAAAAGTATTTGACAAATAATATTAAAACTTCAGGAGTGTAAATAAAATGTTACACCCCATGTATTTCAGTGAAATTAATAAAAGCGGGACGAGTAAAAAATTAAATAAAAATCAAAAGATTTGGTATCACCCTGTAAAAAGTAATGCTTAAGATGCAATCCGGCTGTTGTATGTGATTATGTGATTATGAGGCTCCTTGTTATTCTCTGTATAAATTTTTATGAGGCTACTACATATATTCATTAAGATATAAAGTTTTTTTTATTATTATTGCAAAAAAAAAAAAAAATTGTCACTTTTTAAACTATAACACGCAATTATTAAATCCAGTTCAAAAGGATTTTCGGGAAATTTGACACACAAGATTAGACACAGCATAGTGCAATCAGAATGCAAAAATATTAAATATCTAACGAAATGTGAGTATTTTTATTAAATATTTTTTAACTGCGCATGCGCAAGCTTCAACGAAATTTCATTTGCATAATTTAACAGACAAATGTTAAGTAAAAAATGTAGCCTCTGTAAAAAATCCCAAACAAGTATCGTGTAAATTCAAAAAGTTGTACACGACTGAATAAACTGCTTTTCAGTTCCTCTCAAAACACCAGCTGAACTATAAGAGATTTTACTCACATTTTTATTTTGATTCAGTCAATCGTAACACAATATTCGTTGATTGTAAATAAATATTGAGAAAACCCCCTTATCATTTTCCTTATTTTTGAGAAGAACTGAAATTCCGTTCATTCTATCGCGTACAACATTTTGAATTTACATGATAATTGTTTGGAGTTTTCATATAAGTAGCTCAATACTATCAACTATTATAATTATGCAAATGAAATTTTGCTAAAGCTAGCGCATGCGCAGCTAAAAATTTAGTAAAAATGCTTATATTTCATTAGATATATAATATTTTTGCAATCTGATTGCAATATGCTGTGTCTAATGTTATGTGTCGTTTTTTAAAAATAGCTTTGCACTGGGTTTATTACTTTATGAGTTATAGTTAAAAAAGTGATATATATATATATATATTTTAATTTTTATAAAGAAACCATTATATCTTCATGAATATATATCGTAGCCTCATAAAAATTTACTCAAAGAATAAGAAGGAGCGTCATAATCTTATATTACGTTCAGATTGCATTTAAATCATTAATTTTTACAGGGTGATCCCAAATATTTCTATACTTATTTAATTTTTTACGAGCCCCTCTTTTTTTTTTTTTTTTTTTTTCCCGGGGCAAAACTTTCACTGAAATATATGAGGTGCAACATGTTATTCACACTCTTGAAGTTTCAAGATGATTCTTCAAGTGCTTTTTGAGATATTTGAAAATACGTCTGAAATCGAAAGTTTCCGTTAATTTATGGAAAGGTAGTGTACAAAGAGAAAAAATATATATATATCGAAGCAGTCTTTGGGGGCTGCCGATAGAAGTGAAAACTAAGTAACTTGTGAATTGTATCGTCGAGCCATTAGATTATTATTTTCGAATTATTTTTGGTTTCTAAAGAAGTGTTTATGATCTGTATTATATGATTCGGAACAATATTTGTAGCTACCCATATTAAATAAACTAAGCCTTATATTAGGTAAAAATATTGATTACTTATGAAATTATTTTAATTAGTAGCTGAGATACAAAAGAAAACCGATTCAGGACACCTCAAAACGTGTAAATCAGGTGAAATCTCGAATTCCACTTTCGATAATATAAAAGAATTTTAAAATATCTTTCGAATGATGTATTAAAAATAATTAAATATAATTAGAAATTGAAATTTTGAAATTTTAAAATATTACAGCGCCATCTGGCGGTAAAAATTTCTGTAAGCTACTGTTCGATTCCAACTCAACAAAGATTTCAAATGATGTATTACTTTGAAATTATTTTAATTAGTAGCTGAGATACAAAAGAAAACCCATTCAGGAGACCCCAAAACGTGTAAATCAGCTGAAATCTTGAATTCCACTTTCGATAATATAAATTGGTAAACATTATGTTTCTTAAATGCATTTAAATAAAAAAACCTAGTTATTTACTTCGTGCGTCGTTTTAGATCTTTCGAAACCGGGTACCCGGTCCTCTTCAGAAACGAACTTCTGAGCTTGAAACTTGAAACTTTCAAGTTTCAAGCACATAAATTCGTTTCTGAAGAGGACCGGGTACCCGATTTCGAAAGATCTAAAACGACGCCCGAAGAAAATAACTAGGATTTTAATTTAAATGTATTTAATTATAATTATACTTCGTTTTTCTTTTTATTATAAATTATGTTTCTTCTCATGGAAAACAAACCTTCGCTGACGATGACGCGAGTTTCATGATTTTTGTTTACCCAAAAATGCTAAACGCGCCTAAAGAAGTTACAAAAAAAAAAAAAAAAAAAAAAAAAAAAAAAAAAATGCAAGAATTCGAAAACTATAGTAGCTATATTTAAACCGAATACTATATAGTGTACGTTCGATCTAGCCATAAAAATTAAAAATTTGAAAGATATAAAAAAAAAAGGAATAAATGATAACTAAAGGTAAGTTATCGCATATTTGTAAACAAGTAGAAACCACAAGTCACACATGAAAAGCGACATTTGATATACTGTTAAGAGTTGAAGTGTAGTTAGCACAATCTATTTACGAAGTTTAGAAGATCAGAAAAAAATTTAAGGAATTAACTCAATTGATTTCCGTTTACTATAGTGATAAAATAAACCAAATTAGAATACATTGTATAAATTAAAGATGCTATCTTAGAAAGTCAAATTCAAATATAATTAAACCATTTTTCTATCGCTTTAATAAACAAGAAAAATGAAGTGTTACTAAAAATTAAAAACTGGAGCATTGATTTTCTCTAGCCAGACAAAATATATTTATATTCTGTGACAAATTCCCTTAAACAATAAAAAATTTAAAATTATTATTATTATTTTAGGAATTTCCTCAATGCTGAGGTTTCCTTTCACCCCAAAACAGCCTTTAGTTTTTGTTTCCATCTTTCTCTGTCCTGAGCATCTTCCTCCTCCATTCCATTCTCTGTCATGTCCCTCATTAGAGGTCAGCACGGGCCGGAATTTTGAGGCCCGGCCCGCATGAAAGCTTTGCTTACCCGGTCCGACCCGGCATGAAATTGAAAAATTAGACCCGGGACCGGCCCGGCCCGGACAAAAAACGATAAAATCAGGCCCGGCCCGATTAAAAAATATGAAAAAATTAAAAAAATGCATGCCTTTCTATGAAAAAGATTTTTAGTATGTGTTTTGCAGAAGTTTTATATAACGAAGCAATAGAATCTTCCTTAACAAAATTGCTGAACTTTTACAAGATAATTATATATAAACAAAAGTTCATTATTACAGACGTACAGAAGGCACAAAGACAGACAGAAAGTCCAATCAAAAATATTAGCACTCATCAAACAATATAGGACGGTATTTAAGATGGTTATTACTACTAAAAATGCACGATCAACCGTTTCCTCTTATGTACCGTAATGTATACGAATCTTTCATGTGATCCGTTAAACAAAATTTTAATGGTAATCTAACCATATTCTATAGAAAAGAGGCTTTTGTACATGCTAAAAATGATGCTACTTTCATCCAGTGTACTGGAGAAAAGAAAAGGGAGTTTAGAGAAAAAGTTACAGCGGCAAGATTTTTATAGCCTTCATACCACCATAAACTCTACAGACCATAGGGCACAAAGCATTATACACAGTAACGTATCTAATTTCTTTTGTTTGAACATGTGCGCAAATTAGTAGTGACATGCATACTATTTTGAATAGGAAACCATTTAACATTACTTGAAATAAAATATATTAATTTTGAGACATGCTAAAAATATTTGCGGAAAATCAGATCGCGAACAGACAGACTGACTCTCGGGCCGGGTTCGGGCCGGGCTCGGGCCGGGCTCGGACTGTAAGCCCGGCCCGTGCAGACCTCTATCCCTCATAAGCTTGTCTTTCCACCTTTTCTGCGGTCTTCCCCTCCTGTTTTTCCCTTCAGGTTTCCAGTTCAGTACAAGCTGTGGTATTCCATTTGCATTCATCCGTTGTACATGTCCGTACCATTGTAGCCTCTTCATGTCTATTTTTCTTATGATATTCGTCTTAACACCCATCCTTGCTCTTATTTCAATATTGGTCTTTTTTTCAAGTCTTGAAGAGTTCTGGCCGATCGTCGCCAAAAGTCCTATTCTGTAGATAGCAGTTTTTTTTTTCGCTTGCAGGCTTGATTGTTCATGTTTCTGCTCCATACAGCAGAACACATTCTATCAAGGTGTTGAAGATGATTCCTTTTGTTTTTTTCAATAATATTTCTGCTCCATAGAATTGAGTTTAGTATTAATGTAATTTACTATGCCGGCGGTGGCTTAGCCACCGGTAGGGCCTCCCAAGTCGGACAGGTCTGAGGGTAGGTGCCTGACTAAAAGGAACACCCTGGTCCTCCAGGTTGGGGGTTATCACATAGGGCCAGCTTTCCTTTTGATGTAAAAAACCAACTTTTGCTACGAAACCATAAACAAGAAAAATTAAATACAGGATTAATTTATTTTAAATTATTATCATACATAAATAGTGTATAATAATTCATGTAACACACACACACACAAAAGTAGCATGGAAAAATCCATTTATGAAATTTCAGCTATGGAAAATATTGAAAATATTGCTTATTCTTTTGCCGATAATTTGCTTAATCTTTAACTCTATTTAAATGAAATTTCGACATAAGTTGCTCGGTATATCTAGCTCTCAACCTATGTAGTAAAATATTTCTATCTTCCATGCATGCGCAGTAAAATATATACATACAGAGGCTGTTCGCACATTTTTTAGACGATTTTGATGGAGTGTACTGAAGCAATTTCACTCATATTTCGAGTTTTATTTGTTCAGTTTGATAGCCCTTGTTCTTAACTAACATTCTACATCATAATTTCTATGATAATAATGCTTTTTATAATATCGGAAGAGGTATATTTTTCTACTCCTCTTGAACGGCTTTCCAGAGTCCACAAAGCGTTGTAGGGTCGGTGTTTGGATAATGTTGATTTTAAGAGTCAAAAAACGCAAAAATCCAACAGTGATACATCAGAAGATTTAGCAGGAATATCAGTGAAGGGTATGTTAATTCCCGTTTTTTGTTCCACTTTTTTCTAGAAAAGCAATTGCGGATTGTGATGTGTGGCTGCTTTTTGTCTTGATACAGTTCAACGGATTGATAGCATAGTGGATAAAGATCTGGATTTTCATTTTTAAAAATTGGAATTAAAATATGTTCTTGAGAGTATTTAGAGTTGATTTTGACATTTTTGTCACATTTTTTTTGCTTTTATCTTGCGCTTGTAGGAAAAACCAGTGGAAATCATAAATCCTTTAGAAAAACTTTCTTTTGATGCTTTGAGCCATGTAGCAATTTTTTTTTCCTCCACTTTTGTGATAATAAATTAACCTTTTTTTTTATTGCAACCACTTAAATAGTCCCAAGATTCATCTGTTGTTGCAACATTTTTCCATTTTTCTCCTGATAAATGCTTTTCATAAAGATTTCACTAAAAACTATCTTTGGAAAGAGCGGAAACCTATCGTTCCATCCACTGCCATTTTAAAAGCGCATTTTTGCATCTAAACAAAAATTCTAAATATCAGAAGATAAATAAAACTTAAAGAAGATAAATAACTGTTGTGAAAATAAAATTCTCCATGCAAACGATTTTTTCTTACTGCGAAATAAAATCGTCTAAAAAATGTGCGAACAGCCTCTGTATATATATATATATATATTTGTTATAAATACTCAAATATCGACGAAAATTATACGAGTGCATTTTATGTTTCAGAATAATGTTTCTCTATTGGTTTTTCAAAGTTTCTGAAAAAATTTTTTCAAATCCATTTTTATTATAGGCAAAGAAAAAAAAAAATGTCTATTTAAATAATCATGCGATTCCTGCAGAAAAGCACTAAAATATTGTACACAGTACATGAAGTCATATGTTAAAGTTGCAAGTCATTTGCAGCTTTTTATGATACGGGGTGATCCAAAGTACTTGTGTGTTTTTCTTCAATTTGTGGCTGGTTTTCTATTTGCACTCGTGGTTAAATTGATTACGGAAATGTGTGTTTATAAATTTTCTTTGCATGTCTAATGCTCAAGATCTTTTTTTTTTTTTTTTTTTTCAGTAATTTTTTACAAAATAGAAAAAATGTTTAAAAAAAAAAAGAAGAAGAAGTTCTAATATGTGGTGAACCACTGTATTTTAAATCTGTGCAATACTTTAGTTGAGTCGAGTAAAATAGACGAAAATTTTAGATATGTACTGACATGATGCCACATTTTAAGAATTTCGATTTACATTTAAATTCCTTGACATGATGAACAAGGATTAATGTAACCTGGCTATATTTTTTTCGTATTTGACGTTCAAAATGGGAAATTTAATCTTTGATTTATTTTTTTATTAATTTTTTATTCAAACTCACCAGCTAAAAGTTTACCGGGGAATTATATACAATGTAAACTGATTTCTGCAATTTTTTTCAAGCCAATTAAAAACATGTTTTGAATAATTAACTTTTGAAACTTGTACTCTACAAATTTATTACTATATATAATTAGCTTGATAATTATTCTTAAATACCGTAAAAGAATTTAACTAAAATACGACTAAAAAAGGGAAGAGCATTGTGATATCGCTATCTTTATCTTTTTTGTTTTACCAGAAACAATCAGCAAATTTCTGAATAAATAAGTGCGTTACATTCATTACTGGCTCGCCGTCACGGGTGCGGGTTATAACTTTTGACATATTAGCTTCAAGACGTCTCGTGGAAAATAAGTCTGACGGAAAAGTGAAGAAAAAATGGGCCCCTTCTTTTTTAAATGACCCGTTGCAGTCCCCTTGGACCTAATAGCCCCATTAAGTCTCCCCACCGAACTCGTTGAAGTTCTTTTTCTTGCGACTTTAGTAAGCTCAAAATAGAAACTGAAATAAATGAGCGACAATGGCATATTTCTTGAAATAACTGTGTTGCCAGTTGCTGGAATATAAATTTATTTTTATTCATCGCTTTTATAATTTACATTTGAAGTTATGACGGATTTACAATATTTTTCTTACATAAAATGAGTTTAATATCTTTAAGCGTAAAAAATATCTTATATTATTAAGAACTAGCATATAACCCCGTCAAAAATGACGGAATGTGAACGATAAATCTTGAAAACAATGTTTAGATCATAATGGTTACCACGTGATCCTTTAAATGTATTTTCAATTTTTGTTTATAAATCAAATGTGTTTCGATATTTTATAATTTTCGTTCTGAAATTAAAAAAATTCTACCCGATCAATAAATATGAATGACAATAAAAAAACTGCTGGTTGACAAAAAATATGGGCCCGACAACACAACAGCAACAACACATCCCAGTGTTCCATTAAGTGCTCTATGCGCAAGCGAAGTGTGACGCCACTGACCGTCCGTGGATGCAGGAAAATGATTTCCTATGTTATTCGCCCATTGGATTTTTTGTAAAAAATTATTTAAAAATCGAGGAAAATTATTTCCCGATTTTAATCCCCATATTTCGGTATATATATGTATTAGTTATCATGTGCATGTGTTAGATTGAGTTATTTTGCTGTCAATTTGACAAAATTTTAATTTTAAATTTCAAAACTCTGTTGTTCTTGGCGTTTTTGTATTTGGCGATCAGAAACGTACTACGAAAATATACATACCAGATGTATATTTTCGTAATATGTATTGTGAGAAATATTGTTTCATATTATTCATTACTGTCTTAATATAAGTTTTTAAAATAACCATGATTTTTGAAAGGAATTAAATTATATTCGCCAGATAATTTAGCGATATATATATATATATATATATATATATATATATATATATATATTTTCTGCCAAGGATGACCGATATCAAATCTATTCCGCTGCAACATATTAGTATCTTATATCAGATACTTTATTTAGACATTTGAAAACAAATTTCACTTCAAATTATGATAGAATATTTATCATTTCCCTTTTAATTAGTATATTAGTTGGATATTTATTGTGTAAATATCATCCTTTGAAATGAAATGTTTATGTTTTCAATGGAATATGGAAGGTTTTTTTTTTTATCTAGAGTTTTGAAATTTAAAATTCAAATTTTATCAATTTTAGAACAAAAACAACTTAATCTAACGCATGCACATGATAACTAATACAGATCTAAACCTAAATATGGGGATTAAAATCGGGAAATAATTTCCCTCGATTTTTAATTATTTTTTACGAAAAATCCATTGGGCGTTTAACATAGGAAATATTTTTCTTGTATCCACGAACGGCAAGTGACGTCATCACTTCGTTATTTAAAGTCCTCATAATAAGAAAAAACGATTCACTTCATTTTACCAAAATACTCTTTTTTAAGACTATCGTAGATCCTGTTTTCAAATTTTCTAACTAACTATCCAATAACTACAGACACTCCATGCTAACCCAAATTCACCTCTACTCGATACCTCCAACCAGCTATCTCACCCACAACATCGCCAAAATATCCAGGATCCAGCTAGGGACTTTCTCATTCTCAACCGAACATTTTACCTTGACTCGACATTATCACCTTAGACTACTCTACTTTCAATACTCATTTCAACTGGTGACTTTTACTTGCTCAACCAAACATTCTATCCCAACTATCATTTTACACTAATTTCAAAACTAAAATCAACTGGCGGCATTTACGTACTAAACTCGACGCCAATCATACCTTACAATGTAAACAAACAATGAAGTTTGATAAAAATATTTAAAGGCTTTAATGCGTTTTTACAAATATTTTAAGATTTTTAAGGCTTTAATATGTTTTAGAAATATTTTAAGCGTTTTTTTAATGAAACAGTCGAAGAGTCGTTCATTCGGAATTAAAAAGTTGTCCATTTGGAATTTGTATTTTCTGAATGGCAACAGTTTTGGTTTTTTTTTATTTGGTATTGCATTGTTTATAATCATGAAGTTACATAATTCTATTTATAGGTTCATGTTTATAATAGCCAGTGATTCGTTATATTTTATTTAGACATTTAAACATTACAACTGAATAGTTTTTCAAGGTTTTATAGCAAATAAATAAGAATATGTGCGATACAAAACATGTATGAAAATGATATGTATGTTTCCTAAGTTGAATTAAACAAACGGAAAAAAATGGCTGCCAAAAGTTTCTGTTTTGAAGCGGTACTAACCGGATTCGTTCATGACAGATGATGATCATTATATATATTAATGATTTAGAGATTTTCGTAAAAAATTGCATCGTTAATATAATAAATGTGTTTTAAGTATTCTCAGAATAATTAAGATAAACACTTAAAAATATAAGTTCAACAAGAATAAAAATTTAAATAAAAAATTTTTGGCAACTACCAAAATAAATACGAAAATTATAATTTACTGAGCGGTTTCTTCTAGGGAAATGAGTTGCCTACGGGTTATTTACCGTCCAAAGGGGCGAATAATTCGCAAATGACAGCATAGTTCAGTGTTCCAATGAAATGAACTGGATACTGGTGACTTCGTTTAAGTTTCTTGGAAATAACTTCATGAGTATCTAGCGCTTTTTTTTTTTTTTTTCATTGACACATTATGACCGACCATCACACCAAAGAACTTACACTATCTATAGTATAAGTTCTTTGATCACACTCCGCACCTCCAATATAGCAACGAAACAGGAGCATACTGCACACAGAGTGATTCAGGTTATCATTATCACCCTGGTGCAATATTCACGTACTAGGATGAATTTTGCACTGCAGTGCTTTTCTGCTTTGTGGACGGTACAAAATTTAAAATTATGGTTATCATTAAAAGAAAGATGATGCCGAAATGTAACTTTTCTCGAATGGCATTTTCATTAAAGCTCACGAGAAAGGATAGATAGACGGAAACGATATAAAATTGTGGATAAAAAATGCTCAAAAATGTCAAAAAGAATACCGAAAGCCTTTTAGTTATTGGGATACATTCAGATCCAATCTAACGGATAAGACGAAGAAATTGTTGGATTTGTTGGCTGTCATAATAATGTAATTTTTATATATCGAATAAATTAGCATATCACGACATAAAAAACACACATTAAACATTTATTAACATTCTATAAACGAGTAGAATGTTTTTATTACCATGGTAACATAAATTTGCATTGCCACTCAACAATGATACAAGCAAAAATAAAATTTTTATAATTCGAATAACTACAGCCGCACGCAGTTTTTCACATTTCACGTGAAAAAAACGATTTGGAAAACGGACAGTTCGTCCTAAGTGGTTAACAAAAGGAGTTTTTCAGTAGTATTGTCTTTAACAGTAACGGCTGGAAGGAAGGCAGGTTTAAATCTATCTAATGACACTGCACATTTCTGTCCATTAATATCAATTATAAAAGATTTTTGGTGTTTTTTTCACATTTGAAAAGTCCATCGTACGGATTTTGGAATGGCATTTTTACACCATCGTGTCTTAAGATCGCATAGGAATAGTCTTTTAGGTGTGGGTGGATGAAAATTGGTTTATTTTCGGGACTTGAAGCCGGTATTGGTCGGATATTGTTGAAATGGTTTCTAAGTTCCTCTACGAATTGGCGTGGAAAGGTATCTGTTGGCGTGGGGTCAAAAAATTCTTCCGATAGTCGAAGGCTGGTTCCATAAACCAATTCTGCTGTAGTTTACTTAATGTCTTATTTATGAGCAGCTCGAAATCCTAGTAAAATTGTAGGCAAGCTTATAGCCCACTGATCTGTATTATAGGCTTTTAGTGCAGCTTCAAATGGACGATGTAATCCCTCAATAATAAAAGCATGGAATGAAATTAAACCTAGCCTAATTCAAAAGTCATTTAAATAATGTAGGGTAAGTTCTCCGGTGATTGGCATGCTCCAGTAATTGACATCTATCCCGAAATAATTAATAAATAAGAAAAATAATAAAATCATATATTTTACGTATAAGAATTTTAACATTTTATGTCAAACACTGGAGCATAGGGTGCTAATAACTGGTAAAATGAATAACTAGCACTGTCAAACACTGGAACATAGGGGACCAATTACTGATAAAATGAAAAACTGGCAGTGTCAATTACTGGAACATTGAGTGGGTGTCAAATAAAAATTCATTAAAAAAAAAAAAAAAAAAAATATTATCAAATGTATATATTTTACCATTTATGTGGTTCTGAATACCTTTCATACCATCTGTACTAACGTAAGATTTCTAAAAATATTTTCTGATGACTAGAACGTTAGAAACATCAGAGATTTCTTTAAAAGTGTCAATCACTGGTGCACTTACCCTAGTATATCTAACAATCTAGATGAAACGGAATATGCTTATTTATTTATAGTTGATAGTAACATTTATGAAAGAGAATTCGATGATGTGTCTGAAAATATAACAGGGGACGCATATAACGAACTTTTCATGTTATCAGATAATAAACATTTTTAAGTTCATGAAGTATGTCATTTTTTAAAAATAAATAGCATTAACATGTAGAAATATAATGCTCATATTTTCCTTATTTTTAAATTTTTCATTTTTATACATACAAAGTGCACCCGTAAATTTGTATTGTATTTTTTGTGTTAACAGTGTGCTTTATGGGCCGACATATACGGTATTTATACAAAAGAAGAAAAAGGAAAAAAATCTTTACTTATTAAGAGTTTGAGGAAAATGGAAAAATACTAAATTATTACAATTTAATGAGTTAGGCGTTATTGCTATAGTGAAAACATAAAATCATATTTAGAAATTTCATCAATGTTACGTATACTGCTAGGCCTGAAATATATGTGCGAACCCTTTCATCTGTTTTTTGTTTTTTGTGTTTAATTTTTTTTTCTCTTTTTCTTTCTTTTTCTTTTTTTTTTTTTTTTTTTTCAGTTGCAAAGTCGGAAGTCTTAAATATATTTTCTTAATTCAACTGTACTATCAAAAAAAAAAAAAAAAACCTTATATTTGAAAATTTGTACAGAGTAACTAATTTACTGACAATCATTTCCCGAAATCAAAAAAGAGATATTCCTATAATATTTTTATGCCATGAAATTGAGAAACTTCTCACATTTCTGCAGAACACATTAAAGTCTAATATCAGAAAAAATACTCTCTTTTTAAGAAAAAATATATAAAGAATATAAAAGAATTAAATGCTACCATCGTGCGGAATATCCATTTGGTTTTTTCCACGCATCTAACTTTTTTCTTTCTCTATTAGATTCATCAAAATCCACAGGGGAAAAAAAAAAGTATTACTTCGCAAACAAAAAATTCGTTTACGGTCATCCATTTTTGATGGAAGAGTTGGTAGCTGTCAGCGTTGATTGACGGGAGCAGACAATTTTTTGAGATCCAGGATCTACCATGACGTCATCAACCCGTTGTCGTGTTGATAGAATTTTACTCGTCACCTCCATTTTATCTTTTTGCACGATGTGTGAATGTGCCACGATATCATTTTCATCCGTTTTATGCTAATAAATAAAAGAGTTAATTGCCATGCAGTTAAAAGAATGGCTGTTGGGGAAAATCACAGTTTTTTTTCTTCCTTTTTTTTTCCTTTTCTTTTCCGGGAGCTATGAAAATAAACGATTATCTCTCTAGTATTTTGGCAACAGTTGTTCAATTTTTTTTTTTTTTTTTTTTTTTTTACGCTTCTTTAGCAGATGTAATTTTATACCATTTTATGAACTCTTGTAACTATATCAGAGACATAATTTGCGTGAATGTGACTGAAGATATTGGTTCTAACAAGAAAGAGAGAGAGAGAGAGAGAGAGAGAAAAGAAAAGGAAAATGAAAGAAAGAAAAGCATTAAAATAATAATAATAATAATAATAATAATAATAATAATAATAATAAGGGGGGCGGGGAGGATGAGCTTAATTATTTACAGAATTTGGTTTAGCTATTGTATTAAGATTTAAAAAAAAAAAAAAAAAAAAAAATGCTTCAATATAGAGGTAACTAACTATATGCGTTATTCTTATAGACATAATAATTAATAAGATAAAAAAAACTTTTTATATACCATTTTTTAAATTTTCTGTTGAATCATAGCTGTAGAACTACATTAGCACTTTATCAATGCGTATAAAATTTTTATAGTGATAATGACGTCAAGTTTTGTAAGATGCATCATTTAACTTTTCACAATTTTTTAACGTTCACGTTTAATTAAATTTATTTATTTTTATGTCGGAAAAAAATGAACTCGTATTTATATATATATATATATATATATATATATATATTAATAATTAAATTATAGCTAATATTTTAATGGCTATTTTTAAAGCTCTTAGGAGGTTATTATTTTTCATATTTTAATTAATTAAAAGAAAATTAATCAAAAATTCGAGAATCAGGCCTTGAAGTATTGTGTTGTCATCGGGTTCTGAGCTATTCTGAAAGTGTCAGATGTCTAGCCAATAAGGAAGTTAGTTGAAAAGTTAGTTGAAAATCGATTGCAAGATTTGTACCGGACAAACAAACAAACAAGAATCGAAATACTGTAAAACAAAATTAGACAAAATCTGCTTAAAAATGCTTCGAAATAATACACTTCTTATACTTTTTAAATTAATGAGGGAACGGTTTGAATATTTATTTTAAATGTACAGTGGTTGGATAAAAAATGTACACGCATCAAATTAGCACAATTATGTTTTTAAAATGGATATTTTTCAATTTAATTTTTGATTTATGAGAGGGCTATTAGTATATTATACAAAAATAATTTGGTGTAGTTGTGGAGTTTGCGCTCCTGCAAACTCCATCTTAACTTAAATACTTAGATTACTAAGAGAACACAAGACTTTAAGTAACAATAACTAAAGTTTATTTGAGCAGATTAATGGGAAGGCGGCCTGGTAAATTTATATAGCTCAGCCAGCGTTTTACTTAATCAAAATATATGAATCAACAAATTAAGTAGATAACTTTAAATATCTCACCCCAGCAGATAGTCGAAAGGTGTAGAGACGGTCGCACTCGTACTCCAACTACGGCTTCACTATGGGACAGAGGATTCCCTTCTATCCCAGCTTGAACTTCCGAAAACTAGTAGACACTCACCAACACTCGACACTACTTAACTTCACACAATTAAATCTCCTCTACTCCACTTTCGATATTCAACAAAATAAGAATCAGCACACTCGCTATAATATCCTCCAACAACCACTATACGATCCTCCAGCATCCTCACTATCTACTAAAACCATCTCTATTTTTATACTTCTTCCTACACCCTCCTTTCACTACATTTCAATCCGTACTTTTAAAAATCACTTCTGATTTAACTAATATTCAAAATCTAAGTCTTTTAATGCAGCACCCTGCCGACACAAAACTATCTCGACTTCTACCGTCACCGAGCCACTGGCGACGGAGTGATTTTAACCGTCCCCACTTCCTACTTTGCTGGATCCAGCTTAATTGAAACAACTGTGGTGACGTTCTAACGTCTCAACCTCACATAGTAGTCGCACGAAATCTTATCTTATCTAGAAATTTAATATTAAAAATATAGATTAGAAATTAACTATTAAGATTACAAGTACTGTTATATAAACCAACGTTTAAAAAAATTCAAATTAGGCATCCATCATTTGATTATTATACCTACATTTATTTAAAATTCAAATCTGTTATTGCACTTAAAAGTTCATTTAAAATTATTCAAACAACTTTCACACTCACCATTCCTTGAAACTTATCAATCTTGATCAAACTTTTCAAGTAACAAACGTATGTTAAATTAAAAATGCAACATTTGAATTACCCGAAGTTATTTGTTTTTAAGTCATTCTGATAAGAGACCAAGACAAAGATTAAATGTTAAAGCGATGAATATTTATCTTAAAAAATGCTTTATTTACCGTATGCGGGTGCGAGGAATTAATTTCAGTTCCTGAGCAGTTTTCCTGGACATGATAAAATATTATAGTAAAGCACTTCCACTAATTACAGTCAATAAAAAAGAATGTTTTCACTTAATTATTGGCAGCATTGTATATCTTCTAAAAATTATGCACACACGACATGGTACGCATAAATAAAATCCTATATTAATAACACATAGCACAACTTGAAACACACTTTCATCAATTTTCAAGTATCGTCTCACTATATTCATATTCTAGTTCTTTTGTGTACCCTCTAAACAAACGGTAAATGATTTTCATACCACATTCTACATGAAATCTGCTTTTACGCATATAAAAAATATGTATTCACTTCATTTATTCTAGTGCAGTCTACAAATGTTAAACTCTACTTACCTGGAATTTCCCCCATCGACGTAATGCATTTGAATTTACTTGTATGTCTCTGCACACGAACCATTTGCTAGATTTCAGCGAAAAATTTAGTGTAGCATCCCTATCTGATACAGAATTTGAATACTGAATTTTAGTTCCCTACTGCTGCTATATTTGTTCTTAAGATATGCTGATAACAGACACACAGACTCACAGACTAACCGCTAAAAACATGATTTTCGGAATCAGGGGAACTCAAAACATGCACATATAATAAAAACTTAATTTCGAAAATTTGATCCAGAAACAATACTTTCTCTACCACATATATAGATAAGAGAAAGCAGGGACGTATCCAGAGGGAGGGGGCTCTAGGGGCTCGAGCCCCCCCCTCCCAACCGGAATTTTCTGAGAATATTTTTTTCATGTTCTACTAACCAGAAAAAAATTTGTAAATAAAATGAATTTTTTTTCCACAATATCTTTTTTTTTGTTTCCGTTGTTGTTAGTTTGTTTGCTTGTGAAACCTTATTTATTAGCAATTTTCTGTCTTGTAAAGTCCAAATTACCGAAATACATATTGGCTTTTTGTAAAAAACACTAAAAAGAGAATTTTATGTAGTTATTGTTGAACACTGTAATGTGTCTCCTTTCTTTTAAACACTTCTCTTGCCAGAAATAGAGTTTTAATTCCTTGTAAAACAAAAGCTTCGTCAATAATAAAGCTCACAGTTGCATATGAAACTTCTAGTTTTGTTAGTTATGCACGTAATATACAGTCGGTAGCAAAAGCCTCCGAACATTAGCAAAAATTCCTATTTAAAAAAAGTACACTTAATACAGTTTTGTTAAATAAATCCTTGTCGAATCCTGTTTTTAGGTTGACTAAGAACAGGATTCGACAAGGATTTTTTTTAACAAAACTGTATTAAGTGTACTTTATTTACATAGGAATTTTTGCTAGTGTTCGGAGACTTTTGTTACTCACTGTACATTCCATAGAGTATAAATTCTAAAAAAAAAAAAAAAAAAAAAAAAAAAAACAGCCGTCGACTTTACAGAAAAACATGCGCTGAAATGTGGTACTATCTAATCCTACTGAAAGCAAAAATGTCAGTAATCACATCACAGAGTACAGCATTCTGTATACATATTTGCAGCGAGGCAGAATTTTAGACGAATGTTCAGATTCCCAACCAGACTGAGCTTTGACTGTACCAGGGTACATGCGGTCCACAGGTACTGTCAAAGAAATTCGGTTTCAATTTTCCTTGTTTTCCAAAAGGAAACCGAAGTGTTGAACCCACTTGCGGAAAAGCTACCATCTGTGGCCATGCGTCACTAGCATCGTTCAAACTATCACACCACTACTGTCATCCGTCGCCATGCACCTATAACTAAATAACGTTCACATAAGGAATCAGAAGGATTACCCCAATGAATCTCTCAGGGAGAAAAAACCAATAGTATTCGATTGTATAGCCCCAAGCAATACAACAGTTATTGGTCAACACAAAGTCAGAAAGGCATCTGTAGCTCTCTGCGTTTGAAAGAAGTAGGGTATTGTACCTACATTGGTACGAACCGCAGCTCGCACCCTAGGCTAAGTCAAGGGAAGAAAGAAAACTTTTAAAAAAAAAAAAAAAAAAAAAAAAAAAGTACATAATGTTGAAGCTAAGGCTCCCCGAGTTCGACAGACCTCTGGAGAGGTCTAAGACGGTCCTAAAACCCAAGTGGGTGTGAGCTGTAATGCAAGTAGAATAAGTGGCTTTGCTATTTACTGCCCTGACAGGCCTTAAAAAACCCACACATTATGTAAACATCTTTGTTAAGGTCGTCAAAAAGCATACATATCTGATGTAGAACGCGATGATGGGTCATCGCTTCCACTGTTCACTTTCCAAACGATAATCAATGATGACGTGCAACCAGTTGAAGATACACTGTTACATGATACACCTGGGTGATATACACCTTGGGTACATATAGAAACGCTAGATAGTTCGACATATAGACCATGCCACAAGATTTTCAGCAACTACAATACGTATCAGCATGAGGGTCTGTAGAAGACACGCCTACCCATGCTAACATAAGCCATATGAGAAACCTCAGTGTGTTCACTAAACCTAGACATGTAAAATGTCTAGGTTTTTGGACACCAGCACTCAGGTACTCATGTTTCTAGTAACATTATCTAAAGCAAGTAATATCATCTAACTAGAAAACCATATATATATATATATATATTACTTTCTAATACACACATAACAAGAGAAAAAGTGTTGGATTCATAAATTTTTAGACTTCCAGTTTTCAATGTTTTTATATGTTTTAGATGCACTGAACACCATAAGATTATTTTTGGAAACTTAGATGTAAATTTTTTGTTGATTAGATTTTTGAGTATATCGCCTAGCAGGTCGCGTAGCTGCACTAGATTTTCCTTTTTATGGGAAAGATATATCTTGGCTGCATTAAAAAGAAGCTATATCTGAAAAAATGAAAAGTACTTGAAACATGGTTGTTTCGAACATGAATCATGTGCCGTGGCACTGAATTAGGACGTCAGGCAGATTTTGGTAAGTTGAATTTGAAAGGACTTAACATTGCACTAAAGCTAGACAGACAGCATAGCAACTATCTAGAATTCATTTCTAGGGCAATCCGGAATTGTGCCATCACAATTTAAAACCTCCACGGAGGAGATGTTTCCCCATCTTCAGTATAAGATACCAACTTCAGTACCAGATACCAAAGACATGATAGTTTTTGGATGGCACCAATACCGATCGCTCAATCCTTCAATTACGAGCTCGACGCCTTATTAATCGGACTACTGTGAGTGTGAGTCCAGTTTTCAGTGATTTTTCGCACTGGAGCATGCCTTGATCACGAAGGAGGCTTCCGCGAGCAGAGACTTCTCATTGCGCGCACGGTGATTTTCCTCCGTTTTTGTAACATCACGGATTAAAGGGTTCTCTAGCAGAGAATTGTGCATTTTAAAGGACTAGTTCCATCATTTATAGGCCAAAGAGACTTTTTAGAATTATTAATATTTTTAAATCTTTTGTTGCCATTTCCGATTTTAGGAACATTAATTCCGTTGTTTGCAGCGGGGCAACCGATCTTATTTATAGTGCATAACCATTTTACTATGCCTGGATACGAAGTTTAAGGCAATAACTTATATTTGTTTTAAAGTTAAGGTGAATGGTGGGTGGGGGAGGGGGGGCAAACTTTAACGCACAGGCTTTTGGTGTGCATATGTGCGGGGGCACGACCAACATCTGAGTGAAAGTTGCCCGCCCCGAATTTTTTTTCTGGATACGGCCTTGAGAGAAAGTAAAAATACTAAACGGTTTTATCGAATTACTCAAATTAACGACATTGCTAAAAAAAAATCCTACCTTTTTTTTTTTTCATTTCTCTGTGTTAGAGTGGAAATTTTTGGTGTGATTCGTACAAACAAGGAAGAACTAATATTTTTTTTTTAAACTACGAGCTATCATTATAAAATATAAAAACTCTTGAATTCGTATCAAGAAAAGAAATTTATTTTGAAAAGTTTTTAATCAAATTTATATATTGCCAAATTAAATTTAATAAAAATTTCAGTGGAAAAAAAAAAAAAAAAAAAGGTCTCAAAATATCAATATTTTTTATGCTATTAAGATCTTATGTTGTATGTGTGTCCGATTATCTACTCACGAACGCAGAGGGAGAGATTTTAATTAAATTATTCCAATTAGTTTAAAAGATATCAACTTAAAACGCAGAGGGAGTACAAGATAAGCGGCACAATGTGTTGCTAGAAAAATGTCCGCCAACAGTATGCCAACTGCCTGAAGCGGTTGGGCAGCAAAATGTAACCAACGGCAGCGGTATAGACTGGAGAAACCTTAATTACGCGGAATCTCCCGAATACGGTTTTGAGTGATTTATATACTGATGAATATACTTCTAATTTTAAGCATTTTTATCCAATTATTTCAGTGGTTAATTATTTGTTTTCTCTGTCATTAGTTTAATAGTCCTTTTTTATTATCATTCATGTCGGCGTAAGTATTTTAAGTTATTATTGTACCTTATTGGTTCTTAATCTTAATCGCAACTTTTTGTGTCAGTCTTTCCTCTCAGTTAAATTCAGTTCTATATTTTTGTGTGTTGTTATTGTTTTAGTTCTATTAATTGCTAAATTTTAAGATTAAATTTTATTAAGTTATCTATCATTTATTTATATATATATATATAAAGGTATCGGGCAAATTATAAACTATTTCTTAAACTTAATATATAAATTTAATAAACTTATTAATAAACTAGTATTACTCTTTACATTATATCTGTACTGATAAGTATAAAGGATTTAAGTCCAAAAATGTCGATTTTGAGTTAAGTATATAGTCAGACTCAGAAAAAAATTCTCTATCGATTGGTTTAAAGGATTTAAATCCATGTCATTTAGTCTTTCAGAAAATCCATTGGTAAAAAAAGATTCAAGTCAGAAATTTAGCTTTAATCTTTGGTATAAAATATTTAATTCAAATTTTCCCTTTATTAAATGAAGATTGACAATCACTGAATGGTATAAAACGTATAAAACAACATAATCCGTTTTTCCTAATCGATTCTGCTCATTAGTTTTTAGTTAGTTTAACTTTATTTTTCGTCTCCTGAAAAATCAAGAATATGGACTTAAATCCTTTATACTTATCAGTACAGATATAAGAGGGGGAAAAAATTAAAAGCGTGTTTCTGAAAGTAATCCTCTGTACAAGGCGTCGTGGACCTGCTAGTGTTAAGTAAAAAACTTCTAGCTGGTGTGAAATGAAAATTTGTGTTAATCTGACTGGTAGTCTAACCACATCTTATTCTACGAAGAAATTTGTTTTGAAAATTACTCGTTACCTAATGTATGTTTTTAAATTTTGTTTTCACTTTTAGAAAATCCACAACCATTGAAATGTTTTTGCTTTCTCTTACCCATTTTTTTTTTTTTTTTTTTTTTTTTTTTTGTATCGTTTTTGGGTCATATTTTCGAAATTGGATTTTTGTTATATTTACACGTTTTCAGATCCCCTGAATAAAAAAAAAAACATATTTTTAGTGGTTGGTCTGTGCGTTTGCGTGAGTGTCTGTCTGTGTATCAGTTATCAGCATATCTTAAGAACAAATAGTAACAGAAAGTCTAAACTCGGTATACTAAATATGTATCATATAGTGATGCTACACTAAACTTTTCATTGAGATCAAGCAAATGGTTCGTTTACAGGAGCACTCACGAGAATTCAGGTAGGGGAAGGGTGGGCAAAATGGGGTGGTAGGGCAAAACGAGTTTTTTGACAATCCCGCTTGTACAATGCTGCCATCTGTATGTCATTGCTATAGGTTGTGCGCGCCGTATCTGATATTCATTTCCACGTGAGATACTGCTTGCAGAGTCACAGATAGATACGCTCCCAAGATTTAAGTACTTTTTTATTACCCTGATATAAGGTAAGTGTGATGTTTGGATATTTTAATTATTAGGTTAGCTTGCAGATACGAACGTGACAGTTTGTATCAGCTAAAAGGGGTGTTTTTTTTTAAGTGAATTGCATATAAGAGTAGAACTACATTCAGTGTGATTTATGTAGGACTAGTTGTTTTGCATGGCTGCTTGTAGGACAAAACGGGGTATCTCAAGGTGGGGTCAAAAAGTAATGGTCAAAAGGTCAAATGGCAAAAAGGTCGTGTGTCGGACAGTTCACAAGCCAAGATAAGTCGCGTTCCTACCCTACGAACAGACGACATATCGTCAGGTTGTGATCCAGATGATGTAGATGTTACATGCTTGTACTGTCACGAAATATATGCAAGATCCGCACAAGCAGAATGATGGATCAAATGCAGTGAATGTAACAAATTGGCTCATGACTTGTGCGCCGATGTTGATGAGGACGATGACAGGTTCGTATATGAACTGTGTAAGTAAAATTTGTTAAGTTGAGAGGTACCCCATTTTGCCCTATCCCGTAGGGCAAAATGGGGAAGTTTGCAGCTTTGAATATATTCATATGCAGACCATAAAATATGCAGTGTATTTCAAATTCCAATACTGCAGAATAACCGCTAAGATTGTAAAATGGAAATAAATATTACTTATAGCATTCCTTTCTATTTGTCACAGAGTTATTGGCCAGAATAACCTTAAGTACCCCAATTTGCTCACCCTTCCCCTACATTACGTCTATGGGGGAAATTGCAGGTAAGTAGAGTTTAGCATCTACAAACTGCATTAAACCAAATAAAATAAATATACATTTTCTGTATGCATAAAAGCATGTTTTGTGTAGATTGTACAATGGAAATCATTCATCATTCGTTTACAGGGCTACCCTAAATATTCGGATATATTGAGGTTATACTTAGAAATTACGGAATTATAATTCATTTTTTGTTAGATTTTTCGGTAAGACTAAATTTAAGTACACAATATTGTTTATAGAGCATACTTATTATAGACAATATACAGGGCTATCTAAAATTGAGCTAAATATTCCTTTCTATTGAATGTAATTGATGGAAGTGCTTTGCTGCATTTTAACATGTCGACCACGAACACTGATCAGGAAGGAAAATTAGTTTTTCATACCCATGCTATAAACGAAGCATTCCTTGAAATTCTATTTCAACACTGTTTTTTGTATAATATCATGTTTTGAGGTTCCCTGATTACAAAAGTCCAATTATTAACGATTGATCTGTATGTCTATCTCTTGTCAGCATGACTTGAAACTAATAACTGTAGAAAAATTCAAATTTGGTATTTTGAAGGTTGCCATTTAAAAATTAGATCAAGATTGTCAAGTTTGAAGGCAGATTAATAGCAGCCTTGATTTTTCTTCCTAAATAAATGTATGTACTATAATTGAACGCGGGGTTGAGAGAGGTAGCAGCCTCCTCTCCCCATGACACAAAATTTTATGTCAAAACTTTTCCTAAACATATTTTAGATTATTTTTAAAGTACATTGAACTTTATCTTAACTTTTTATCTTACCTTATTAATCTTAAAACTTAATATGCAATCTCTCTTAATAGTATTAAAATGCAAGATAAGAGAAAGTCGTGTGAGTGACACACCAGATTATTAGCTTTCTAAAAATTGATTTTTAAAATTTTTAATATTTCATTTTGTAGCTATAAAGAGCAAAAAAATGTTCTTAGTTATTTTTTCACGCTTTACAGCTTTAACACAAAATATTAAAAAAAAAAAAATAATAATAATAATAATTTTTGAAAAACGAGAAACAATTTTACAATTAGGAATTTTACAAATGTGCAAAGGAAATTAAAAAAAAAAAAAAAACTTTAGGTGATGAGTAAATTTTAAAACTAATTTCGCCACAGAAATAACACGGAGTTAAACTGACGGAGAAGATCGGTGAAGTATACCGTCATTCTACGGAAAAGTTCCCAATAAATTACAAATTTACGAAAAATTGATTCCAGAGCACAAAACAACAATTAATAAATTACATACTATTATTCTTTACATTTTATTTATAAAAAATATAAAAATTAAAAAATGCTTAAAAGCTTGCTTTTGAAAGGAACCCTCTATATAAGGCGTCGTGGACCTTAATCCGACTGTCCCACATTTTTTTTTTTTTTTTTCCCCTTGACGCTATTCCACCGGACGACACAATTTATCATAACGAATCTGTCCACCAGCTGTCGTCTCTCTCTTTTCTTCTGAGATTTATTCTTCAATTCCTTTCTCTCATTTTGTCTTTCTCTATTTCTTTGTTTTACATCCATGGGTCTTCACTTCGCAGAGAGGCGGAACTTTTCTGCAGGGCTATTACAGTGTTTATTCTGAAATTTCTGTCAGTTACGTGTCCTTGAGATGTTGGATCCTCTAAGAAAGATGTACATAAAACCATTTAGGATAGATGATGTTTTGCCATGTCACTTTTTTCTTTAGTAGAATTGTGACTGAGTAATGTCAGAGAAGTATTTCAAATATTGATTTTACGAGGGGGAGAAAAAAATAAAGCATAGGAATCGTTTTTAAGTAAACTAATATGATTCAGGGCTCGAAATTTACAATGGTTCGTTGGTCCAGGACCACGAGAACATTCAACGGACCAGTAAAATATTTATTATAGTGGTCCAGTAGGCCAGTAAAGCTTCCCAATTCATTTCATTTTTTACTTTTCTGACAATCGTAACACTTCGTGTACCCAGTATTTGAAAACTTTTAATTAATTAGAGTATATATATATAGAGAGATACTCCAGGCTGTCCAGACATTTTTTTTTTTTTTTAATCACATACGAGCAATAACATTGTGGTTAGACATGAAGAAAACTAGTTGGCATAGGTGGACTCTGCTCAGTTCCCCAATTTCTTGTACAGGACACATATTATACACATGTTAAGAGAAATGAATTTGACCAAACGCTTGACACAGTGACAGAACGAAATCCTCGTCTAATAGGCTACCCACCATTCAGTTCGATATCTTATTTTAATCTATTAATTTATTTTATTGGGATCAATTTCGTAGTTTATTTTCATGCTACTATTTCCAATGCAACTTTCCCAAAAATGCGTATTTATATGAAAAATCGCCCCATTTTCCTATGTTGATAAAATATTAAATTTCGAATAACCTACGAAATTTTCCTATTAGAATATTTGTAGTCAATCATGTTCATACAAGTATCATAAATGTTATTTTGAAATTGTCTGATATATTTATGATCCTCAAAATGGACGTTTATGCTCAATTTTGCCTTATTCTGCCATTTTAAGTAAATCGTAAATTCCAAATAACTTACGAATTTTTTTTAATTGAAAAGCTCATACTCTATGGTATTCATGTCAGTATCCTAAATAATATTTCAAAAGTGGTCTGGTCTGACATCTTTATGATGAAAATATCTTTCAAGATTGACGTTTGTGTAAAATTTTGCCCTATTCTGTTATGATAAAAAATTCGTAAAATTCTAATAACTTACGAAATTTTTATATTGGAAAATTCATAGTGAATAATATTCATGCCAGTATCCTAAATAATATTTCTAAAGTAGTCTGACATCTTTACGATGAAAATATCCCTCAAAATTGACGTTTATGTGAAATTTTGTCCTATTCTGCCATGTTAAGAAATTCGTAAATATCCAATAACTTGCGAAATTTTTAAAGTAGCACGTTTATAGTAACTGATGTTTATTTCGGCATCAAAACTGATATTTTAAATCTGGTCTGACATTTTTACAGCAAAAATTTTTCATTTAATGCAAGTTTAAGTGAAATTTTGCCCTATTCTCCCACGTTAAGAAACTCGTAAATTTCAAATAACTTACGAAGTTTTTTAATTTGAATGTTGCAAATAAATAGGGTTCTTGCCAGTGTCGAAAGTAATATTTTAAAACTGGTCTGGCCTCTCTACGATCATTTGTTCGTGAGATATCGTGTAAACAGACTAACAAACTAACGGACTGACCCACTAGCAGACACCATACAAATTTTGTCATTTTCGGATTCCTCACACCTGAAAACGTGTAAAAAAGTTAAAAAAACTGAGATCGAAAATTTTCACGATTACCTAAGTTCCCCATACCTATAGTATGGGGAACTTTACATACACAATACTTTCTTTTATTAATTGTAGAAGAATGTAAAATATATGTAAAACCTATGTGTGCTTAAAAAATACTACAAAAGTCGCAGTTTTAAAGCAATGACTCTACTATCCTGATGATTATAATTGCACTATTTAGCAACAATATAAATTAAAAAAAAAAAAAAAAAGCAAATTGGTTTGAGTTCTATGTTACTGTAAACGAAAGTGAAGATCTGAAGTGAAAATTAGCTCTAGTTTTCTTTGGTTACAGAGAATTGTAATGTAATAAATGTTGCAGAATGAAAAATCAGTTTATATTAATAAAAGCTAAGAGAAAATATTTAATATATTGAAGAGATTACAATTGTTGTTTCATTCAATTTTACAAATGGATATTTAATCTCGTGTCGTCATATATTTAAGCTTGGTGATACTTGTTTCTTGTTTTAGAATGCCCGAGTTAGCACGAACTTTCCCGACAACACTTGCTACGTCTGTGGAGAAGAAACCGTACCAATCAGAGGCAAGTTATCATGCCACTCATTGAATCGTTATATTGGGTATTAAATTAGAGATCAAGATAAATCATGCGTGCCTCATATTGTGTGTAACACTTGCGTGAGAAACTTACCTTATTAGGTTAATGATAAAAATCGTTCATTACCAGGGGCGGACTGGCACACCCGGCTACCCGGCGATTAACGGGTGGGCCAACGGCCAAAAATGGGCCAAATGATTTTTTTTTTCCATTGTTATCATTAAATTTTAGTTGATAAGCAAACAATAGTTTCAACATATTCTTAGCATTCATCAAATTAGCGTTAAAATTCTAAAAATGTAAATATGTCGTGCATCGACGACAGGTCCAGAGAAAAAGGCCAAAATATTACTTTTTGGCTTGGCCGGTAATTTTTTCAGGGGCTAGTAATTTCTTCATGGCTAGATGCTAGAGATGCTAGTGGTTAGATCCATCACTCCTCTCGCCCATCGTTTCTTCTTAGGGAGAAAGTGAAAATTCTCACTCTCCCATTTTTAAAACTCAAAAGAAATTAGCCTCATTCTCAGGGTCAAATTTCTGCTTTCCGAGCATATACCTAGCATGTAACAAACGTATTGTTATCATGAAAAGTTTCCATTGTGGGATTTTTTATTGTATCTATACTTTTAGAGATTTTGAATTTATTAGTTCCCCATCATACTATAGGTATGGGGAACTTAGGTAATCGTGAAAAATTTCGACCTCGGTTTTTTGACTTTTTTATACGTTTTCAGGTGTGAGGAATCCAAATATGACAAAAATTGTATGGTGTCTGTCTGTAGGGTGTCTGTTAGTGTGTCAGTCCGTTAGTCCGTTAGTTTGTTAGTCTCTTTACACGATACCTCACGAACAAATAATCGCAGAGAGGTCAGATCAGTTTTTAAATATTACTTTCGATACTGGCAAGAACCCTATTTATTTGGAACATTCAAATTAAAAAACTTCCCAAGTTATTAGAAATTTACGATTTTCTTAACATGGGAGAATAGGACAAAAATTCACTTAAACGTGCATTAAATGGAAACTTTTTACTGTAAAAATGTCAGACCAGTTTTAAAATATCAGTTTTGATGCCGGAATGAACATCAGTAATTATAAATATGCTACTTTGAAAATTTCGCAAGTTATTGGAAATTTTCGAATTTCTTAACATGGCAGTATAGGATAAAATTTCACATAAACGTCAGTTTTTAGCGATATTTTCATGGTAAAGATGTCAGACTACTTTTGAAATATTATTTAGGTCACTGGCATGAATATCTGTGAATTTTCCAATATAAAAATTTCGTAAGTTATTGGAAATTTACGAATTTCTTAACATGGCAGAATAGAGCAAAATTTCACACAAACGTCAATCTTGAGGGATATTTTCATCGTAAAGATGTCAAACCACTTTCGAAATATTATTTAGTATACTGGCATGAATATCATAGATTATGATCTTTCCAATTTAAAAAATTCGTAAGTTATATGGAATTTACGATTTAGTACTTAACATGTCAGAATAAAGCAAAATTGAGCATAAACTTCCATTTTATGGATCATAAATACATTAGACAACTTAAAAATTACATTTATGATATTTCTTTGAACATGATTGAATACAAATATTCTAATAGGAAAATTTCATAAATTATTCATAATTTACGATTTTATCAGCATAGCGAAATTGTAAATTTTGCATATAAATATGACTTTTGAGGATTAATGCACTGGAAACAGTAGCATGAAAACTAAACAACGGAATCGACCCTGATAAAATAAATTAATAGATAAGAATAAGATAAATATATCGAAGTGAACGGTGGACAGCCTATTAGGCGGGGATTTCATTCTGTCACTGTATCAAACTTTGATCAAATTCATTTCTTTTAACATGATTATAATATGTCTCGCACTAGAAATTTATGAGAACATATATATGATGGGGAACTGAGCAGAGTCCACCTATGCCAGCTAGTTTTTTTTATATTTTAAGGCGATGCATGTATATGTTTCTACATATGCGTGTGTGTGTGTTGAGTAAACATGATAGTGCCTAAACAATTTATTTTATTAGCACGTAATTGGTAGATATGTTTAGGTCCCTGTCATATGACCTGTATTGATTTTGATGTATGTGTGTAGGACATGGTTCTTTACAATGACATGAAAAAATTCTTTATCACTATGACACTTGGACTCAAATTATTTAATGTTTGATAGCATACGGACACGTTATCCAATTGAAATAAACTTGATAGATAAATTACAAGTGATCGCCGTACGATTTGTATAGATTTTGATGAGGATTGGACTTATAGTTCTTTAGAGAGACACGCCATGAAGGTCAAAGCATTATTGTTCTGGCCTGTGGACTCAAATTATGTCAAGTACATCGTGTAAAATTCTACATCCGATTAAGATTTAAAAAAAAAAAGAAAGAAAGAAAGGAAGAAAGATAAAGAAAAATATGTAGTACAGATTATCATCGAAAAAACTGTCTAAACTTCATATTTACATGGAAAAACTTCATTTTTTTATTTATTTACCTTTATTGATTTATTTATATTTTAACAGAAATGTGAAATAGAATTCTTATACATTGCAATCTATCTACTCCACTTAATTGAATTTCTTTTTAATAATATTAAATTGCTAAAATGTAATAATAATAATAATAATAATAATAATAATAATAATAAATTCAACCACGTTCCTTCTGAGCATTGGACCCTCGGGGCATGTGTTGTTTTCAGTTTTAAAATAAAAGTGATAACCCTTCTAGATGAGAACTAAGCGAAAGGGTATGCCGAATCCAGGATTCTTACCACATTCCAACCTGTCAGTCAATATGGCACCACTCTAAGATCTTAGAATCGTCCTCAATGCTTAGCGCTGATAACGTGGTTGCACTATATATAATATTGCTTTGCTAATATATGCTCCTTATGGAAAATGATGAGCGTATTACTTAGTGTTCTTTTACATAGAAGTGCGAAATAATTTCTATATTTCGCATGTGATTGGCGCTAATTATAGGAAATTTTCCTAATTATTTAAAAGAGACTAAAACTGATATATGCTTTAGAATTTTGCTATAGAATGGTCATTATTACAAACTGTTTGCTTAAAATTTATTACTTTCCGAACACTATAGTGAGGAAATTATTGTAATCATGTCAAAAATCCGAATTCAAGATTTTGATGTTTCTATACGTTTTGAGGTCCCCTGAGTCCGTTTTCACTATTTTTACGATGATGTATGTATGTGTGTGTGTATGTGTGTATGTGTGTATGTATGTGTGTATGTCTGTGAGTGAACACGCTAGCGTCTAAACGCTTTGTTCGATTAACCTGAAAGTTGGTACGCATATTGTAAGTCACCATAGTACGAACCCTATAGATTTTGGTGAATCTAGCACTTATAGTTTTTTTACAGGTATACAAAAAAAAAAAAAAATTCTTTATCATTATGGCCTATGGGACCAAAATCTTAAAAGTGCGATAGCATCTAAACGCCTTATTCAATTGAGCAAAAAATTTATACACATATTATAGGTCACAAATACTCAATCTGTATAGATTTCGGAGAATCTAGCACTTATAGTTTTTTTACAGGGACACAAAGAAAAATTCTTTATCATTATGCCTATGGGGCCAAATTTTTAAAAGTGTGATAGCGTCTAAACGCCTTATTAATCTGAGCAAAAAATTTGTACACATGTTATAGATCACAGTTGAACTAACTGTATAGATTTTGGTGAATCTAGCACTTACAGTTTTTTTACAGGGACACAAAGAAAAATTCTTTATCATTATGGCCTATGGGACTAAATTTTTAAAAGTACGATAGCATCTAAACGCCTTATTGAATTGAGCTGAAAATTTATATGAGTATTATAAATCACTGTTGCACTAACTATAAACATTTTGGTGAATCTAGCATTTATAGGTTTTTACAGGGACACAACGAAAAATTCTTTATCATTATGATCTATGGGCTCAAAGTTCAGTAGCGTTAAATAAAACATCGTGTAATAGATGGAGAAAAATACTCAAACACTCTATTATGGTTTTCTCTCTTTTGTTTGTTTAACAACTCCTCTTTCTTTACTTTATCTACAAAACTGTTAATTACTCAATGTTCGGAAAGTCGAGTGGAGTCACTCCAGATTTTTCTTTTTTACAAGGCGACATAAAAAAAATTAGGAAACTTTACGTCAATTTTAGAAACATTGAAACTTAAGAGAAATAGTCAAACATTCTATTCGACTTTTCACTTTTGATGAATTATTGAATTATTCAATGATTCAAATTTGTTTAAAGGCCTAAAAGCTACTAAACGTTCAGAAAGTCGAGTGGAGTCACTCGCGATTTATTTTTATTGGGGTATTTACAGTTTTAAAACATTTGAAGTTCGTGAATTCGAACCCAGTTAAGTGTAAAGTAGGGGAGAGTGGGGATGAATGGGACATTTTTCATGTTTTTATTGATAACGTTCACCATATGTAATTCAGAATTTTGTAACATTGCTCATAAGTACACTTCAGTAGTCAGTTACATATAAACATATTAACTTTAATAAAAAGTTATCATTTTTAATTAATAATATATATATATTTTTTTTACATACATGTGCATTGTCCCATTCATCCAAACCTATGGTGATGAATGGGACAGGACTGGAGTTAACAAAGAAAAAAAAAAGGAAAATAAATAAATTTTTAAAGTTAAATTGTTTTATGTGATTTTATTACACACTAAGAATTTACTGAAATTAACATAAACTGATATATTGACTCAAATTAACAGTCCTTTGGTTCGCACAGTTCCTAGTGCTCTAGGCTTTGGTAATTTAATCTAATAAGATGTAATATAAAAATAAATAAATAAATAAGACACTAGAAAGAGTTAAATCATTATAATAGAGTACAAATTATCCAGATAAATTTTTGTTTCCGACTGATCGGGAAAAATCAGCATTCTATTCTGTATTACATTAATAACACTACACTAAAAAAAAAAAAAAAAAAAAAAAAAAAAAAAAAAAAATTGAGATCTGATACCATTTTTGCTGATTCTTATGTAAAATGACCTTCTGAATCCGAATAGGACTCCCATTTTGCCCAGTCACCCACACTTTTCTAGATACACCACCCCCTCCCTCAATTTCTTTCCCTGTTCGATAATTTTATGACCATGAATTTGATTTGAAGAATGAAAAATAATTAATTTAACACCTATAAACAAAAAATTATAAAGTTTAAAAAATAATATTAATAACAAATTAAAAAAGTATAAGATATGTAATGCCTAATTTCAATGGCAAATCCTCCCAAAATTTTTCCCTTGTCGCAAATGTCCATGTTTTAGAATTTTCCAACTCTGTATCTCCTCAGAAGATATTTAACGGTTAAAATAATCCTCCCCTCTCCTAAAAATCAAATTTATAGCCATTAAATCACCGAAAAATGATAAAAAATAGGGGGCCATTCCTAAAAAATGGTGGGCGATAGGGCAAAATGGGCGTTCTATTCGGATTCAGGAGGTCATTTTACATAAGAATATGCTGAAATAGTGTCAGAGGCAATTTTCATGCCGAGCAGTGTAATGACCAAGATTTATTTAATTAGCTTGATTGAAATTGTGATTTTAATCAAATTATTATTAGTTTATTTATTTATTTATTTATTTATTATTGATTTAAGTTGCATTGAATGCTCTAACTTATAATTTTTTTAATCATAATTATTATAAACAAAATCAGAACAATTTATTTCAATTTATTTTTCTTTAAATCCATGCTACTTTCATAATTCCATGTTACTACTGAACTACAGGTTATAAAAATATTGAAAATCTATTTATGAATATAATTCTTGTGTACAAATTTAAATTAGCACATAATGGGGAATATCCCATTCATCCCAACCACCGCATGATCATATAAAACAGGAAATAGGCTTAATGAAGTCAATATTCTTCTTGAATATCATAAACACAATAAAAGATTATGCCTTTTCACCATATATGAGTTATATTAACTTTAAGCAAATAGTTAATGTCTTAACTACTACCTAACTGAATCAGTAAAAACTTACTTTGGCAGCTGAAAAAGGCACTTTAATTTTTTTCTGTCCTTCTATGGATAACACAATTCTGAAACTACACTTGGTGAATGACCTTAGTACTGCCATATATCAGAAAAAAATGTCAAGTTTCTGGTGCTTACAAAACATAGCAATCTAGCCATTGTCCCGTTCAACCCCTCTCCCCCCTCCCCTATACCTGAAAAGGAATTCATTTTGAATATGCACATGTATTTTGTGTGCTTCTCTGATCACTATAATTCAATGAATCACTTATAAATATTAAATCGTGTAATATAAAATTTCAAAAAATATAAACTCTGAGACAAAATTCATTTGAAATCAACACCTTGATATGGATGTCCGCGCTCTATTTGAAGAGTCCCCGGTCCCTATTTCTTGGTGCATCTCCTTAACTAAGCTCTTTGCGAGCGAACAGAAAGTAATGAATTAACCCACAAATCTTGGTTAGGTGGCAAAACAAAATGGCTTATTAAAATATAAAAGTACTCTGTTAAACGGGCTAAGGAATCATTGGATATAATTTTAAAGAGCTAGGATCAATAGGTTGAAAAGCAGGCACAGGGAATAAAAGAAACAAAATGGCGGCTTAAAGAATGATATTCTATAGTAAAAGGGGGAAAGAAAATGAAATAATAATGACAGTAGAAAGAGAGATAAGTACAGGCAATGAAAAAACATAATGGCGGCTTAAATGCATTCCTATTGCAAAAACATTTAAGCCTCCTAACTTTCTACTGGTCATATCTATGATTTCAAAGTTTTAAACTTTCTATGGATAACGCCAACGCGGGTTACTTTGCGAAAAACCTCGCGTAAATCTATATAATATAAGCTTATAAAGCAACACATACAAATCTTGCCATTTATGATAAATTTAAAGTCATTATGAAGTTAGTTTTTTCAGAATTTTTCCCATATGGCAAGTTTAATTTTTCATAAACTTGTATTTTAATTTCATTATTCTCGTGCAGCACGAATTATATGCCTACATTCAAGATTGAAGGACATCAATATGAACATTAATATTAACTGCGTTATATTAATGTAAAAGGCAGCCCGAGGAATTATATTATTAAGCTCCTAACTTACATTTCTTTTGTCAGATGGAGAATTTCAATAACTTATTCGAACAATGCAAAACATTTTGGAATTAAGAAAAAAAAAAAAAAAAAAGAACTCTTATACACTAGTTCAGTAGTTTTTAGTTCATAAGGAACAGGCATACGAACATTGCATTATATATATATGTTACGAGCAATGTAATTATTTAAGTCAGTATTCATAATGCTTGGTTATTATGAATAATGACCATTAAAATTGGGCAATTTGATAAATTTGAATTACTTTACGATAATTTCTCACATTGCCCGGTCATTATAAATACCGCTATTATTTCTTTGGGCACTTTGATTAATTGACAGCAATGGGACAACCACATTCGTGTGATGTGATTCTGGCTGGACAATCAGCATTCATTTTCAGTCGCTTGTGTGGTGTGATTCTGGCTGGCCAATCAGCATTCATTTTCAGTCGCTTGTCGCCTGTGCCGGTACCTGTGGCTTGCGTCGCGTTATTTACGTTTTCCGGTTGTCTTTGGATGTTATTTAGCTTATGTGCGACAAATGCTTATTGATGTATGTCTTAAATTGACTTTGGGTTCTGTTTATTTAGTGTTAGTGATTTTTCTATAAAATAAAATGCAGGAACAGTTAGTAACTGATGTCAGTGACATGAAGCATCGTTTTAATGAACGTCTGGATGAATTATGTTCATCAAAAGCTCAGAATACACAAATTCTCACAAAGCCACAATACTTGGAGTTAATAGAAAAGGTTAAAACATCTAGAAGCAAAGTGGTAAATAAAAAACCCGAGGATTATCAGCGTTTACGTAGGTTTGACGTAATGACTATTGGAGAGGAGGAAAAGTTGATAGTTCCTGTAGAGGAAGGTAAAGAGCAGATAAGATTTTACGTACATCGGGAAGAGATATTTCAACTCTTACATGATGCACATATAGCAATTGGGCACGGTGGTCGAAACCGTATGGAAAAAGAGCTAAATTCAAAGTATAAAAACATTACAAGGGAAATGATTGTTACATATCTAAATTTATGTATGACCTGCGAAAAAAAACACAGTGTGCCAAAAAAGGGTTTAGTTGTTAGACCGATACTAAGTAAGAATATGAATTTAAGATGTGAAGTCGATTTAATTGACATGCAGTCACAAGCTGATGATCAATATAAATTCATACTTGTATACCAAGACCATCTTACTAAATTTATTCAACTTCGACCTCTTAAAAGCAAAAGAGCAGAAGAAGTAGCTTATGTGCTTTTGGATATTTTTGCAATTTTTGGTGCGCCCAGTATTTTGCAAAGTGATAATGGGAGAGAATTTGCTAACAGTACTATTAGCGAACTATGTAGCATGTGGCCCGAGTTGAAGATGGTGCATGGGAAGCCCAGACACTCTCAAAGTCAGGGTTCCATAGAACGTGCGAATCAGGACGTGGAAAATATGCTTTGTTCGTGGCTAGAAGACAATAGCACCAGGAAATGGTCAGAAGGCTTACGTTTTGTACAGCTAATGAAGAACAGAGCTCATCATAGTGACATCAACTGTACTCCGTATGAGGCCATGTTTGGGACAACGTTAAAAGTTGGTCTAAAAAGTTTTTTACCCACAGACGTTCTGCATAATATAAATTGTGAAGAGGACTTAGAAGTTCTAGTAAAAGATCAGAACAATTTACAGTCTGTAGAAGAAGGTCCACTGCAAAATAAACCTGAGTCACATGTGTTAGCGGAGCTACCAGGTCCAAGTCAACATGATGAGGAGGAACTACTTTCTCTTGATAGTTATGTTCAAACTTCAACTTTGCTAGCTAAACCAAGCCCTGATTTACATAATAAAGAATTTCAAGAATCTTTCGGGCATGAAGATTCCCCGGAAGAACCCTATGTGAAAAAAAGGAAAGCCGACATATTAAAAATTAGGCAGATTTCAGCAAGCAATCTAAAAAAACAAGCTGAAAAAATGGTTCAAACTTCTAACTCAAAATACCCTGATGCTGAAGAAGGTGACACAGTTAGAGTTCGAGTCCCAGATGTCGACAGAGGTCGCACCGATGGAAGAAATATTTTGGCATTTGTTCTTGAAGTAACAGATGCTAATCTGTATAAATAGGCACGAAACACGGAATTCTAAATCAACTTTATGCCAGGAACCAATTTACAATATGTAATGAGAAGTTTATATATGGCGAAGATATTCCACAGACAGAGATTTCACTAAGAGAATGTGCAAGATTGTCATCCAAGACAGGGGGCCAAGGCTATAGTCGATGTGGCTGTAAATCCGACAAGTGCAAGTGTCGTAAAAAAAAAAAGCTATGTAACTCGAAATGTCACCAAAGTGGAAGCTGCTCTAATAAATAGACCCTCTATGTATTGCTACATGTTGACATTTTGTGTAAATATAAATTTGTAAGTACGTACATATCTAATACATTATTTTTATTTGGACTTAAGTTTTGTTTGTTCTTATTTCATCGCCACCGTTTTGTTTGTCAGCATGTGAAATTTTATTTGTTATTTTTTGGTTGTTACTTTGTCAGTTAGGTATGTAAAAATTTGTTATTTTTTATAAGAAATATGAATAAAAATGATTTTTAAATTGCCCACTTGACTTTTAGCATTATACATAATGACCGGGCAATGTAATATTTGCAACATAATTTATCATTTTGTCATATCCTTTTGGGCACTTTTTAAATTGCCCGGGCATTATAAACAATGCCCAATTATTTGCATTGCCCGTAACATATATATATATATATAGAGAGAGAGAGAGAGAGAGATTTAAAAGATATAATTTTTAGCGAAGCGAATCTTCCTTTTGATGAGCTTTTAGACACAACATGTAGTAATAACTATAGAATTTTATTATTCAGAAATGTTCTACAATTTCCTCATTTGTTATAACTTTATTTGATTTTTATCAAATGCAATTCATATTTATCAAATCAAAAAGTTAAAATTAATTTTGTTTGTTTTCTTTTATAAATCTTCAGCAGTCAGATTATTATTTGGAAGATTAAAAACATAGTTTGTAATGAAATAAACAGTGCGTCATAAGATCAATATCATTCTTCGAAATTCCAGTCACCTTTCCATAATTCACTAAAATGAAATTGCATTAAAAGTAACTGTTCATTTTAACATGAATATATATATATATGCTATACTTTGTAAATTTTAAAAATATCTGGAGTCTACCTTGAGCCTCACTAGGGAAGACGCCCTAGATTCCTTAAAGCCCTGGTATTTAAGAACACAAGAAGCAACGGCAACGTCAACGTTTCCGACGCCGCGACGCTCCAATCAGAGTCTCCTTGATATCAGCGCTGACGTTGAAACCGCAGAACAGAGCGTTGTGATGCATGCGCAAATTGAAAATCTCGACACCGAATACGTTGACGTTCGCGTTTTGTGTTCTTAAAAACCAGGGCTTTATGGGGCGAGTGGGCCAAAGTTAGCCAGTCCGCCCCTGTTCATTACTGTTTACAGTACTGTTTACAGTGCCCATGATTTGAAGAAAATCTACAAATCATATAATAGTCTGTTATTTCTATATAAACCCACCCATTTGACAAGGCATTTCTAAAAGCTATATAACTATCTAAACATCCCCCAGCCATTCTCAATAAACGAAATCACAATGTTATTAATTAATCACGTTTTATGTATTTTGCCCATATAATAATAGTTTGTTAACAAAATTCTCAATAAAAGTGTAGAAGGTTTCCACAAATTTCACTTTGTAATCATAAATTTTGTAATTCTTTAATTTCATGTCCCACATCTCCTATTTTGCATACTAGAAACTAATTATTTAGTGATGTGGTAATATTCCCTCCTTTTGTTGCCATAAAAATGTAATAAACCTCATTTGAATGGATTTACGTAAACTTTATCAAAATTTATTGAACAGCGTTATTCCAAAACAAAGTTATTCTTCCAATTCATTAGCTTCTTTTCTTTTCTTCTTTTCTTTTTTTTTTTTTTTCTTTTAATCTTTTTTTCTTTCTTAAGACATTTTTTCGAATCAAAAATAAATGTTGTTGTAAAGTATAATAAATTAAAGTAAGAATTTATAAAAATTTCTCTAAGTAAATTTCTTCCTTAATTTAGATAAACTTGGTATTTTGCAACATTTTTACTGAAAATATAACAATAGTCGGTTATATCGCACATTTCTGAAGACAAGAAAAAGGCCGATTCATATTCATCCAAAAATAATAAATAGCCAACCAAGAACACTGAATATGCGGACGATAATTAAACTGTAAGCAAAACTGAAGACTTAGGATTCACGTGCCAGCATGGCGAAATATTGATGATTGCCGCCAAGTCTCCAATAAATGGCACCAAAATCATCTGTATATATCAAAATCACACACAGGAATAACAAATTGGTCGCTTAAACTATTCTTATAATCCATTTTATTTTTATCCATTACATTATCGAACAACATCGATAACAGCTGGTAGTCGATTTTAAGTTTCTTGTTTCTTTTATCACCAAGGGTCTGAACTTGAACCACTGGTACTTTTAGGCTGGTATATTATGTTTGTTGCTTTCACTAAACTCGTGCCTACTTTTATTAATCTGATGAAGAATCATCCTTAATTAATTAGACCCTTTAATGAAGAGCTGGGATGGAGATATCTAAAGTATGAAGCGGCCATGACGTACAGCGAACCGCGAACCAGGTTCACTCAGCTCCGTAAAATGTAGCATGAAGTCATTTTCCATTTAGAAAAATTACCTTTCTTTATTACTCTTATAAGATATATATAATGCATTTTTGAACACAAACGAATGAGTAAATTCGCAAACATTCATGATGAAGAATTTCAGTTTATTAATCAGAGAGACATCGAATGAAGAATGGAAGCCATTTTTATATACTTTTCTAAACCGAAAGCATTTCGACATTTTTGACTCAAAGATAAAAAAAAAAATAACATCTTTACAGAAAGACAGACAGCAAGCTAATTAATTTATTTCGCCAAATGTCCTTGGCATCAAAAATCAAGTTGGCTGAACACATTTTAAATTTTATATCTGGTAAACCTAAATAATAGTTAAAAGATTGGCTAAAAATTAAATTACGTCATAGGATGTGATTAAATTTTGTCAGGCATCCAGAAATAAACTAAAAGCGCGAAAACAATTGATAAAAATATTACAGATGGTTTTCAGCTATTATGATTCAACGGAATCTATAAACGTTTGATTGGAGACAGGAAGCTACAATAAAAAAAAAAATCGTCTGCGGTTTTAAAGCATAAAATGAATGGGTTTCTCTTTCTTTGATATTTTATTTAATTATTACTTGATGAGATTTAGAGCAGGAAAAAGAACAATAAATTATATGAAATTACAGATTAATGAAATAGAAATAAAAATAAAATAGCATAAGCGAAATAAACAAAATTGTATTAAATTCTTTTAGAATAAGAAAAATAATGTTTGCTTGTATTATAAATAAATAAATAAAATGTAATTTATATTATTATTATTATTTTATTTTAAAAAGGGATATGTGATGTTTTTCAACATCACAAATTTCTCCCCGTCGACCGAAAAAAAAATGGGTTCAGCCATTACATCGTCTATGATATGAAAACTCAGCAAAAATTAAAATTAAATAAAATTATTTCCAATCTTGTAAAATAGATTGATTACAAAACAAAAACAAAAAACGAATGGCTTCCAATACAAATAAAATACGTACATTGTCATATTATCAATAGAAAATCTAGTATGCATACTTTAAAAAAAAATAATATTCTTATACAATATTAAAATACAAATACAACTACAGAAAATAAGGATATTATATGGTGATGAGATATAATGTGGTATGGCCATAAATCTGTGTACACAAGTCGTTAGAATATATATCCATAAACAAAATGAGCTCAAGTCCTTTGATTTAAAATTCTAATAATTCAGTCATCATAAACTTTATCAGTTCGTGGTAAGATGCTGAAATCAGTAAATTTTTATGTTACCATGCATGGCGAGAAACTTTGACGAGTCCATTTCAGTACATGTAGGACAAGGATTTGTTGTAATAAATACATAGTTCAAATGTATAAGCAATCTGAATATGAAAGTTTGACAAAATAAAAATCAAGTATATTTATATGTTATCAAATATATATATAGTGAGCCTTTTATATTCATTAAAAGATTTAAACAAACAATACATGTTGAAAGAAAGTAATAATAACACATGTTTTTATTTATTCATTTTTTTTTTTTTATAGGTAATTGTAATTGGAATATATGAGACATATGCATGTGTATGTATGATAAAAATACTATCTGCACCAAAAGTCTACATAAACATTTTTTTTTTTTTTTTTTTTGTTTATATTCGTTAAAGAGTAGTTCAATGTCGATGCCCAAATTTTTCAAGACGAAAAAAAAATTTTGGATATCCGGATATATTATCCGGCCTGAGTCTGGCACCACATATATTTAATGAAGAGCTGGGATGGAGATATCTAAAGTATGAAGCGGCCATGACGTACAGCGAACCGCGAACCAGGTTCACTCAGCTCCGTAAAATGTAGCATGAAGTCATTTTCCATTTAGAAAAATTACCTTTCTTTATTACTCTTATAAGATATATATAATGCATTTTTGAACACAAACGAATGAGTAAATTCGCAAACATTCATGATGAAGAATTTCAGTTTATTAATCAGAGAGACATCGAATGAAGAATGGAAGCCATTTTTATATACTTTTCTAAACCGAAAGCATTTCGACATTTTTGACTCAAAGATAAAAAAAAAAATAACATCTTTACAGAAAGACAGACAGCAAGCTAATTAATTTATTTCGCCAAATGTCCTTGGCATCAAAAATCAAGTTGGCTGAACACATTTTAAATTTTATATCTGGTAAACCTAAATAATAGTTAAAAGATTGGCTAAAAATTAAATTACGTCATAGGATGTGATTAAATTTTGTCAGGCATCCAGAAATAAACTAAAAGCGCGAAAACAATTGATAAAAATATTACAGATGGTTTTCAGCTATTATGATTCAACGGAATCTATAAACGTTTGATTGGAGACAGGAAGCTACAATAAAAAAAAAATCGTCTGCGGTTTTAAAGCATAAAATGAATGGGTTTCTCTTTCTTTGATATTTTATTTAATTATTACTTGATGAGATTTAGAGCAGGAAAAAGAACAATAAATTATATGAAATTACAGATTAATGAAATAGAAATAAAAATAAAATAGCATAAGCGAAATAAACAAAATTGTATTAAATTCTTTTAGAATAAGAAAAATAATGTTTGCTTGCATTATAAATAAATAAATAAAATGTAATTTATATTATTATTATTATTTTATTTTAAAAAGGGATATGTGATGTTTTTCAACATCACATATTTCTCCCCGTCGACCGAAAAAAAAATGGGTTCAGCCATTACATCGTCTATGATATGAAAACTCAGCAAAAATTAAAATTAAATAAAATTATTTCCAATCTTGTAAAATAGATTGATTACAAAACAAAAACAAAAAACGAATGGCTTCCAATACAAATAAAATACGTACATTGTCATATTATCAATAGAAAATCTAGTATGCATACTTAAAAAAAAAAATAATATTCTTATACAATATTAAAATACAAATACAACTACAGAAAATAAGGATATTATATGGTGATGAGATATAATGTGGTATGGCCATAAATCTGTGTACACAAGTCGTTAGAATATATATCCATAAACAAAATGAGCTCAAGTCCTTTGATTTAAAATTCTAATAATTCAGTCATCATAAACTTTATCAGTTCGTGGTAAGATGCTGAAATCAGTAAATTTTTATGTTACCATGCATGGCGAGAAACTTTGACGAGTCCATTTCAGTACATGTAGGACAAGGATTTGTTGTAATAAATACATAGTTCAAATGTATAAGCAATCTGAATATGAAAGTTTGACAAAATAAAAATCAAGTATATTTATATGTTATCAAATATATATATAGTGAGCCTTTTATATTCATTAAAAGATTTAAACAAACAATACATGTTGAAAGAAAGTAATAATAACACATGTTTTTATTTATTCATTTTTTTTTTTTTATAGGTAATTGTAATTGGAATATATGAGACATATGCATGTGTATGTATGATAAAAATACTATCTGCACCAAAAGTCTACATAAACATTTTTTTTTTTTTTTTTTTTTGTTTATATTCGTTAAAGAGTAGTTCAATGTCGATGCCCAAATTTTTCAAGACGAAAAAAAAATTTTGGATATCCGGATATATTATCCGGCCTGAGTCTGGCACCACATATATTTAATGAAGAGCTGGGATGGAGATATCTAAAGTATGAAGCGGCCATGACGTACAGCGAACCGCGAACCAGGTTCACTCAGCTCCGTAAAATGTAGCATGAAGTCATTTTCCATTTAGAAAAATTACCTTTCTTTATTACTCTTATAAGATATATATAATGCATTTTTGAACACAAACGAATGAGTAAATTCGCAAACATTCATGATGAAGAATTTCAGTTTATTAATCAGAGAGACATCGAATGAAGAATGGAAGCCATTTTTATATACTTTTCTAAACCGAAAGCATTTCGACATTTTTGACTCAAAGATAAAAAAAAAAATAACATCTTTACAGAAAGACAGACAGCAAGCTAATTAATTTATTTCGCCAAATGTCCTTGGCATCAAAAATCAAGTTGGCTGAACACATTTTAAATTTTATATCTGGTAAACCTAAATAATAGTTGAATCGGTCATTTGAGAAACACCTCATATCCAAAAAAGTAAACTTTCGGGAAATCAAAAAAAAACCCAGCTGGTCCATAATTTAACATCATATATTTTCTGAATTTTTTTATATGTTTCTACAGGGGTTTGGTAAGCTAATTCTACCAAAATAAAATTTTATTATTTTTATTTTGATATTTAAAAAAATTATAAATGTTGTTGGAGATGTGTTGTTTCTCAAATGACTGACTAAACGATATGTTATCAGGTATGAAATAAAAGGTAAAACAATTCAAATTATTAATAAAAATCAGTATTTTATTTTTCAAATAATATATACACATTTTCCAAACATTGTTTCTTAAAACATTTCAATGTCATCCATATCGATAGTTGGCCAGTCATAAATTTTTGAATAAAATTCACCAACAATGTCTGCAGGTATATAGGCTTCGACTTCCTTGAGGTCATTGATTTTGTTGATATTGATAGGTACACATTTTTGCGGTAGGCACTGATTTTTGGAAGCTCTGGTAAACCAGTTCCCGGTTTTTTTAAGTCAAAAGTTTGTTTATTGAGTCCACCAATAAAGTTTTTTACTTTAACTTGGCCTACATGTTTATTAGAGTAATGAAACTCCATAAAAGTTGAAATGTTGAATTTTATTTTGTTTTCCTTTGGGATATTCCTTGCTTGAGTCTCCGTAGATATTACATTTTTTTTATAAAGTTGACCAGACCATGATATAAAATCCTTTAATTTTTCTCTTTCTACTATTTCCACCAGGAACTTGTCCTGAATAGCAGCAGAGTGCAACATAAGTTCAGCATACTGTTTTACTGTGTAAATCCTGTCAGTTGTTTTAATTTTTCGTTTGATTACACTAAAGTCGCGGTCACACGGAAGGTACGAATACCTCGAATAGGAAAACAGTGATGAATACTGTCGAATAGGTCAGTTTCTATTAGGGCTAGAAAAAACCGCACAACCACGGTGTTTTTGTTTTGTCCAGGTGCACCATCGGAAAAAAATGAAGATGCCTAACACCAGCATCAAAACCTTCATTGATATAATCAACTAAAAATGAACAAATTTCATTTGGTCCCTTCTTAGCTAAGCCCTCATGATATACATTGTAAAAGAGATTAAGTAAAAGAGAGTTTAATAAATAGTGGTAAAATGATAGATATTTTTCCAACTTTCCAGTAAGCCACAAATTAAGTTAAAAAATAATCGAAAATCAGTAAATATCCATACTGAAAACAAACCAAGTCTCTTTTTCTTCTGACATAATAAGAATATATCTTTCATACAGCTTAGAAGAGGGGGGGGGGGGAAATGAAAACTATATATGAAAAAAGATTAGACAAATAAAAAGACAAGGTATCTGAAAAAGAAAAAGAAGTAAACTCGCAAAAAAATAAATAAATAAACATCTCGGCTACGAACCACAGGCCACGGCCTAGGCAGCTAGGCACGTCCCAATGTGCCTGAGTTAAGGATAGGTAAATCCCCAAATCTGGTTTCAGAGGTCTCTTGGGATTATACGGGAGCCACATTAAAGTAGAATAACAAGAAACAGTGCTACCACCAGCCACATTCTTTTGTAAGTCATTTGAGAAACAACACATTTCCAGGAGATGAGGTGTTTCTCAAAGGAATGGATATTTTCAAATGCGGCATCACCATGGTTATTAAGTGGAGATGATTTTTTTTATGCGTATTGGATTTGTCTAGCCTTCACCAACAATTTAACATGTCTAACTCAATTTTGGCCAAAAATGGACATGAGGTGTTTCTCAAATGACTGATTCAGTTAAAAGATTGGCTAAAAATTAAATTACATCATAGGATGTGATTAAATTTTGTCAGGCATCCAGAAATAAACTAAAAGCGCGAAAACAATTGATAAAAATATTACAGATGGTTTTCAGCTATTATGATTCAACGGAATCTATAAACGTTTGATTGGAGACAGGAAGCTACAATAAAAAAAAAATCGTCTGCGGTTTTAAAGCATAAAATGAATGGGTTTCTCTTTCTTTGATATTTTATTTAATTATTACTTGATGAGATTTAGAGCAGGAAAAAGAACAATAAATTATATGAAATTACAGATTAATGAAATAGAAATAAAAATAAAATAGCATAAGCGAAATAAACAAAATTGTATTAAATTCTTTTAGAATAAGAAAAATAATGTTTGCTTGTATTATAAATAAATAAATAAAATGTAATTTATATTATTATTATTATTTTATTTTAAAAAGGGATATGTGATGTTTTTCAACATCACAGACCCGTAACAATTGTTGTGCGATTTAAGTATGCTTGTTTACTTTCTTCATTGTTCAACAGCAGTTCCTCAGAGCTGCAACCTCAGAGCCTTGTAGTTCCTCAGGATTACTGCAAGTTGGTTAAAACTATGTTTAAAGTAATTACTAAGCTTTTATTTTTTACTTTCATGCGAATTAGTGTAAAAAAAAAAAAAAAATCTTATTTATATATATAGAATTTTAATATTAATGCGTTTGCTCTGTTCTTATATATAAGCACTCATATGTGTAATAAGTATCAATACAAAAAACCTTTAACGGGTTAAAAGCTTGTGACGCAGCTACTTTATGGCAATAAGAAACTGAAATATAGGTCTTAAAAATAATGATATCAAATTTTAAGTGACGCTTTGGTGTTAATTAAAATATACAACGATTTTCTTATTTTGTCATTTACTTTCTTGTAATATTCTTCATGTTTACAGTGTGAACAATATTTTCAACATAAATAGATTTATAAAATTTACTCACTGATGCTTTTTTATCCGCATTCAAAATAAGGGTTTTAAAAGAAATGATATCAAAATTCCAGTGACGCCTCGGTGTTACTATACAAGATTTGTTTTTAAATTCCACTACAATTATTTTTGTTTTGTCCTATAAAGTATATTTACACTTTGAAACTATGCTTTAAATTTTCAAATATGATATCAAATAATCACACTTTCACTGAGTTTACATTATAAATTGAAATTGCTTATTTCGAAAATTGATTTGTCTTTTGCGTCACGCTATCCTAAACTGTAAATAAAATTTATGTATATGCTACTTTGTGTCATATCATCCAAATTTTGTGAAAATGTCTGCTAAAGGATAGTGTGATGCAAAGAAAAAAATTGCTCAAATTTTATTTGCAGTTTTGGATAGCGTGACGCAAAAGACAAATCAATTTTCGAAATAAGCAATTTCAATTTATAATGTAAACTCAGTGAAAGTGTGATTATTTGATATCATATTTGAAAATTTAAAGCATAGTTTCAAAGTGTAAATATACTTTATAGGACAAAACAAAAATAATTGTAGTGGAATTTAAAAACAAATCTTGTATAGTAACACCGAGGCGTCACTGGAATTTTGATATCATTTCTTTTAAAACCCTTATTTTGAATGCGGATAAAAAAGCATCAGTGAGTAAATTTTATAAATCTATTTATGTTGAAAATATTGTTCACACTGTAAACATGAAGAATATTACAAGAAAGTAAATGACAAAATAAGAAAATCGTTGTATATTTTAATTAACACCAAAGCGTCACTTAAAATTTGATATCATTATTTTTAAGACCTATATTTCAGTTTCTTATTGCCATAAAGTAGCTGCGTCACAAGCTTTTAACCCGTTAAGGGTTTTTTGTATTGATATCATTCCTTTTTAAGGGTTACTGATCATTTGCTCAAAAAATTAAAACATAGGAAAGGTAGGATGATTTCTGTTTTGACTTCCGTATATTGTAATCCCAATTTGCAAAATTGGTTTTGTATCTTGCATAGCTCAAAAATGAATGATTGTAGAATTTGAAAATTTATATTTTGACTGTCATGATGTCTATTTGTACACCTGCAACTTCGGTGTTAATACGAGCTCTCGTTTTAGAGATATCTACGGCATTACATGATTTTTCATAATGTCTGTATCTACACATGCATGTGTATCTTGCACAAATTTAAAATGGTTGGGCGCAGAACATTGCAAATTGATATATAGGTTTGTTATAACATCTAGTTGTGAACTTCCCTTTTTGGTCTTTCTGTGACTTTAGTTTGGAGATATTTATGAAAATTATATATTCTTAATGAGCAAAAACAGAAAGGTTTTGACATTATATATGACCTATCATCATAGAAAAGATTTCAAAAGAAGCTAATGATAGAGATAGTAATGATAATGCTGTGAAAGTTAGCATTTTTGCAAGTAGAAAGTAATTCTTAAATAAGCACGTTCTAATCCATGAATGCATTTTATTTACTGACTATTCAGGCTGTAATGATATTATGAAAGTTGCACTTTATTTAATAAATATTCAGCTTGCAGATAAAGCCGTAATGATACTCTCTTAAGACTTGTCGTCAATTCTGCATATAAAAAAGAATTTTTAAAGACACGAGCAGGTTCTAATCTACAAATGCACTTTATCTAATGAATATTGAGCCTATAATGATGTCATTACAAAAGCTGTCGGCATTTTTGCATGTAGAAAGTATTTCTTAAAGACGCGAACAGGTTCTAATTGACAAATGCATGTTATTTAATAAATATTTAGGAAACGGTTGAATAAAACCATTTTTGGAGCCACAAAAATTAATAGTAAATGAATATTCTCGAAACAATCCAATGAAACAGTCATTCTTACTACTGAAATTAAATAACACTGTTAAAAAAAACATGACAGAACAGAAAATTCCCAACCATTAAATTAGTACTTATTTTCGAAAATTTTTATATATTAAGAGTTCAAAAAGTCAAATTTTTACAAATTGCATTTTTTAACCACAAAATGAAATACTAAAAATTTGAAAAAATCAATTTTTGTAAAATGAGTACTAATTTCACGATTGTGAATTTTCTGAATGTGAAAACTGAATTTAAAAAAAAAAATGTGTTTGATGATGAGTAATTATAGAAACAAATTTCCTCATAGAATAATAACATGGGACGCGGCTGTCGGAGAAATTACGTATTGCTCACTCATAAAGTCGCAATAGACTGCATTGAAAAACTTCAAATTTATTTTGTTAATCAAAACACAAACGAAAAATCATTTAATGAACTTAATTCAATTCACAATGCAATTCTTAATACTCACAGACAATCAACACATCAGACGAGTATATATATATTTATTTATTATGTAATTAAATAACATCCGGTATAGACATAAATTGCATAATATTTATGATTAGATACACAAACTCAAAATGTGTTTATATACTATTCAAGATAAGTAATACAATACTCAAGATATAAGACAGGTAATTAGCACTCAAGTCATGGATTATGGTATATTTTTCTCATTTTTAACATTTTTTTTTTTTTTTTTTTTAAGTTTAATTTTTATTTTCAAAAATAAATTCTACTATAAAGTAATGCACTTATCTTAAGAAACTCTTAATTAATATTTCCACATAAATTATGCTTCAATGCCATAATTTATGTGAACATTTGTAGTAATCAAAGTTTTATAATTAAAGTCTTAGTAGGAATTTATATATCTATCTGCAGCAAAGTAAAATTTGTCTATGATCCTGGACTGACGCCAGGGTTGGCACAGTTTAAACCAGTGATTCTCAAGCGTTTTAGAGCTGACGCCCCCTTAAGAAGTGAAAAATATAACACATGCGAAATTTTAAATATTTAGTTTTAATACTAAAACGCTCCCCCCCCTACCGCACAAAACAAGTTCTCAGCAGCCTCCAGCGCTCCCTGGGGGGTGGTACCGCCCCCAGTTGAGAACCTATGGTTTAAACCAACTGGTATTTTTATTTTTTTTCCTTTCCAAAAAATTCAAAATTTTTATTCTATTGCTCCTTTTTTAACTGAAATTTATAAATTATTTTTATGTAAATGACTTTTACTTTTAATTCAGTTTATTTCAATTGTAATTTTTCTTCAGAGAAGGTTTTAGTTATGTGATTTATTGCATAATTGGCTGGTTTTATTAAATTTATTATATATGGAGAAAAAAAATATCTAGAAATTATAGATTATATTAAATTTAATAAATTTATATGATATGATAATATAATAAATTTAGCAAATTTATATTAATTATCTTATAAAATCATAAATGAAAGGATCTAAGGCTAAATGTAGTGAAACGTAAAATAAATAATGGAAAGCACATTTATTTTGTACAAGATATAAAGTAAAATTTACATGAATTATTTTATTAAAATGTAACAGCACTAGAATTAAGGAAATGACATTAAAAATTTTAATATCCAAGTATTGAAAAATGTTGAAATAATTCTAATCGCAAAAGATTCTAAATCCGATTAAGAGTGTTTTCTTAAAATAGAAAATTTAGTTTCAATAAAAGCTATAAAACTTCTAATTTTATTCATATTAAATGTAAATTCTATTCAATATGCAATTTTCAAATGGATTGCAATATTCCATTACATAATCCAAAAGTAGACTTTTTTCTTAAATCTCTTCTTATGACTGTTTTTTATTGTATTGGAGTTTTTTTAATTTTTCCCTAATTCATTAAATTAAGAATTTTATTGTTATTAAGTTAATTTGTTATCATTAAATTGTAGGAAAGGCGTGTTAGGTTTAACATTCACTATTTAAAAAAAAAAAGTCAACTCACAGTAATCCTGTTATTAGCCTTTACATCATTTTAATGAAAACTCAATACTACAATTATGGAATAATTTTAGAAGTTCTGAATATAAAAGAATTAAGTTATAATAAAATGCACTTTTATATAACAGTTCTTTACCTCAAGGATGAGATATCGACAAAAGTGTAAAAATAAATAAAACTTTATGAAAAAGATAAACATTAAAGCAAAATATAAGAATTCAGGTAGCAAAAGCCAGTGTTACAGAAATAAATTATTTGATTGTTTTATTTTTGAACATAAAAATAAATAAATGTTTTATTAACATGACTATGTGAAAACGATTTTAATTAGATGGGACATAAGAGAATTTCATGTCTGAAAGTACAAACTTTGTTTCTTGAATACATTGTTACAGAAAGAAAATCAACTTACAAAAAAAGCTGAAAAATCTCATCCCTATTTGTTATCAATAATTTAAATCATTTTTAGATGAAGTGGTAATTGATATTGGAATATTAATTACTTTTTAAAGTGACAATTTTATTTACAAATATGTATAATGTGACTGGGAAACATATACTAATAAAAATCTGGTTTAATGCCAAAAATGCATTTTTTTTTTTTTTTAGTAAATTATTTACACAACATATTTAAGCATATCTTTCATTAGTCACAATAATACGGTTAATAGTTATTTATAGTAATGTCAAATATGTTTCGAGCAAATTGTTCGAGAAGGAGAAAATTAATATAATACAAGAAATCTATAGTTGTTAATCAGAATTTTGAATGTTCCTTCAACAACAACTTTCTATGATTACAGTTATAAAACATTTGCAACATCAACATATATATAAAGAGGAATATATTGAAAAATTAATGCACTGCTATCCCACTGAGCTTGTATCTGTTTTTTAAAATATTCATTTGAAAAATAATGATACACAGTGGTAGAAATAAGAATTTTGAAACTAGGCGTCAAAATAACGCCTGGATTAAATTTTTTAGGCGTCCAAATTAAAAATCTAGGTGCCATCTATAATTAAATATGTATATTTAAAAATAATAATAATAATAAAGCATCAACTTGTAAATAATATATGCAAGATTATATAAAAAATATTTATGTAATGAATGTAATTACATTGACAATATTAAACGTACATATTTAAAATCACAAATTCATTCTTCACCCAGAAGATACATCATTCCACCACAATTTAATACCATTTTCTGGGCAGAATTCTTCAAATTTAGGGCTATTTAATTTAATCATTAACAAATCGTCAACTACTTTCATAGAGCAGGGGTGAAACTACCTAGCTTGCAAAAACCCTGAAAACTGTTCCTTACATGCAGATAGGGGACATTTATTAATGATATATTACATGTCTACCTACATTAAGTGACATTTGCAGACTTTGTAATACATTATAAGACAAATTAAACATTGAAAATGAAAAATTAATGTAAAAACAAAGTAATTTTACATGAAATTCAAAGACAGCAAAATTTTCAAAAACCCTGAATTCAGGGGTAGCCCCTGAAAAGTTTCACCCCTGATAGAGAAATGATTTCTTAAATCAGTTTTTATTAAGTTCAATTCAAATTATGTTTTTATTAGGTTAGGTGAAATAGACTTGTTTGCTGTCTGATGGGATTGGGAAAATTATTAGATATGATGAGGAAAAAATCCAGGTATCAAATATGGCACCTATGATTGGAATTCTAGGCATCAAAATGAAAAAACTGGTCACAAAATACGACTAACGACTGCTTATTTCTAACCCTGATGATACATCAATCTTTTTCTAACTCAGGTAGTAATTTTGATTTAGGTAACCTCATGAACTCTAGTTCTGAGAAAGACTCTGAAAGTTTATGGTCATAATCTTTATCTAACACCCACTTTATACATATAATAGCCTTTAATAAGCCCACAAAATTGGCATTATTGAAAATCTTAGAGAAAAACCTCATATAAAATTTCAACTTTATTTAAAAAAAACTTTTTAAAACTAATTTCTAAATAGAATATACAATCGGCAACAAAAGTATCCACGCACTAGCCAATAATTCTGCTAGTGCTTGAATACTTTTGCTGCCGACTGTATAGATCCCAGTGGCAGAAAGTTTTATAGCTGTCTGCAACAGGCTTTTAAAATTTCGTAATCTGTCTGCAAAATTTGCGTGTAATCAGGGGTGAAAATGGCTTACAGTAAATTTCTGAAAATTAAAAATACTTTCTGAACAATTAACCAAAATGTGCAAAGCAATTTTGAAATACATTTTAAAGATAAGAACAAAACAATTGTAAAATAACATAACTACAGATGTGGGTCGGTTAAATATAAAGATTTTCAAATCACTCTATAATAAAATAAAATTTAACTGGTAGACCGCAAGCAGAATTAGTTGCTTTAAATTTTGAGGAAAACTTATTATGAAGCAGTAAAGTTACCAGTTTAATAGTTCAATCAAAATGAATTGCTTAATATGCTATTATTTTGCTGCTAATCAATAAAATTTACATGATATTTTTCTTTTTAAAGCTATTTCTAAAATTTCATTTTTTTTTTTCTTCTGATCGTCAACATACACAATTATTTTGTTTACTAATCTATAAAATTTGCTCTTTTTTCAAAATTATTTTTTGAAATGAGCGATAATTTTGTGGCATAATAAAATATGGCATCATACTGCCACTTATTGAGAAACTTTATGCTTCATGATAATTAATTACAGAAATAAGAGTTTATTTTATCGCTCTAATCAATAATTTTTTCCCCTAATATATTTCTTAAATCCATGATAATTTTGTGGCTTATTATTGAAATGCAGAACCATTCGCCACAGACTGACAAATTTTAAGTTTAATAACAAATAATTGCAAAAATTCATGATTATTTCTTTGCCAATCAAAAAAGGTTTGCTTCATTCAAAGAGGTTTACCAAAATATGCAATAATTTTGTAACTTGTTACTGAAATGTACAAGCATTTTGACCCCCAACAGTCCAAAATGAAGCAAAATTTTGGAAATAGGCTTATTTTGCTGCAAATCGATGAAACTCAACCATTTTTTCAAGGTTATTTCTATTGAAATATGTCATTTAGCGCCCTTATATTGAAATATAAAATTGTTTCACTGCTAATTATAAATATTTCAAAAATATTTTCCATAATACAAATTATTTGTCCGCAAAACAAAATAATTCAATTTTCTGGCTTTCTTTAAAGACCATTTACCAAATTACACGCTAATTTTGCAGCTTATCACTGAAATATGAAGCTATTTCGTTGTTCATATAGCCAGGTAAAATTGAAAACTGTCTCCACACATAAGTATTTGACCAAACACTTCCTGCAAAAATTTTGTGGGGTTATACACAGAGTTGATAAAAATCTTGAATTTTTAAAAAAAATCGGATTTTTTTTATTTTAATGAGTTTTTTTTTTTATTTAAATAGAATTTTTGAAATTCAAATATATTTAAGTATAATATTTGATACAAACAAATTAAATTGTTGAAGTTAGATGTCTAAATCAATCAATTATTTTTTTATATATAATTAAAAATACATATAACTAAAAAATATATACAAGAATAATTCATAAATCAGTAGAAAATAATTACTTACCTTACAATATAGGGTTTTCTGCTTGTTTTAATTATCTATAATCTATATCATAATTTAAATAAAGGATGCTTTATGTTAATTTAGACATTTTACTCCTTCAATCATAGATTTATTAGAAAGATGAAGTAGACTAAGGGCTGTAATCACAATAATTTTTATTTTTTCTGAAAATTTTACAACCAATATTTTATATTTTATTTAGTGACAGTGGTTAAATGATTTATAAATAAAAACAAGTTTAGCTGCTTTATCATTTCCAAGTCTGTTTCAAAGTTTAGATTGCACTAATCCATAAGTTGAAAAAATCCTCTCTAAAGAAGCAGTTGATGCCCTTGCAGTTAAGAATTGAGTAAGCGCCTGGTTCAGGTGATCAATTTTTCCAGTGTTACATTTCCACCAATCGAGTGGGGAAATCTTACTAAGCACATCTTCACCAAAAAGTAGTTCATAATCAGATTTTCCAAGGAATTTCATTATAACTGGAATAATATCGGGGGAGTAATTTTCATTTGCAAATGTAAAAGATTGTTTTCTTTCCAAATCGGTCAAATTTTTTTCCAATAAGCTAAGAAATAGACTACTAGATAAGCTAAGAAATGGAAAGCTCCCAATTATTCTTTCTTACAACTACTCGGTTACTCGGCCAAAGTGCTACTCGGTGCAGCACTAGAGAGAATACTGATATATCTATTGATTCACAGACTAATATATATTACTCTGTATCTGTATATTGATTCAACTAAATTATATTAAGTGTCGGCTTTTACAAATCTCTTTGATGTCAAACTAGCCGTATATATGAGTTCGCAGCGTTCAGTTTGGGCTTCCGCTTGCGTCACATCCTGTAGACGCTAAGCTAATTGCTTTCCCTGTATCCGTCCGCGGTGTTTGTTTAATTTGTTGATTGGAAATTGGAATTAATACGAAATTTTGCATGATTTAGAAAAATATTGCTAGTACTTGGATACTTTTGCTGTGACCCACCGGTGTAACACGCTGGCGTGAATGTGTTAATCATAATTTTTATTAAAGAAATAAAGTAACACTGAGATATGAGAGCGAGAGTGTGAGCAGTGTTTTTAAATTTTCATTTTCAATCGGGGATTAAAATATTTATTCAAAAATTCCACTTACTTGCATGATTTATTGGTAAGTGTTTTATAATTTTATATTCTTAAAACTTGCTTATATTTTTAAACTTAATTTTACGTATATGTAATTATAGGCTTCGCCTGATCGCCCGAAAGTATTGTTATATGTAAACAAACCCTAATTTTCATTTTTTATTGTCGCTTTTTTCTCAAAATGTTACTCAGTTTTCTGTAATATGATAATTAAACAAGTTTTCGAATTAATTATTATGTTTATCATTGCTATTATTATGTTATTATTCGTAATATGTCACCTTTTAGTTTAGCAATTTTTGGAAAAATTAGGGGTATCCAGTGATATTGTTTTAGTCTTAATATTGGGATACTGACCGCTGTAGCATGAACTTTCAGATTCGTGCACGACGAATTAGCTGCATCCAGTGATTTTATTTATTTTTTGTTTGTTTTGTGATTGCTTCTGTACAGATTTTCATGCATTATCAGATTCATGCAAGGCTGTAATTTTGAAAATTTGGGGCAAATCTTCAAATTATTTCATATGCATCATTTAAAATGCTGAATTTTATGTGTTAAAGCTTGAAAGCTCTCTGACAAATTGTGAAAATAGTTTTTCAGTTGCATAAATTTGGTAAGAAATGAAATTATAAACAAACTGCCACTAAACAGTGTGAGCAATCTATTAATGATAAATAATGCAGGCCTTGAAAGTGGGTTTAATTTTTAAGATGCATTTGTACAATTAACTGCTATGGGGGGGGGGGGGGGGGAGAAGAAAAAGAAATCTAAGTAAGAAAGCTTTTGATAAGTTTTATTTAGTTTATTTTTGGAATAGCTTTACTATAAGGTGCCCATTGCTGTTGCTGATGTACATCTCACTGAATGAGTCGATTACTGCAAATCGATACTCTGAATCATTACAAAACATCAAAAACACATTTTAAGAAAATAAATTATTGTTTCACTCTGGTGCTTGTTTTGAAATTCACTGAAATAAATTAAGCATATTTTAAAGATTAATAAAATATTTAAAACAGTAATAGAAATTTGAGCTACTTCACCACAAAAAAAAAAAAAAAAAAAAAAAAAAATCAGAGAGCTTTCAAGCATTAACACATAAAATTCAGCATTATAAATGATGTATAATACAAAATAACTTGAAGATTTGCCCCAAATTTTCAAAATTACAGCCTTGCATGTATCCGAAAGTGCATGAAAATCTGTAACAAAAAATAAATAAAATCACTGGATGCAGCTAATTCGTCGTGCACGAATCTGAAAATTCATGCTACAGCGGTCAGTATCCCAATATTAAGACTAAAACAATATCACTGGATATCCTTAATTTTTCCAAAAATTGCTACCAATAATAACATAATAATAGTAATGATAAACATAATAATTAATTCGAAAAATTGTTTAATTATCATATTACAGAAAACTGAGTAACATTTTGCGAAAAAAGCGACTATAAAAAATGAAAATTTGGGTTTATTTACATATAACAATACTTTCGGGCGATCAGGCGAAGCCTATAATTACATATACGTAAAATTAAGTTTAAAAATATAAAATATAAAATTATAAAACACTTACCACTAAATCATGCAATTAAGTGGAATATTTGAATAAATATTTCAATCCCCGATTGAAAATGAAAATGTAAAAACACTGCTCACACTCTCGCTCTCATATATCAGTGTTACTTTAATTTCTTTAATAAAAATTATGATTAACACGTTCACGCCGGCGTGTTACACCGGTGGGTCACAGCAAAAGTATCCGAGCACTAGCAATATTTGTCTAAATCATGCAAAATTTCGTATTAATTCCAATTTCCAATCAACAAATTAAACAAACACCGCGCACGGATACAGGGAAAGCAATTAGCTTAGCGTCTACAGGATGTACGCATCCGTATGATGTACGCATGCGCTCCAAAGACCATGGACCATGGTATAAATTCGTGTGCATGAGGGATTTAAACGTTTTCGCTTTAAAAAAATTTTTAATTCATTATGAATAATGATGAAATAGAATATCTATAACTAAAAAATACTTCTTTTTATTTTAAATATTATCTAAATATTTTTTTAACGAAATGGGAAATTTTAAAATTAAAAATATTTTCTTCATAACAAAAATTTATTGACTGCATTCACGTTGGTCAGCCAACCAACGTGCCTTGAAAGTAAGGACCGAATTACGACATTTTCGCCTAATAAAAGCAGGCATTTTGGCGGAGTAATATAGTTCTATTTTTAAAGCAACTTTTACAAAAAACAAGAGTTTTCCTTAAAAAAAACAAAAACGTTACTCGATTCAGAAAGATCCCATTAACAAAATATATTAATTAAATTAAAATCGTTCGTGCGGTTTTAGAGATATTTTTTCATGAATTTAGTCCATTACATCCTTACACCTCACATTTTTCCTTTTTGGCTTTAAATTGAGATTCAGATCTCAAAACATACTGCATGTAGAAACGTAAAAATTTCAGGATAGATTAAGACCGAAGATAAAAGACTATTTTGAAAAGATCAGAACAAAATATGGCATATTTGCTGTGATATTAAGTGTCGGCTTTTACAAATCTCTTTGATGTCAAACTAGCCGTATATATGAGTTCGCAGCGTTCCGTCCGTTTGTCCTACCGCTTGCGTCACTCGAAAAACTGCCGTTTTTCATGATATGTAATAAGTATAAACTCATTTATTAGGTTGGTCCACCATTTTGTACCTTTGAACTGCTAATCATAACTTAAGTTCTATTTTCGGGCAACCAAATTTTAATAGCTAGAATAAACTCTAATGCAAGTCAGATTTTTTTCTTTCCTTTTTTACATTCAGCTTTAGTTCATAGTTTCTTTTCCAAAAATGAAGTTTTTTAAATTCGTTATTCGCTACGCATTTTCGTTCCGAAATGAATCTGGCTTTCTTTTCCCCCATCATTTTTGATGGATCTGGCACGCCAAAGTAACGTACAATTGAAACATTACCTCTATTTCAACACCTGGAGAAGCATTTATCAACCATATTGTCAAGGGAAATCCCCTTTTACAACGAAGAAGAGGTATAGCATTAATTGAGCAGAGCCTGATGTCGCGAATGAGAGATGTACACTTCCACTTTAATTTTGCGGAAAATTATTCAGTTTCGCTGATTATTTTAAATTATTCTGGTGTGGCACTGCCACTAACACTACTTTCTTTCATCCTGTTAGCTTTAGAATCTATTTTATTTAAAATATATTTTTAAGTGAGAGGATAGACTTTACCCTCCCTCTCAGCCCCCCCCCCCCCTATTATTCATTATTATATCTAGATTTATAAAAACATTTAAAGATGCTATTAAATGTAAAAAAAAAAAAAAAAATTAAATTATTCAGAAAATTTGTAGTCATATCACATTTAGAAACTTATCGAGCTTAGTCAAAATTTTCAAGTATATGATAATATCATTCATGTATGATCTTCAAAATATTAAATTATAATTTCCTTCATTTACTTTTATTTAAGTTATACTTTATCAAACTTACAACAGACACAAAGTCCTACGCTAAGAACCTCATTTTCGTATTTAACTAATTACGGTACAAATTCGAGTTCAAAAATTAGACTCCAAATAATATTTTGTCTACCATATGGGGTAAGAGAAAATAATTATCATTCTTAACTATTTCTTTTGACAAAATATAATTTGCTTTTGTTAAAGCGCTTTCATCAACAGTACTTACACAATAGAAAAAGCCAAAGTAGGCGCTAATGCTGCAAAGAACATTGCCGTTTTTTTTTTTTTTTTTGCAGTACTCGCATCTATTTTGTTCTCCTGACGAATGATCGTGTTTTATTTCGACCGAAATACTGCTTGCGAGTTTTTTGCATTTTATGATGTTTATGCAAAGTTTTTTAACTTATCGTGTGAGTGTCTTCCCCTATGCGCGATTCCCATTTGTCCGAAGTGGTGAAAAATTCCCATTTGCACGATTTTTTTTCCCATTTGCGCGACCAAAGAAAAAATACAAGAATAGTACGAGTTACATGCGTTCTCAAATTCATACACAGCAAGGTAGAGGTGTCCAGTGATTTTTTTTTTTTTTTTTTTTTTTCCATGTACGCGAAGCGTATATACGTGCGTGATACTGATTGTTACGAAAACGAGTTACCAGCGTTTTTAGATTCATGCACAACGTGGTAGGGGTGTCCAGTGATGTTTTTTCTTTTGCTTTTTACGTACGTGGTAGCGATTGCCGCGAAACCGAGTTACGGGCGTTCTCAGATTCATGCACAGCGAGGTAGGAGTGTCCAGGAATTTTTTTTTGGTTTAACATCCGTGGTAGTGATTGCCGCAGAACCGAGCTACGGGCGTTCTCAGATTATCAAGTCAAAAGGAAAGAAATCACCTGCACGGTCCTGCAATTTATAATTGCGCAAATGGGAATCTTTCACCCCGTCGTGCAAATGGGAATCGCGCAAGTGTTCCCACTTGTGTGTTGCCGCTTTCTTTGCAGCACTCGTGCCTACTTTGTTTTCCTGACGAAAGGTCGTATTTTATTTCGATCCATTACACTTATTGTGGGGTTTTCGCATTTTATGGTGCTTATGCAAAGTTTTAACTTAGTAAGTTAATTCGGCATAAAAAGAAAAACGCTTGAAATATACTTCGAAGGACTTCCAAATATGCCCTAAATAAATCTGAATTCTTTTGTGTGGCCTGTAAACAAATGGTTAATGCTTTTTATGCTTGTACATTCTGTATGAAAACCCTATTTTGAATATTCGTGATGAATTTGAATTATTTTCATGACAGTATTATAAATGGTGTCTTAAAGCCGTTCCGACATTCTTACGTAACAATATAATCTTCATAATGTACATTTATACATAATTTTGTCCTATTCTCCCGTATTAAGAAAACCGTAAATTTCGAATGACTTACGTAATCTTTAAAGTAAAATGTTCATAGTCAATGATGTTCATGCCAGTATCATAAATGATATTCTAAAGCTGGTCTAACAGCTTTGCAATGAAAATAATCTTTATGGTACACGTTTATGCGAAATTTCGTCTTATTCTCCAGTGTTAAGAAGCCGGCCGAAAACTGTTGCGTAACACTAATGTCGACTGGTGCAAATAAAATCCGTCATGATCGCAATGTCCTCCATGTTCCCCATCCGTGTTCCCCATATAGTGCGTCTTAAAATGATATGGTTAGTTGAATTTTTAAAATAGTAACAGTCAAAAAAATGTAACAACGATTACGAAAAAAATAAATAGCATATACAATCATAGAATAAGTTTATTATAATACAGAAATATCATGCTTATAATACAGATTTCATATTAAAAAAAATAAAAATCAGAATAATCTGTCCCAAAAAATATACGGAGAATAAAAAAAAATCACTTTAATAACCATCAAATATATATATATATATATTTATTTATTTAATTGCATATTCTGCGTTCTACAGTCGGCAGCAAATGTATCCAAGCACTAGCCAATAATTCCGATATCAAAAAGGTACACTTAAAACTGTTTTGTTAAATAAATCCTTGTCGAATCATGTTCTTAGACTGACTAAGAACATGACTCGACGAGGATTTTTTTAACAGAGAGGTATTAAGTGTACTTTTTTAGACAGGAATTATTGCTAATGCTCGGATACTTTTGCTGTCGACTGTATATATTACATGTAACGTAACCATTTCGAAATATAAAATCACTGCTTGTTCTTCAATTTTCGATTATTACTTCGAAAATACGTTGCAAATGCAACGTTCAATGCAAAAAGTTGACAATCCGGTTAAAAAAAAAAAAAAAAGTTTATGTCGACTAAGAAAGAGTTTAGGTAGACCAAGAAAGAAATCTCATCGACAAGATAAAGAGATTTTGCGAGCAGTTTCTACCTAAAAGAAGCCTGTTCATGAAATTGCCATGGATTTTAGCATTTCCTATTTCGAGACCTACTGTTCAGCGTCGCATACAGGCAATCAAATTTCATAAATATCGCAGGATATGTCAGGCACCTAGGGGAACGTGGGGCATTGTGAAATACTTAAAAAGAATGACAATTTCATAAATGAACAAATTGGAAATTTATTTGAAAGATTACACTATGTAATTTATTATTCCTTTGGCTTTTAATAGAAATTTTCTTGAAATTTTATTATTGAATTTCTGTGGTATATTTATGATGAAATATGGTAGTAGAAAATTATCACTTTGCCCCAGCCATGGGGCAAAGTGAAATGTAAAAATATTTTTCTCATTACATGAACTTCTACCGTTCTTTTGAAGTTATGCTGAAACAAATTTGTCCATGTCTCAGTTTTTTTACTTTGCACAACTTTCCTAGTATTTCTTTAAAGTAAGATGTTTATGTGTGACCTACAACTAATGATATTATATCATCAGTTGTAGGCCACACATAAACATCTTTTTGTTGTCTATATGGCCGCATGAACTTGACTGAAAAAAAAAAAAAATGTGGTCCATCTTGCAAGGGAACCGAAATCACTTGGCCAACAAACTGCTTCCTATTTCCCTGGCCTTTACCTGACTGCAATTCAATCAAAAGAAAGTCCTCATTGTTTATTTCATTAAATTCCACTTTTTTGGCAGCAAGCTTTATTTCACCCTTGTCTTCTACAATCATCTTCTACAATCTGAAATTCATCTTCTGTCTCTCTATTATCATCACAAAGATTTCATCTTTTTAAAATATAAATATGTTGTAGGGGCAAAGTGAAATAGAGTACTTCACTTTGCCCCATCTCTGAATAGCTTTTTCACATTGCCCCTTTTACTTTGCCCCGCATGTGCATAACAAATGTTAATACAAAATTCAAACCAAAAGTAAATCTAATATTAAATAAACAAATACTTCACTGAGCAGCTGAAATATCTAATTAATAGTTAAAATATTAATAATGAGAACTTCGTTATTACATAGTATCAAACAATGTTATTTACTTACCAAATAATATTACAATATAACCACCCAATTTGGAAAATGGCTACTACCATCATATGTAATTGATATTTGTAAAATTTTTTGACTGATGCTAAGCAACTAGATGGGAAACAAAATAATTAAAATATCGGCAGCTAGATAGCACTGCATACAGAACTACTATTTAACCGTTTCACTTTACCCCACTATTTCACTTTGCTCCTGGTTCCCCTACTATGCTGAAATTGCACCATAGAAAGCCACGCGTACTTAGGGCTAAAAAACCCATTCGTTATACGGATGAATAGTCAAACGTTTTCTTCAATGACAAAAAAATAATTAATTTGCTTGACCCTAATCGTTGGGCATACTGTTTTCATGAACTACAACGATAACTTCGTCAGTTCTATGGCCAACAAAAAGGAAAGGTTTCTCTCATGGTGTGGGGCGCGTTCTGTTTGAACGGAACAACGGATATTGCTTTTCTTAATAGTCGGCAATGCTCTGAGAATTATTAAATCTTCTTCAAGTTAGGAACATCTTAACAGGGTCCACCGGAAATTCCTACAGGATGAGGCTTCGCCTACTCAACAAAAAGTTGGTTTACACAAAATCAAGTGACTGTTATAGACTGGCCAGTCATCAGCCTAGACCTAAATCCGAGTGAAAACCTTTGGGGAGTACTTGCGCGAGAGCTGTATGCCATGGTCTTCATTTTTCGACTATTCAGGAATAAAAGCAACAAGTACAGTCGGTAACAAAAGTGTCCGAACACTAGCAAAAATTCCTATGTAAAAAAAGTACACTTCATACGGTTTTGTTAAATAAATCCTTACCGAATCATGTTCTTACACTGACTAAAAACAGGATTCGACAAGGATTTATTTAACAAAAACCGTATGAAGTGCGCTTTTTTTACATAGGAATTTTTGCTAGTGTTCGGACACTTTTGTTACCGGCTGTAAAACAGAATTGGTACTCATTATATGCCACACATTCTGCAAACACTAGTTCTAAGCATGCCTGGTAGGGTTTTCAAGATAATTCAAAGAAATTGATCCAAACTTTGAATTTAAATATAAAATACTCGAAAAATCCACATTTTTTTGGGACACCCTGTTTTGTTTTTTATTGTTTTACAAAAATTCTATAAAACTTATACTACAGTGCGCGAAAAAAGTATAAGGACACGCGAAAAATCACCAATTCTAGAAGTCTTGTTTACAGAATCGCGGGAAATTTTTTGAAGTAAAAACAGGAGTAAAATAATTTCTTGTGTAAACAAATTAAAATTTTCAAATATAAATCTGTATAAATTTACATTTTTGATTTTTAAATCCAAATGATATTGGAAAAAGTATAGGGACATTGTTGTTTCTTCCCTAATTATTGAAAAATTTGCATATTTGAAAACAGAAAATGACAATCCCGGGTTAAAAGATTGGTTTGAGAAAGAAATTTCGCATTCGTTGACTTTCATCGTGACTTTTTAACCATGCCCAAAGGAATTCATCTTTCTGACTCTGAAAAAGGGAAATTTGTTGCTTTTCGAGAATGTGGATTAAGTGGACGGGAAATTTCAAAATGAATCAAGAGATTTAAAACGGTAGTTTATAATTTTCTAAAATATCGTAGACTGTATGGCATGAAAAAACGAGCTGGGAGACCAGAAATTCTCACTCGTCGACAGAAAAGAATGATTGTAAGTAGAGCTTGCCAGAAAAAAGAAACTACAAATGAAGTTAGACAAAATTTGAATGTACCATATTCATCAAGGACTGTTCAAAATGTTTTAAATAAATACCACCGTGTTTCTTATGGAAAATTAGTGTTACGTCCACGTCTTCATAAGAGAAGAAGAGTTGACTTTGCCAAAAAATACATTTCTCTTGGTCAAAAATGGACTGATGTAATTTTTTCTGACGAAAAAAAAATTCAACCTTGATGGACCTGATGGTTTTCGTTATCTTTGGTAGATCTGCCAAAAACCAAAGAAGTGTTTTACAAACATCAATGTGGTGGCGGCTCAATAATGGTTTGAGGCGTTTTGGCGGCAAATGGAACCACTCTAATAGTCTTTATCAACAGTAAAATGACTTCGGACAAATATGTGGAAATGTTATACGAGAAAGTTTGTTACTTGAAGCGCCACTGATTACTTCATGGGACTATATTTTTCAACAGGATGATACTTCGATACACGTTTCTACGAGCGCAAAACTCTGGTTTGAAGCTAATTCTGTAAATTTACTTGATTGGCCAGCGAGGAGTCCCGATCTTAATCCAATCAAAAACTTATGGGGGCTTCTAATAGGCCGAAAAGTTTGTAAAAATGGCACATAATATCAATGCACACAGTATCTTGTTTTCGCTTCCAAAGACGCTTGGAAAAAAAATTCCGTAGACACTTTAAAAGATCTTTCAGGATCCATGACCTCTCGGCTTATTCAAGTGATTGAAAAAAGAGGTAGATTTCTTAATTATTGAAGAAAATTTTAAGTATTTTAGAACATGCATGCCCTTATACTTTCTTCCATATTTCCTTTAGTGTTATTTTTTGTAAAATCAATATTTTGAAGCCAAATTTTGTTTTTTATGCGCTATAAGTGTTATTGTAAAATTATGTAACAGAAGTCAAACATATAAAAATTTCATTTAGATGAAATGAAAATAAATTTCGATTTAATGTTGTCCTTATACTTTTTTCGCGCACTGTATATTTCTTTGTTGTAATACATTTATAGTCTGATTCCATATGGTTGTTATATTTTTCGTGATTGTTGCTGCATTTTTTAAACTGTTATTTAAAAAAATTGCCTATCTATAAAATTTTAAGACGAACTGTACCTCTGGAGGGGTCACCGAAGCGGAGGAACCATCTTCTCCGTAAAGGATCAAAATTGTGATGGTTTGTCTTCAGACTACCCTTAGAGGTGAGTCCTAGACTATTACCAATTGCTCATAATGTAGTATTATTGCGACGTAAAACCCACTAAACCAATATCGATATTAGGAAAATTGTAAATTTCGAATGACTTACAAAGTTTTAAAATTAGAATATTGCAATTCAATGAGGTTTTTGTCAGTATCATAACTGATATTTTAAAACTAGCCTGATTTTTTTACAATTAAGGTAAGTGCTCCAGTAATTGACACTTTTAGAGCAATTTCTGATGTTTTTAATGTTTTAGCCATCAGAAACTATTTTTGGAAATCTTAAGTTAATATATATGGCATGAAAGACTTTCAGATTCACATATATGTTAAAATATATTCATTTGATAATTATTCTTATTTTTTAATGAATTTTTATTTTAAACCTACTCAATGTTCTAGTAATTGACACTGCCAGTTTTTCATTTTACCAGTAATTGACCCCTATGTTTTAGTGTTTGACACGGCTAGTTTTTCATTTTACCAGTAATAGGCACCCTATGTTACAGTGTTTAACATACAATGTTCTTATATGTAAAGCATTTGCTTTTATTGTTTTACTCATTTATTAATTATTTCGGGGAAGGTGTCAATTACTGGAGCATTTCAATCACTGGAGCATCTACCCTATTTGTACCACATCAGTTCTGTACTTTTCGGATTTCGCATCCCTCAAAATGTGTCAAATCATCAAAAAACCGAAATCGAAAATTTTCACGAATATTTAGTTTTCCGCATATACTTTGATGGGGAACTAAAAGGATAAGAAAGTAACGGTGGAAAAAAGAAAAGAAGAAGAAGAAGGAAAGAATCAGAAAAGAATAAATAAGAAAATATAAGAAAAACGAATAAAAAATAAAGGATTCTTAAATTACAAACGGACATTAACAGTAATTCAATTTTCAGCATAATTCAAATTAGAAATAGAAAAAAGTAGTTCTTAAGTTTTCAATAAATGACAGCCCACAATAATATAAATTATATATCACAGTTACCTTTATCTTAATTTCCCATATTATTTGCCACACTTTCGCTATAAATTAAAGTGAGTTACATCGAAACAGCCTCTCGTGACGACACGTAAAACCCATCACCTGTTCTCTGTATGATCTACTTAATCTTTCGAAATCTACTTGTAAGAAGTCTCCCCTCATTTCTTTTAGCTGAGTTGGGTTTTAATGTAGATTTTAAGCATGACATGAGATTCTCTTTTAGTAATAAAGACAAAGTTTGATGACAACTTTTCACTTTCTTTTATATTTATACGAAATTACTCAGTTCGTAAAATTTTTCGACTCTCGATTTTTAACGCTTTTACACCTCTTAAGGGGTCCTGGACTCGTTTTGATTATTTTTAGTATGGTGCCTGTGTGCCTCTTTATAAAAACAAAGTTTCATAAAATCGAAAGTTCCATTCGGAAATTATTTCATTTTCGGTATCATTGCATAGATTTGTCGTCCTATATATTCACGATTCACTTCTGAATGAGAAATTGTATGTTTTAGGAGGTTATATTCTCGATAGAGACGATGCTTCAGATCTTCACCTGTTTTTCCTTATCTTCATGTGGTCGTCTCTGTCTTCTTCAGGACGATGAAAACGCTTTGCAGAGAAAAAAATAAATTTCAGGATATGAACAAAATGCCTTTTAGTATAAACGTCACTCCACATTTGTTATCTGATAATTTCTGAACTAGTAAACTTTTGACGGGAAAGCTTTAAAACATTTTACATTTATATTATCGAAAAATGGCTTAAAATATTTAAAGTCACCAAAGGGTTCCGATACTTAAGCTGTGCTTTTTGTATTTATTTATTTATAATACTGTCTATTAAAGACTTCTGTGGTCACGAAATTTGGTGTGTAAATTGTTTGTATGCATCCGGCACTTATTGTAACTGCATTTCACGAAATTCGAAATCCCCCCTCCCCTTCTCGGAGTCGGAGGGCAATCAACATGTGTAAAAACATGTTTTTCCGTTTGAATTAGCTTTGAATTATCTTAGAATGGCGAATTTTAGTGTGTGTATATTGATTAAGTGTACGCATTATGTACAGTAGTGGGATTTTGCAAAACTTCGAACTCACCCGCTGAGGAAGGGGAAGTAAGAAGTGGGTAAGTTGTGCCAAAGACAGTGGGAAATCAGACTCCCTCACGTTGCGAGCGAGAAAACCTCTACCAGTCACAGCGAGAACTTAGGTTATTAATAAAGATATGGCATTTTGACAAATCATTTAAGTTTAACGTCCAGCGAAGCGGGCAAAGCCTGCTAGTTTTATTATATTTTTATTTAAAATCAATTAATAAATAAACAGAAATATAATAATGAAAAATAAAATACAACTATGATTAATTTTTAGTTAATAACTCTTAGTAAATTCCTAGGTCATGACCTCCTAAATCCGAATATGACCCCAATTTTGCCCAATCACCCACCGTTCTCTCAGGACGACACCCCCTCCCCTAATTTTTATCACTGTTCAGTAATTTTATGGTTATGAATTTGATTTGGAGAATGGAAAAAAAAAATAATAATAACACTTAAAACAAAAAATATAAAATGTATAATAAATAATAATAATAATAATTGATTAATAAAATATAATAAATGTAACACATAATTTCAGTGGAAAATTCCTCCCTAAATTTTCCCCTTGCTGCAAATGTTCATGTTTTAGAATTTTCCATAGAATTCTGTAGGTAGATTAGAACTCTGTAGCTCCTCAGAAGATATTTAACAGTTAAAATAGTCATTTCCTTCCTACAAATCAAATTTATAGCCATAAAATTACCGAAAAGTGATAAAAATAGGGGGGCGTCCCTAAAAAACGGTGAGTGGTAGGACAAAATGGGTATCATATTCGGCTTTAGGAGGTCATTTTACATAAGAATATGCTGAAATAGTGTCAAAGGCAATTTTCATGGCCGAGCAGTGTAATCACCAGGATTTATTTAATTAGCTAGATGGAAATTGTGATTTTAACCAAATTATTATTAGTTTATTTATTCATTTAGTTAGTTAGTTATTATTGATTTAAGTTGCATTGAATATTCTAACTTATAATTTTTTTAATCAAAATTATTATAAACAAAATCAGAACAATTAATTTCAATCTATTTTTCTCTAAATCCATGCTACTTTCATAATTCCATGTTACTACTGAACTACAGGTTATCAAAATATTGAAAATCTATTTAAGATTTGTTTTAACATAATTCTTGTGTACAAATTTAAATTAGCACATAATGGGGAATATCCCATTCATCCCAGCCACCACATGATCATATAAAACAGGAAATAGGCTTTATGAAGTCAATAATTGTTTATTAGGAATGACTCTAACTCCATCATAATCCATGATTATGAAAAATCTTCCTAATCAGAAACTAGAAAAACTGAAGATTATTGAGATAAATGTTTTCGAAAAGAAAATAAATGCTTCTTATCTGCCTGTAGTTTTCTTAAACTATAACATTCCCATAATTTACCGAAACAAAGACTCTTACTTGTTTCCGAAACGTTTCGATTAATTTCTGAGATTTTAAATTGATTCTCCTCTACTACATCCGACAGCAAAAGTATCCGAGAGATAGCAATAATCCCTGTCTAAAAAAAAGTACAGTCGGTAACAAAAGTGTCCGAACACTAGCAAAAATTCCTATATAAAAAAAGTACTCTTAATACAGTTTTGCTAAATAAATCCTTGTCGAATCTTGGTCTTAGACTGACTAAGAACAGGATTCAACAAGGGTTTATTTAACAAAACAGTATTAAGTGCACTTTTTTTTATATAGGAATTTTTGCTAGTGTTCGGACACTTTTGTTACCGACTGTACACTTAATACTGCTTTGTTAAATCAATCCATGTCGAGTCATGTTCTTAGCCAGTCTAAGAACACGATTCGACAAGGATTTATTTAACAAAATAGTATTAAATGTACTTTTTTGATATCGGAATTATTGGCTGGTGCTCGAATAGTTTTGCTGCCGACTGTAATTTCGGGCCATCCTTAGGGGTGCGCCCCAGACCGTCGTTAATTACCCATTGGGCAGTACTAATTGTCGTAGTTAAAACCCAGTCAACCAACCTCTACTAATTTCTGAAGATATAGTCGGCATCAAAAGTATCCGAGCACTTAGACTGACTAAGAACAGGATTTGACAAGGATTTATTTAACAAAACTGTATTAAGTGCACTTTTTTTATAGAAGAATTTTTTCTAGTGCTCGGATACTTTTGATGTCGACTGTAAGAGAAAGGTGACTGAAGTCGAATGCATGATGTTATATTACATATTCGTAGATGTGACTGCATATCATCTACGGAGTATTATAAAATAGTGTACATTGACAGATTATTCTCTACGTACAAAATAATTTTTTACAAATAAATATACAGAATCAATTTGAAAACTAGTTGGCATAAGTAAACTTTGCTCAGTTCCCCATCAAATGTACGTTCTCATAAATTTCTAGTACAGGACCGATTGCTCGACACAGTGACAGACTAAAATAACCCCACCTAATAGACTACCCACCGATGTATTTACCTTATACTAATTTATTAATTTATTTCAGATTCGTAGTTTAGTTTTCATGCAATTATTTTCATAGCTAATTATGTTTATGCAAGCATCATAACAGATATTTTAAAGCAAATCTGACATCTTTACAATAAAAATATTCCGTTTAATGCACGTATAAGTGAAAATTCATTCTATACACCCATGATAGAAAAATCGTAAATTTCGAATAACTTACGAAGGGTTTTAATTAGAATGTTGCAAATCAATAGAGTTCTTGCTAGTGTCAAAAGTGATATTTTAAAACTGGCCGTACCTTTCTGTGATTACTTGTTCTTGAGATATTGGATACACATACTAGCAAACTAACGTGCTAACATATTAACAAACTAACAGGCACACTACGGAATACCTTATCAATTTTGTTATTTTCGAATCCTTTTTTTTTTTTGGGGGGGGGGGGGAGGGGGGGGGGATTCACATGAAATTCGGTTTAAAAATAGTTTTTAAGAAACTTATGCCTTTACAAATTCGTTATTTTGCCCAATAACTCTCGTTATCCTTTTTTCTTTTTATCCTGTTAATTATTTCATTTAACCTGCAACAAATTTAAAACTCTTTAATAATAGCGTGACATAATATGAATAGCAATTGTTGTTTCTAAGTATGGTTTTCCGCTATCCCACAAGAGACCTCACGCATTCTGTACTCTTCAGAAAGAACCGAAATTAATCATACCCCTTCACTTCAAAAGAAACTTTCATCACAAAGAAGAAAGAGTTACACAATTCCTTAATTCATATAGTTTGACGCCGAAAAAAAAAAAATAATAAAAGAAAAAGAAAAAATATCTCATAAACTCCCTAAACGAGGTACTATAACGGAAACGCCACAAAAAGAAAAATAACAACTGCAGAAACCCCTTCCAAGGTAAGGTAGGTTATTCCTTATTAAAAGAAATATCCGAATAACTGTGTATCACTTTCATTTTTCCGACTCTGGCTTAATTTTTTTTAATAAGTCCTCTTCCCACGGGGGGAGGCAGAACTTCGCTGACATTTATCGGCGACATATTTTTCCCCCATTTTCCCTCTTCGAGTGAGAGAGGGACCTGTAATTTGAAACTCATGGCTTCCGTTGGGGTTTCTAATTATAACTTCACGCAATTCTCTTAATGGGCTGTAGTGTCGCCATCTATCGGTACGTCGATGAACCTTCGACCCCAAACACTTCTCTCCTTGGTTTTGCTGTCACTTTGTAGTTTTCAGCCCATTTCTTTATCTTTCCTCCCCCTTCTTTAGTTCTATTCTGTTATCACTTTTTAAGTTTCTTTTCTATGTGAGAAAAGAAATAGATTTAGTAGCTTGTAAATTCGAAGACATGTCGGGGGGAAGATAACAGTAGAAAATGCAGGTTTGTTTATTTTAAATGAACGAAAATAATACCAACAAATTATCTGCTGATTTACAACGAAACATTACAGCTTTTCCTCATTTTCTTGATGTGTAAAGTGTGGTGGCTGACACTTGAACGAACGTTTCGAAATGCTTCTTTTTTTTTAAACAAGGAAAAGCTGCATTCAATTATTCACTTTAAGAGAAAAAAAAAAAAAAAAAAAAAAAATCTCTATACTTTTGTTTTTAATTAAAAAATGTAATTAATTCTCTGTTCATTTAAAGTAAATCTCGTATTACAGCTTTTGCTTTCTTAAAGATTTTGACAGAATTTTTAGGCATTTTTATAAAAAGCAAAATAAATCATTAATTTCAATCTCAAAGACACAATACAGATTAGATGCAACTTCAAATACTTCTTTCAGAAATCTTTTTCGGGGTTTGAAATTCGAAATTTTACCATACCTTGCAATTGTTACTGTACTGTTATACCTCTATACCTGTATGGATTACAATATTCCATGGTTTATTGATTAAACACTTGAATTTTCCATACTAATGCAAATTGCTCAACAAAAATGGCATAAATAATATAACATGTTTAATTTTTTTTATGCTATTAATATTATATTATGCGTGTAACTATACTATAATATTACTAATATAGCATATTACTTCTTATATTATCTTGTATATAATATATTATATTATCTTATTATATTGCCTTGTCATGTATTAACATGGTATATTATATTATCTATATATATATAACTGTAAATCTCTCGGTGAATTCGTCCGAATTCTTTAGCTTGCTGTGCAAAGCTACACTGTTCAACCTATTGTCACATAAATTTGTAAGCTTGTTCATCAGAGCAAAATCTAGCTGACGTCGTTATTTTAGTTCATTCGGATAATTACTTGAACAGGTATTAAATTAAAAAAAAAAAAAAAAAAAAAAAAAAAGACCACCCTCATATTAATTTTAAGACTACTAAAAAGAAATACAAAGGTTATGCCAAAAAAGTTTACGCTTTCATTTTTTCCCCCTACGACATCAAAATAAATATATTTATTTCCACGTGAATAGAAAACTGAAATAAAACTTTATCAAAAATTAAACCTGTTCATGCATCTGGCTAAATTAGCGTCATTATAACTTTATTTTATATATATTATTAAAGTTTTATTTAATTTTATTATTCACGTGTAAATAAATATATTTCCTTCTATGTCGAAAATATATATATATATATATATATATATATTTGTTATAATTTGGATTTTATTGAAACTGTACATTTAGTAATTAATTTTACTGCTTTCTTCATATTCCATAGAATTTTTACAGAATTTCGACCTAGTTTTGATACTAAGGTTTAGCAGTCGTTTAAATAATTAAAAGACTCCATGATATGTAAATAAAAACTGTAATGCTGAAAGTTAATATATATATATATATATAAAAACATCTGTTGAAAAAAGAACTGTTGCACAAAAGCAGATTACAAAGACGAAAACAACAGCAAGAAACAGTTTAACAGTTACAAATTAGATTCATTCAAGAAGAAATTCAGGAACAACTGGAGGCACATTACTATGTGTCAAACGCGAGTTAATAAAAGACTAGGGGGAAAAAAAAAAAAAAAAAAACTAACAAACTGCGATAATATAGATAGGAATAAGATAATGTTAATGTTCAACGGACAGGGACTAGAAGATAAGAAGATCCTGAAATACATGCAAAGCCACATGTCAGGAACACGCTGAAACGGAGGCTTCTAGAATTTTGAAAGAACTGATGAGCAAATACAGTGTAAATATTATGCAGATGCTCAACGGATCGAGTCTAGAAGAAACGGAAGAGTTACGTCATTTTCAAATGCAAGCTGATGCTATACGTCATATTGCCTTTTTCTTGCGATCCATGTATATGTTTTATGGTCCCGTAAAATAACTTCTAAAAAGCTTTTTGTGCATGTTCCTTCAGGAAAAAACAAAAAATATTGATTAAACAGAAGTTCTGTAGATCCGTCAACACGTTCAGTTGACTTCCTGGGTTAAGCTCAGAATCCATGTATTCAAAACTTCCTGTCACAATATAATAAAGCTGAAAGATTCTTTAATTTAATTTAATTTTTATTCCATCTCGTATCTTCTTTGCTTAGAGATCTTTCTGTCATTTGGATATTCTGTAGGCAGTACATGAACCTGCACAACGCCGGGTAAACCTGAGAGTAAATTATACACTACCTTTCCATAAATGACCGGACACTTTCGATTTCAGACGCTTTTTAGAATATCTCAAAAAGTACTAGACAAATCATCTCGAAACTTCTGAGTGTGGCGAACATATTGTACTTCAATTTCAATTAAAGTTTTACCCCGAATATAAAAAGGGCACTAGTAAAAAATGAAAGTGTTTAGCATCACCCTGTAAAAAATAATGCTTGAAATGCGATCTGTCTATGCCATGTGATTTTGGAGCTCTTTCTTACTAATCTGTATAAATCTTTATGTCTCTACCGCATGTCATCAGGGATATATAACGTTTTCTTAAAAAATTGAAAAAAAAAAAAAAAAAAAAAAAAGTTCACTTTTTTAGCTATAATATACAAGGTATTAAACCCAGTGCAAAGTTATTTTCAGGAAATTTGACATACAATATTTAGACAGAGCATACTGCAATCAGAATGAAAAAAATATTAAATATCTAATAAAATATAAACATTTTTATTAAATAATTTTTAATTGCGCATGCGTAAGATTTAGCAAAATTTCATTTGCATAATTTAATAGCCAAATGCTTTGAGCTATTTATATGAAAACCTTAAACAAGTATCGTGTAAACTTAAAATTTACGCGATAGAAAGAACTACTATTCAGTTTCTCTCGAAAAAAAGCTAAACTATAAGGGGTTTTACTCACACTTTTTTTCTGATTCAATGAATAGTGATACAGTTTTCGATTATCGTAAACAAATATTGAGAAAATCTCCTTATCATTTTATTATTTTTGGGAACAGCTGAAATTCATTCTGTTGCGTACAACTTTTTCAGTTTGCACGACACTTTTTGGGGTTTTTTATATAAGTAGCTCAATACACTAAAACAACAAATACATTAACACATAAAAAAAAAAAAAATCAAATGAAATTTTGCTAAATCTTGCACATGCGCAGTTAAAAAATATTTAATAAAAATGCTCATAATTTTTTAGATATTTAATATTACTTCATTCTGATTGCAATATGCAGTGTCTAATATTGGAAGTCAAATTTCTTGAAAATAGGTTTTACACTGGGTTTAATACCTTGTGTATTATAGCTGAACAAGTGATTTTTTTTTTTTTTTTATGTTTTAATTTATTTAATATTTTTAAAGAACATTAAATGGAAAATGTTGAAAATTTTCTTAATCAGAAATAAAATTAAAATAGTTCACCTGAAAATGAACAATTAACATCAATTTTCTTAACTTCCCTAACTCTTTTTTTTTTTTTTTTTTTTATGGTTATGAAAGTATAAAAAATGAAAAAAAAAAAAAAAAAAGGATTGCGAAAACAATAGCATTTATAAGGAAAGCAGGACAAGGAAGTTTTTACATTTCGAAAAATGAAAATGGAAAAAATTCGCTATTGGTGCGGAAACATAAACAACATTATGACTGTCATAACTTTAAAAATCTGGTGTGAAACAACCAAACGACTTCCATTACCCACTATTACGCGTATTATATGCATTTTTGAGAGATAATGTGATCAGAAAACATAAAGGTGACCTAAAGAGAAAATCGTTAGAGCTGTTTTTGAGATACCAACTTTTACAAAAAATCAACTATTTTCCGGAAAACAATAATTACATACAAAAGGATATTTAAAAGTGAGTTAATATGGCGAGTTTGAAAAAAATCCGTACAACCGTTTTTAAAGGAACGCCTTTGCGAGGCCTGAAATTGAGCTATTTATACAGGACGCCTATCAATTTTCCTGAACTAACCAACTATATCATTCGAAAAAACATCTAATAGAGTGTTTATATAGCAGGTTTGAAGAAAATCGTTAGAGCCGTTTTTGAGATACGGACTTACGGTCCCACTTCCGGTTTCCGATGTCCCACTTCCGGTTTTTCAATTTTCACCAAAATTTAGAAATTTCATCTGTACACCAGACGTATTTCAATTCTAAAGTTTCGTAGCTCTATCTTTATTAGTTTCTGAGCTATAATAGCCAGAAGATTCTCCACATACATACATACACACACACACACACACACACATACATACACACTGACCAATTGCCAAAAACCACTTTTTTGGACTCAGGGGACCTTAAAACGTGTAAATCAGGTGAAAACCCGATATTGAATTATCAGACCGAATACAATACTTCCATTACCTACGGTAGTAGGGTAATGGAAGTAAAAATGGGAAAATATGTGCATTTTGTGCAATCTTTTAAAGAAAATTCAACTATTCAATCTCATGTGGGTCAAAAAATTAAAATCTGTAAATGAACACAAGATTTTTTTTTTTTTTTTTTTGTAAGCAGAAAATTCATCTTTTGCTTTCAATTGCGAGTAAAACATAATGACATTTATGAGAAAAAAGAAGAAGGAAATTAAAAAACGCAATATATTACTTATTTATTAATTTCTATTATATATTGATTTCAAAAGTACTTGAAATGTTCGTTAGATAATTCTTTGTGAAATATTTTGTATTAATTAATTATAATAATTTATAATAATTCTTTGTGATATATATATAATGAAAACCTTTTTCAAACATTTCAGTAGATTACATGTATATAAAGTTGAGAACTGTAAACCATTATAAAATTTAGCATTCAAGAGATACATTGTTAAATCCAACAACATTCAAAATATAAATTTAATTCAGGGTATATTTTAGCACTCAGGAGATAAATTATTAATGTCAGTTACTTCATTAAAGTAACTGATTATTAAAGCCTTTATTGGAGATTAAATTAGAAATTAATACTTGCACTAATGATTACTTATTAGACTATACATATACATATATATATATAATTCACTATTAAAACGATCAAACACCAGGAAGAAAGACCTGAAAAACCACATATGAAAGCAGATCCTTATAAAAGCAAAAAATATTGAAAAAGTCAATATGTGTGAAAAATTGGTACACAATTTCATACAAAACAAATATGAACAAAGTGTGACAATAAAAATAAATAAATAAATATTAATAAAGTATAATAGAAAAAATAAAAATAAAAATAACCAGAAAAAAGGAACAGAGGCCACCAAGACTATACATATATGTATATTGTAATAGTAATTTACCGTGTAATACTTTATGTAGAAATACCATAAAGTAGAATTTTGCGATCTATACCACAATCGTTTGAGAGTTCAAAATTTATCTGTAGTTACATATATATGAGATGCGTGAAGTGAGTTATTAAGGTTGATTAATTTTATATATAATCCTTCAATGTTATACATATACATATATATTGTATGTGTGTATGAGTGTGTATATATACTATATAATTTGCAGAAAGATTTCTACTTTTTTTTGAATATGTGTATTTTAATTTATCAAAACCTTTTAAGCAAATAAAGAAGTTTAATAACTCTTAAAGGGGGGGAAAAAATGCTTTTCTTGTTTTTCTTTATGCTTATTCTTTTTCTTATTCTGTTTTTTTTTTTTTTTTTTTTTTTTTTTTTTAATGAAGCACAAATATTGAGAAAGATAACAAAAATAACTTCCAGGCGGAATAAAAAAGAAAAAAGTTCTACGATGTTTTCTCCTGAAATATTTTTTGCTGCTAGAACTACAGTTATGAGTACTGTTTGCTTTTCACAACCCCCATTATCAAAACGACGCTCACCAAGTTTAAATTGTTTGCATGGAGCTTGATACTGCGAGATTTAAACAATTGCTTTTAAAGAAATTTAATTCTCTGGGTTTGACATGATCATAAAAATTTTCTGTTGTTTAAATTATAATTATTTTATATAAACTGTAAATAATCATTTACTTAAATAAATTATTATTTTAATTTACTATAACAATATAAATTATTATTATTATTATTATAAGAGTATTTCTCGATTGTCTACCGTTTTTAATACAATAGGCAGTTTATTACGGGGCTATGGAAATCAAGTAATGCGCAGCTATGTCCTTTAGTTAATCACCTGAAAATTCTATTGAATTATTACGACTTATCTTATAAAACATCTTATATTGATAATATTTTCTGATACAGTATTTACATCTTGTTAATTTTATTTATCATTCTAACCGTTGATATTTAGTTTTTTAAATAATTGATAATACTAATTTGAAAAAATGAGTTTTTCTAGAAATCAATTTGTACAATTATTAAATACTCAAAATCATTCAAAATACGAGAAATGAAATATTTTTTTTTCTATTATTGCTTCCAAAATATGTCCAACCTGTCTGCTTCTGAATAAATCTGTTCCTGAAAATATTTTTCTTCTATTTAGTCGATAAGTTATATTCTTGGTTTCGTAATCACTGTTTTTTAATAACCTTCCTGTATATATATATATATATATATATATATATATATATATATATATATATATATATATATATATATATTCTAAAGAAAACATTACACTTAATCAATTCCTGATTAAGCCATAAAATGAAACAAAAGAAGAAGACATGAGAAATTTATACTTCTATATTCAGTTGTTGTTGCTATGCCCTTTGCATTGTAATTTTGCCATTTTCAAAAGAGTGTATGTATCATTTTCACCTATATATTGTTGTAATTATTTATTTCTTTATTTCTTTCTTTTTTTTTTATCAGTTCTTTTCTTTTCTTTTCTTTTTTCAAGAAGTTGTATTATTTTTACTGTAGAATTTCTTTAAAAATAAAATACAGTAGGGGTTGATACAATTTTTTTAACACAAAAATAAAAGTTTATATATTCGTATATGCATATATGTTCAATCTGACAACATTTTTTACCTTTTTCAGGATCGAGTATAAATTTCGATGGTTCTTTCGTTTTTTATTAGTTATATAATTTACTTTTACCGAGTAAGAGTAATTATTTTACGCGTGGAATTTTTTTTTTCATGTGATTACTTTTTTTTTTTTTTTTTTTTTTTTTAATATAATGAAGTAAGAAAACGCAAAAATGTAATTTTCGATTTATTTTTCAAAAACATCTGAAAGCAAATAATATTTTTAAGACGCAGATGAGAATTTAACCCTATTCTAAATTCATACCAGATAGGATTTTTTTTGTTTACATTTTATTCATATGGAAAGTAAAAATATGTAAGTTCATTTTTGTACATTCTGTATACCAATTTAATTAAGGTAATTTGTTTCCTCATTTTATGCTATAAGCTTATATATAGAAAAAGGTGTCTTCTACTACGTTTTCAAGTGTTCACTACTGGCATATTTTAAATTCTCTGGGAAAATAATTACTTTCTCTTATCCATATATAAGTAAGAAAAAGTATTGTTTTAGGTATTTATTGAATTTTTTATTTTTCCGACTGAGTGAAAATAATGCCTGGACCGGGACTCGAACCCCGGATCTTTGACTTACAAGGTCAAGGCTTTGACTTACAAGGTCAAAAAAAAATTGTATTGTTTTAGGGTTGAATTTTTGAAATTGAGATTTTGTTTACATGTTTTAAGGTTCCCTGAATCTGAAAAACATGTTTTTAGTGGTTGGTCTGTGTGTGTGTCTGTGTTTCTGTTATCAGTATATCTCAAAAACAAATAGCAACTGGAAGACCAAACTTAGTATTCTACATTTGTATCATATAATTATGCTACATTAAATTTTTTGTTGAGATCAAGCAAAGGGTTCGTGTACAGGACCATCCAAGAGAGTTCAGATACATTACGTCTATATAGGCGAAATATCTGGTAAGTACAATGTACAGTCGGTAACAAAAGTATCCGAACACTAGCAAAAGTTCCTTTAAAAAAAAAAAAAAATAGAGTTAATACTGTTTGTTAAATAAATCCTTGCCGAATCATGTTCTTAGTCATCCTAAGAACATGATTCGACAAGGATTTATTTAACAAAACAGAATTAACTCTACTTTTTTTATATAGGAATTTTTGCTAGTGCTCGGATACTTTTGATGCTCCAGTAATTGACATCTATACCGAAATAGTTAATAAATAAGAAAAATAATAAAATAATATATTTTACATATAAGATTTTTAACATTTTATGTCAAACACTGGAGCAAGGGTGCTAATAACTAGTAAAATGAATAACTAGCAGAGTGAAACACTGAAACATAGGGTGCCAATAACTGAAAAAATAAAAAACTGGCAGTTTCAATTACTGGAACATTGAGTGGGTGTCAAATAAAAATTCATAAAAAAAATATTTGTTATCAAATGTATATATTTTAACATATATGTGGTTCTGAATGTCTTTCATACCATATGTACTAACTTAAGATTTCTAAAAATACTTTCTGATAACTAGAAAACATCAGAGATTACTCTAAAAGTGTCAATCACTGATGCACTTACCCTAAGTCTTTTTTTTTTTTCATCGCGAAATTTTAACAGATTTTGACCAATAAATAAATAAATAAATACAAATAAATAAAATTTGATTTAAAATAGCGATTATGATTTCACAGACCAAAAATCACTAAATCCGGTTGAAAAACTAGAGATTTGAAAGAAAAATAACGATTAATTTAATTCAAGGTCAGCCCTGTGTTGGCATTTTCTAATTTTCAAGTTAGCTTTCTTCCAGCTGAAATTTACAGATTTCTTAAAAAAAAAAAAAAAATATTTCATTAAACTCAAGGTCTGTGGTTCTTATGAAGGTAGCTTTACACTTGCTCTTATGTTGACAAGATCAGTGCTTACTTAGACACCTTCTAAGGTTCACCTTCTAGAGTTCTAGACACACTCTCTAATACAAGCTCTAGAATTAATCTAGCTGATATTTTGTTTTAATTTTTCGGATATTACGATATTGACGGTCTAGTCGCGGATCCTGGGTGACTTAAAATTACTTTTAACAAACCACTAATGAACAGGAGCTGTCCACTACTTCGTAATAATGGCATATCGAGTATCAGTAGCTGACACCCCCTAAAAATTTTATATCATATTAAAAAAATAAATGATTAACACAATAAATAATTTCTGCATACTTATTTTAGCCATATGGAAACAGAGGATACAAAAAACTCACGTCCAAATAAGAAAACTCAAAGCAAACAAAATTCAGCTTGGCTTATTTATCCCTTTCTGACTCAGTGAGCCTAGTCTCAGAATACCTAAACATTCTCTTTTTAAATGCTCATAATATGCGATAAACGAAATGAAAATTAGTTATTACTTTTTACCTCTTTGTCAATAATATGCATCAGTACTGCAAAATTCGATCCATACTTACTGGCGGAAGTACTTTTTTTTTAACCTTTATTATGAGCTTTACAGCAATGCTCCAATCTCAATTATTTTCAAAGGTCATCTGACGCAGTGATCGAACCCATAAATTGTAAAAGGCATTATAAATGATACATGTACAATGTTCATTAGACTGCTTACATTTATGTTTGATGCAATTCCAAATGTACATGCCTGGTTTTCGAAGTTCATTTGACTAGTGGAGCCACTTTGGACACACACACAAAATTTAAATGGAAGCTGTAATCTTTACAAAGTGATACATCTGAATTATTCTATACTTGATTAGACTGGCTGCAAACATTTTTTGCTGAAATTCCAAATTTAAAGGGTAGTGTTCTGGAAAAGATTATTCAAAACTATACAAGAAATAACTAAAAGAGGGGGGGGGGATCACACTGTTTCAGTTGCTTTAAAATCATTCTAGAACTGACGGTTTGAAATATTTTTACTTAAAAACATTAACTGAAGAGAATTTGTAACATTAAGCAGAAAAAAAAATTCATATCGGAAAAAATGTCGCACCGGGTCCCCACTGCCTTCGTCAGCGCAGCCCATTGTGCGCTGCGCGCGCATTTATGTTCGACACTCTTAAGGAATCACTATATTATCGTAAGGGAAAAACATAAATATTAAAAGCAAAAAAATTCTTCCCTCATCGGTGTAATAATCAGTCCGGTCGAGGCCCCCCACTGCCTGCGGCAGCATATACACGCGTGCACGGAACGCGTGTTACTTCGCCCGCCGTTCCCGTCCCCCGTAATTATTTTAAAATATCTACTTTCAAAAATATCCACAATCGTTTTCTCAGGCTTTTAAACCAAATAATACTTGTTTCCAATGTTCTATCTGAATTTCTTTATTTTTGTCCCGGTGCCCGACTCCCTTCCCGCCCCTCGTAATAATTCGAAAATATCAGAAATCGATTTATAGAGCCTTAAAACCTAATAATACTAATTTTCAACGCTCTAATTCTTTTTTATTTTTTTATTTTTCATTTATTTATTTTGTCCCTTCGCCCTCCTCCCCCCCCCCCCGAACCTTCCCGACCATTCTAATAATTTTTCTTTTTTGTAAATATTTGTATTCGATTTGTAGGTCCCAAAAACTAATACATGCCAATATTGAACGGTCTAACTCTATTTCTATTGTTTTGCCCCTTCGTCTTCCCCCCCCCCCTTCCGCCTTCCCGGCTCTCCTAGAAATTTTACAAATTCGAAAATATCCTCAATCGATTTGTAGGTATCAAAATCTCTATGTACTAATTTTGAACGATCTAACTCTATTTTTATTTTTTTAATTTTTGTCCCTCCGTCCTCCTTTCCCGCCCCTCCTAATAACTTTACACTTTCGAAAATATCATCATTCGACTTGCAGGCTTCTAAAACCTATCTGTACCAATTTTAAATGGTCTAACTGTATTTCTATTTTTTCTTTTTTCATAGCCCCCCCCCCCTCCCCTCTTTCCCGTCACACCTGGAACGAATTTCTAAAATTCCAAAGATTGGCTTTTAGATATTTGTGTGAGCTATATTTTAGAGCAAAAATCTCACATGTATATTTTTTGTTTGTTTGTTTGTTTGCGATATAAAGGATTATTTGAAATCACGTTTTGCCCCCCCCCCCCCTCTTTAGGTGCTAAATTTCTAAAATTCCAGAAGTTTGTTTTTAGCTATTTGTATTAGCTATACTTTAGAGCAAAAATTTCACGTATATATGTTTTTTTGTTTGAGATATATAGGATTATGTGAAATCACGTTTTGCCCCCTTCCCCCCCCCCCCCTTGGGGACCGAATTTTTAAAATTCCAGAAATTAGTTTTTAGATATTTGTGTTAGCTATATTTTAAAGCAAAAATTTTACGGATATCTGGTTTTTTTTTTTTTTTTTTTGTTTATTTGAGATATGAAGGGTTTTGTTAAATCACGTTCTGCCCTCCCTCCCCTTTGGTGGGCGAATTTTGTGAAATCGCTTCTTAGTAAATAAATGTCTACATAACAGAAGGAACATTGCCACAAATTTTCATGCTTCTAGGTCTAGGGGTTTGGACTGGGTGATGATGAATCAGTCACTCATTCATTCATTACGCATTCAGGACAAACGATTATATATATATATATATAGATAGATAATCATCAGTGCATGCCGAGATATATGTCCCATTATTTTTATTTTAACGTTATTCCCCTAGAATAAAATAAAATATAACAGCTAAAACAATTTTTATATTGTATATTAAAAAATATTTTTTTTTTTTCTAATTGAAAACTTTTAATGCAAAAAATTTTGTTGGATTCATGTATTCTCACACATATATCATATGTCTCACACATTTTCATGTATAATAACTTGTTGCTCAGTGTTATTAAAAAAAATAGAAAGATTTAATTTTTTTTATGTAACATAATAATTTTCTGATTCCATTTATCAATGTAATATTATTAAACTTATTATTTTTCAATAAATTTTTTTCATCTACATAGGCATTTAAAAATATAGAATAAATTGTATTTGTAAACGTATATCTAATGATTTTATGATATCTTTCTACGAATATTTCACTTTTTCTTCTTCAAAGTCATTGAAATAGTATACTTACGGGTTATAAGAAATAATAACAGATAAATAAATAAATATGTCATAACAGAAAGGTCATACAGCAGGTGCAATAACTTTTCCTTTCCCGACATTGGCCAATGAAACCTCTCCTCCTTCATGGAGCATCCCTTTCATTGGCGCCCAAACGCTCTTCAGCATCTTCCTCGGACCGTCTAAAAAAATGAAACTTCCTTCTCCAGAAAAACGGATTTCGCTACTAACGCACACGTTCCCCAAGTTTCTCTCATTAACTCGTGGTTAACCACAGCAGTCGCATCACTATAGAACAGTTTGAAAGTGATCGCAATTACATTCGACTGAGAAAAAATAAATAAATAGTGATAAATTTTTATAAATTATAGATATTATCGAAGTAAAGCATTTAAAATAAATTATTATTTCATTAAATTCTCATCAGTTTAAGAATAATTGTCTTTTACTTAATTCAAACTATAACTTAAAAAAAAAAAAAAAAATATATATATATATATTTAGTTACTGCACTTTTATTTCAAAGTGACAGTAAGTAGGGAAAATCGAAAAAAGACGAAGTATTTTTCAATGTGACTAAAATATCTATCAAATTTGTGGGATAATATCAATTATTTTTACAAAATTAATATCGTATTGATTGACTGATTAAAATAGACCAAAAAATGAAAAACTTGACTTCTGAATCGGACAATGAGAATAGTTTAGGTGTTTATGTAACGCCAGAGGATACTGCCCCGACAGACACTGTGTCATCTGACGATATAACACACACTTTTAATTTGAAAATTGAACCTGACTTTCAAATGGACAATCAAGTTGGACTTCCTTTCGTTGGACCATTGTGCTATTTACCTTTCGATCAAAATACTCAAAACATATTGGCTTTTAGTATGGGAACCTCGCAAAATTTTAATCCAAGAAGGAAAAGAACGCAGAGATCAAGGTAAGAACTTTTTTTTAAATTTTTATAAAATATTGTTAAAAAATTAGTTTAATTTGAAATGTCTGTTATATATTCAAGTCATTTTAGTAGGAGCGGAAATCGATTAAATTTTAACTGAGTTAATCATAGTTCATTAATCAATTAATCGGATTTTTATTTTGCTTTAGTTTTTCTTTATATGATTTTACTTATTTGAAATTCGAATGAAACTCTCCTGTATGTTTATGTTCATATACTCACAACAAACCATAAAAATAATATAGATGCTGTTTTAACCAGTTTCATCAACAATAATTAGAAATTAAAAAATTAAAGAGAAAGAAAGAAAAACAGATAAAGAAAGAAAAATAACCTCTTAAATTTTTTCCCCTAGTAAACGAAAAACTATTTGCGAAGATAAAATAATATTTCGAAAAGCAACTGCAAACATTCTAATGCGACCGAGCATTTATAAATCATATTTTGTTTTACGGAGTATACTTCTTATTAATCTTATGTTTAATTTTATAAGATATTAAATATTTCTTAAGGTATTAAATAAGGGATATTTCGTGTTATTGCCTCTTAATTTTATATACTTCTCTCTCTCTCTTTATTGTATACTCTCTTACAAAGTGAAAAACAACTTCTTTTGAGAGTTCTTCCCTGCATCATTTGACAGAAGCTTTTAGAAAATTTATAAAAGATATTTTGTTGGCAGAAATGAATTTTAAAATTTTTCTTTAGTTTCATATTTTGAAAAATTTAATACGATTTTGGAAAATTTTAATCGAATTAAACGGACCGATTAAATCGATTAAAAAATTAGATTGGAACTAAGCACTGATCGATTAATCGGTGTAGCCTTACTTTTAAGATAACAATCTGCAGCCATTCATTCATAAAAACATCAGGATGCAAAATAATACTTTTGTTTATTTCCTCCTATATTTGTAACTTTTTTGTTTATTAACCCTTTAATGTTCACTCCATATTCTCTTTTGTAAATTGCTAAACTAATTTTAATAAAAGGCTATTATAGATGCATAGCTGATTAAAAATATGTAAAAAGGAAAAAAAAAAGCATTTATAATTTTCGAGAAATTTTTGGATTGATACATCTATATGTTAACCTGATTAAATTCAAATAGTAATTAATTTAATAAATAAATAAATAACTTTGTTAATGAACACTATAAATCTCAGAAACTCGCAACAGTTGTTTCTGGTCAAAATATTAACACAGCCTTTTATCAGGTGGGAAAAAAAAAACTGGGCACGAGTGCAGCTTTAAACTAGCTAGGTACACTTGCGCATGTACTAAGAAAATTAAAAGGACTCCTGCATATGACTTCCTTTGAAACATCAATTCCTAAATTGCAGAATAGAGCTGTTATCTACCAAAAAGGGAGGCATAAAATCCTTTGAAATAAAATAAAGCATGGGAGGGGGGGGGGAGTAAATGTTGAATAAATAAGGAATAAAAAATTTTAAATGTGTAGTCTCATTGAGGAATCAATGAACTATAAAGGATCAAAAAAGCAACTTGAATCTTTTAAAATGAAATAATTCAATGAATATATGTTATTATATATTTTTTGCTTTAAAATACAAAAGCAAGTTGAATGGTGTATGGGTGCATAGGGGGAAAATATGCCGAACTTTTCTTTTAAAATAAAAATAACAAACCATGTATATATATATATATATATATATATATATATATATATATATATATGGTTTATATACATAATTTATATATATGGTTTTTATACATAAAAATTTAACTTCAGAAATAATTTTAGCGTTAACATAATTTTAATTGAAACAACAAGAAATTTTAATTATAAATAAAAGAAATAGTAAATGCAAATAAAAGTGTTAATAATAATAAAGTGTGGTGACTTGCATAATTATGTTTATAATTCCCTTTATACAACTTATCTCATACATACATAACTTAAAATTTTTGCAAACGTCCCGTACAAATCTAGTGATATCAGTGAATAACAAAACTATGAGAGATAGAAAGAGCTAGTATCACCAGACAGTTTTAGACGCATTCACTATTATTGCAAAAATATTCTATGTGGTGTACTTCGTAATGTGTGATCTTATGAGCTTTTATCAACAAATTTATTGAGGATGTTAAGCAAAAGAAAAAAGATTTTGTTAATGAAAAGCATACAGACGAAATATAGATTTGTCTATAAAAATTTTTAATCCTATTTTCATATTTGGTATTACAAATCTCACTTTAGTATTTAAGTATTTAGCAGACTTTTAAAATATAGAATCTTTTAATGAAATAGTTAGAAATCTCAGAAGAAATTATAAGCTTAGATTTTATAACAATTGCACTGCAGGTAACGGACTAAGAATAAAATAATAATAATAATAATAATAATAATAATAATAACGAAAAATTTTAATTTAGTATAAAAAAATAAATAAATTGAGCTAAAATTATCTTATGATTTAATTTAAAAATAGTCATTATTAATATACCACATTGTACTTTTGAAAAACAAATATATATTACAGAAAAAGTTATTTTAAAAAATATTATTATTAATTTTATTTATTTATTTATTTATTTATTTATTTATGCTAAATAATACAACTTTTAAAATATAATGCAAAAGTTTTAGAAAATGTAATGCAGCTTTAATTAAAAAAAAAAAAAAAAAAAACAGGAATAAAAGGAAATTTAGTGATGATAATTTAAACTGCAAACAAACATATATTCCAGAAAGAATTACTTTAAAATATTTAAATATATTTATACTTATTTCATACTAATAATTTAACTTTTAAAATGCAACGCAAAAGTTTAAAAAAGTGTCTTGTAATTTTAATATGAAATAACCAATCATAAAAAATAACAAAATAACAAAGAAAAATAACGAAGAAAAAGGTGAGGCGGGGTATAAAACTTTTTGTTTTTGTAAGTTATCTTAGCTTTCCATTTAAAATAATGTAATATAATAATAATAATAATAATAATAATAATAATAATAATAATATTTTTTTAAACAACACATATACGTTTATTTCTTTGTGAAATATATTTTTGAAATATTAAAAAGTTCTTTTTTTTTTTTTTTATCTTAAAAATTTTATTCCATCTATACATATATGTATATATATATATACAATTATATATATATATATACTTCTGAAATTTATAATGTTTATTTACAAAGTTATTTATTTGCTTATTAAATTAAATTTTATTTGAATTTAATCAGGTTAACATACAGATGTATCAACCCAAAAATTTCTCGAAAATTATAAATGCTTTTTTTTTTTGTTTTCCCTTGAAACTCGCAAAAAGTTGTTTCTGGTCAAAATATTAACACATCCTATAATCAGGTAAAAAAAACTAGACACGAGTGCAGTTTCAAAGTAGCTAGGTACCCTTGCGTCTGTACTAAGAAATTTAAAATGACTCCTGCATATGACTTCCTTTGAAACGTTATTTCCTAAATTTAGGAGTAGAGCTGTTATCTACCGAACAGGAAAAAACCAAATTCTTTGAAATTAAATTAAACATTTGGGGGGGGGGGGAGGGAAATGCTGAATAAATAATGAATAAAAATTTTAAATGCGTAGTCTCATTGAAGAATCAATGAACGTTAAAGGATCAAAAAAGCAACTTAAATCTTTTAAAATGATATAAATGGGCGAATATACGTTATTATATATTTCTAACTTAAAATACAAAAGCAAGGTGAATGATGTATGGGTGCATAGGGGAAAAAATGCCGGACTTTTCTTTTAAAATAAAAATAGCAAACTATGTATATATATATATATAATATATATATATATATATATATATATATATATATATATATAGATATATATATGCAGGATTTATATACATAAAAATTTAACTTTACACTGTTGAAAATGGTTTCTTAAAAATGAGCTAAATTGTTTCAAAATAGCTCCGAAACAATATATACTTATATATTTGAAAACCCATGAACTCATTTTTGAGTATATTGACATGTCAAACATGGGGATATTAGGATTCTTATTGGTCAACCCCATTTTTGAGCATGTCAATATACTCAAAAATCTGGAGTGACTCCACTCAACTTTCCGAACATTGAGTAACTAACAGTTTTGTAGATAAAGCAAAGAAAGAGGAGTTGTTAAACAAACAAAAGAGAGAAAAACATAATAGAGTGTTTGAGTATTTTTCTCCATATATTGCACGATGTTTTATTTAACGCTACTGAACTTTAAGCCCATAGATCTTAATGATAAAGAATTAAAGAATTTTTCGTTGTGTCCTTGTAAAAACCTATAAATGCTAGATTCCCCAAAATGCTTATATTTAGTGCAACAGTGATTTATAATATTCATACAAATTTTCAGCTCAATTGAATAAGGCGTTTACATGCCATCGCACTTTTAAAAATTTGGTCTCATAGGATATAATGATAAAGAATTTTTCTGTGTGTCCCTGTAAAAAAAATGTAAGTGCCAGATTCACCAAAATCTATACAATTGGTGCAACTGTGACCTATAACATGTGTACAAATTTTTTGCTCAGATTAATAAGGCGTTTAGACGCTATCACACTTTAAAACATTTGACCCCATAGGCCATAATGATAAAAAATTTTCTTTGTGCCCCTGTAAAAAAACTGTAAGTTCTAGATTCTCCAAAATCTATACAGATTGAGTATCTGTGACCTATAACATGTGTATAAAGTTTTTGCTCAATTGAATAAGGCGTTTAGACGCTATCATACTTTTAAAAATTTGGCCCCATAGGCCATAATGATAAAGAATTTTTCTTTGTGTCCCTGTAAAAAAACTGTAAGTGCTAGATTCTCCAAAATCTATACAGATTGAGTATCTGTGAACTATAATATGTGTATAAATGTTTTGCTCAATTGAATAAGGCGTTTAGATGCTATCGCACTTTTAAGATTTTGGTCCCATAGGCCATAATGATAAAGAATTTTTCTTTGTGTCCCTGTAAAAAAACTATAAGAGCTATATTCACCAAAATCTATAGGGTTCGTACTATGGTGACTTACAATATACGTACCAACTTTCAACTTATTCGAACAAAGTGTTTAGACGCTAGCGTGTTCACTCACAGACATACACACATACATACACACATACATACACACACACATACATACAGTCGGTAACAAAAGTGTCCGAACACTAGCAAAAATTCCTATGTAAAAAAAGTACACTTCATACGGTTTTGTTAAATAAATCCTTGTCGAATCCTGTTCTTAGTCAGTGTAAGAACATGATTCGATAAGGATTTATTTAACAAAACCGTATGAAGTGTACTTTTTCTACATAGGAATTTTTGCTAGTGTTCGGACACTTTTGTTACCGACTGTACATCATCTCAAAAATAGTGGAAACGGACTCAGGGGATCTCGAAACGTATAGAAACATCAAAATCTCCAATTCGGATTTTTGACATGATTACAATACTTTCCTCACTATAAGTGTTCGGAAAGTAAAAATGAGTACATGGGTTTTCAAATTTAAGTATATATTATTTCGGAGCTATTTTGGGACAATTTAGCTCATTTTTAAGAAACTATTTTTTACAGTGTAGAAATAATCTTTAGCGTTAACATAATTTTAATTAGAACAATAAAAAAAATTAACTATAATTAAAAGATATAATGATATAGGCTTAAGTGTGTATATATATAGTGTGTAAATGCAAATAAAAGTATTAATAATAATAAATTGTGGTGACTTGCATAGATTATATTTATAATTCCCTTTATACAACTTATCTCATACATACATAACTTAAAATTTTTGCAAACGTCCCGTGCAAATTTAGTGATATTAGTGAATAGCAAAACTATGACAGTTAGAAAGAGCGAGTATTACCAGACAGTTTTAGTCGCAGTCACTATTATTGCAAAAATATTCTATGTGGTGTATTTCGTAATGTGTGATCTTATGAGCTTTTATTAACAAATTTATTGAGAATGTTAAGCAAAAGAAAAAAGATTTTGTTAATGAAAAGGATATACACGAAATATAGATTTCTCTATAAAATTTTATTATCTTATTTTCATACTTGGTATTACAAATCTCACTTTAGTATTTAAGTATTTAGCAGACTTTTAAAATATAGTATCCTTTAATGAAATAGTTAGAAATCTCAGAAGAAATTATAAACTTAGATTTTATAACAATTGCACTGCAGGTAACCGACTAACAATAAATTAATAATAATAATAACGAAAAATTTAAATTTAATATAAATTAATAAATAAATTGAACTAAAATTATCGTATGCTTTAATTTAAAAATAATCGTTATTAATATACCACGTTGTACTTTTGAAAAACAAACATATATTCCTGAAAAAAATATTTTAAAAACATTATTATTAATTTTATTTATTTATTTATTTTATGCTAAATAATACAACTTTTAAAATATAATGCAAAAGTTTTAGAAAATGTGATGTAGTTTGAATTAAAAAAAAAAAAAAAAAAAAAAAAAAAAAAAACAGGAAGAAAAGGAAATTTAGTTAAGATAATTTTTAAACTGCAAACAAACGTATATTCCAGAAAGAATTACTTTAAAATATTTAAATATATTTATACTTATTTCATACTAATAATTTAACTTTTAAAAGGCAACGCAAAAGTTTAAAAAAGTGTCTTGTAATTTTAATATGAAATAACCAATCATAAAAAATAACAAAGAAAAGGTGAGGCGGGGTATAAACAACACATATACGTTTATTTCTTTGTGAAATATAATTTTTAAATATTGAAAAATTCGTTTTTTTTTTTTTTTTTTTTTTTATCTTAAAAATTTCATTCCATCTATACATATATATATATATATATATATATATATATATATATATATATATAATTGTATTATGCAAAATAAATAAGAGAAAAACATAAATCTTAATAATTATTAATGTTAACTTAATACTATTAAAAAAAAAAGTTTTTTCAACGTGTTTATCATATTTAGTTCATATATTCATTCAGTTTTACATTTACGAACATTTCCCTGAAAACTTTTTCTTCTGTTCATTCCGAATAACCAACTCCTCCGTTTTTGTTGATACACGTGACGCACTCGCGCCCTAAAAAGTTTACAAGATAAAAGTGCGCCGATTTGTGTCAAGAAAGCCTGTGCATGGATTAGTTGGAGATTTTCTTAACAATTTGTATGAGAATTTTCATGTATATGACAATTGCGCTTCAATGTGCTCTGGCATTGTTACGGAACCCTTTCGACTCTATACAATCTATTGTACTATCCCAAAATTTACATCTTTAATCTACGATAAAACAAATGTGCAAATTAATTGGACATTCAAATGTTCCTCCTATTCCTATTATTATTATTATTTTAAATATTACAAATTACTATTAAAACTATTAGAAATTTTTATTGTTTAACTTTGAAAACTCTATTTAAATAGTTATCCTAAATATGTTTTGCTTTAGTTATTATCTTAGTATGGGAAAAGGAATGTTTTTTGTAATATATATATATATACAGTAACCGCCGCACAGTGTTCGGAATTTCAAAAAAGCTGGCCAAAAGTCGAAATTAAAGAAAACAAGTGAAATTGTGATGTATATATATGTTTTCGAGGTCGCTGAATCCGAATCTGACATTGGTTTCTTGAAAACTTCAAAGGCAAACTCAAAAACAAGATGGCGGATCCAATATGGCAGACAAAAAATTAAAAAATTAATATAAGATGGATAATTCTTACATTAAGGGGTTTTTGAGGGCACTGAATTTAAATTTGACGTTATATTTCATAAAAAAAGTGATATTACACTCAAAAACAAGATGGCGGATCCAATATGGCGGATCAAAAATCAAAAAATTGATAGATGAAGGATAATTTTCACATTTAAGGGTTTTTGAGGGCGCTAAATTCAAATTAGATATCAGTTTTTATAAAAAAAGTGATCTTGCACTCAAAAACAAGATGGCGGATCCAATATGGCAGACCAAAGTCCAAAAAATTAAAAAATTAAATTAAAAAGTTAAAACGCTTTTACACATACAGGGGCAGGCGGGGGCACCCAATTCTTTAACGGCTGAATAAAATGGACATCCCTTAACACTCTCCACTTTGAATCAATGCGGGATCTTGCGAGATAAAAAAGTTTCCATACTTTGAAACTTTTGGTTATGTTATAATTGAGGTTAACTTCAAAAAGCCGCTCAGGAGATCACTTGATGAAAAAAAAATACAGCATAAATATTATCTACTAACCTCCACAATTGTCGGCCATATTTTGTTGAATGTTGTTGTTGCGAAATTTTCCGAGAAACACTATTTGTTTAACTGTTAAAATGCATTAAAAGAAAAAATTGTCACGTTTTCCGCCAGCCTACACTTAGAAATATGTAGATAGAATAAATTTTCCACCTCACAGTTTCATTCAGTGGCTCCCTCTGAAGGTATTTCCGCGGTACTTACGTCTAAAAACGCGCCTAAATTTTTCGACTTTTGGCCAGCTTTTTTGAAATTCCGAACACTGTGCGCCGCTTAATAAAATCACTGGTTAATAAAATCAGCCCCTTAATCTGATCAAATTGCCAGGACCGGAATCAAATCAATACAAACTACTTTTAAAGCCGCCGCTTAATAAAATCAACATCGCCGGTTAATAAACTCAAAAATATCTCCACAACAACCAAAAATATCGTTTCTGCACACTAAAAATATTTTGTATTTGCTTTTTTTTTTTTTTTTTTTTTTTTTTTAATAAAAAAAGAAATTAAAGCACGGCAAACCCTCCGTTATTGCCGATTGTCGAAGATTTCACACTTGCAGCACAGTTACAAATTAAACACACCCCATAACTTATCTCCGTAACAATTTCAAGAAGCTATTCTTCAAAGCGCAGTAATAAGTTACAAATTTGATTTGAAATGATTTTTTTTTTTTTCTAATTATTAAAAGACAATTTCTAGTTCTTATTTTGAAATTACTATAATTCATAAAGTTTAAACGGAAAGATTTTAAATTTATAAGAACAGCGCGAACTTTTGGTAAAGTAATGATGATTTTCCTTTAAAGGAGAGCGCATGGGAACTTGGATTACGTTTAATTTACTTATATCGAAAGAACAATTAATTAATTAGCTATCAAAAATTAATTGATATTATTTACTAATTCCATTATTCGTTACCATTTGAAGTTTCTTTCCAAATTCAGGGAAGTAATACCTTTTCCTTAGGTGCAGGAACGTTAGTCGGATATAAAAATCAGCCGCTTAGTAAAATCACTGTGGCTCAGAACGAATGTGATTTCAATAAGCGGCGGGAACTGTATATATATATAAAATCGTTTGTCCGAAATGAGGGAGTGATTCATCATCGCCAAGCCCAAACCCCAGCACCTAGAATCATGAAACTTGGTGAAAACATTCCTTCTGTGACGTAGACATTCGCTAAAATCGATTTTACAAAAATCGTCTCCCCCCTTCCCCCAAGGAAGGAGAGGGGGTCAAAACGTGATTTTACAAAAAACCTTTATACCTCAAAAAAAAAAAAAAAAAAAAAACAGATATCCGTAAAATTTTTGCCTTAAAATATGATTAACACAAATACTTAAACACTAATTTCTGGAATTTTAGGAATTCGGCCCCAAAGGGGGGGGGGGGGCACAAAACGTGATTTCACATGCGCAAACTTGTGGATTCACAGAACCCTTTATAACTTTAAAAAAAAAAAAAAAAAAAAAAAAAAAAACAGATATACGTGAGACTTTTGCTCTCAGCTAACACAACTGGAATTTTCTAAGAATGTGTTCTACTTAAAATATTCATGTAATGTACACAGAAAATATAAACTATGGCAGCGGTTGCCAATCTTTTCTACTTCACGGGCCATTAAATTCACACTATCAAATTTCACGGACCTCTAATGTAATTGATTATGTAATAATATATATCTATAAGAAACGTAAATACATTTCTAAAATAATAATAAAAGAATGCCCTTTTTATAAAAGTGAAATAAACCTATTTAATATAAAAAGCTTTTTTTATTATAAGGAAAAAGTAAATACTTTATTTAATCATGAGAACGATGCTTAAAAGTCGTTCTGTTGCAATAAAACAATTATAGGGGAAGAACACGAATACATCTTTTTATTACTTCCATATTATAATAAACTCAGACAATATTTAACTACGGTAATAAATTATTGTTTCCATACCTAAAAATGTATTTACTAAACCTATTAATATATATTAAAAACTTTTTACTGAAATTGGACTGTGCCATCGCGTCTTCGTATCACGCTAAAAAAAAAAAAAAAAAAAAGCGCTCCACTTTAAGGTAAATCTAAGCCGCTCGTTATATCAGTTGATTAGAGTGCCATATTAATAACGCGATGGTCGTGGGTTCGATCCTCGTAGGTCGATGTGTTACTTTGTTGAAGATAATAAATGGAAAAGATGTCAATTGATAAAAGAAAATCTTTCATTTTCTACACAGCATCCTAAGAAATTTTCATTAGTTTTTTTTAAGAAGTTTTTTTTTTTTTAGATACTAAAACACACAAAATAAAAATTTAATAATAATAATAATAAAATGGAAACTTCTTATTGTAGAACCCTAAAAAGCATAAAATAAAAATTTATTCTTACAGTGACATGCTATAAAAAAAGATAAATAAATAAATAAATAAATAAATAAACGTTCCAACAATAAGAAAGTTTTAAAGAGAAATATAGATATTTCACTTTTGAAAGAGATGAAAAATCTTAAATATTTAAAATATTTGAAAAAGCATTCGAGAACAATATTCTTTTATATATATATATATATGTATATATATATGTTTATATATATATGTATTTGTTAGATTTTTATGGTATGTTTTATGACTTTTGGTTAGAGTGACACACTGATAACGCGACGGTCGTGGGTTCGATTCTCCAAGGACTGGTGAGTTAATTTTTGGAGATAAATAATAGAAAAAGTGTCAATTGATTAAAAAAAAAAAAAAAAAAAAAAAGAAAGAAAGAAGAAAAAAGAAGAAAAAACTTTCAATATCTACACAGTATTATAAGAATTTTTGATTAATTTTTTAGAAGCTTTTTTCTGGTAACTAAAAAGCAAAATATAGAATTTTAAGTAAAAAAATATTTTTAAACAGTACACTGTAAAAAACAAGTTCTTAAAAATAAGTATATATTGTCTCAAAATAGCCCCGAAACAATATATACTTAAATTAAAAAACCCATGTACTCATTTTTGAGTATATTGACATGCTCAAAAATGGGGTTGACCAATAAGAATCCCCATATCCCCATGTTTGACATGTCAATGTGCTCAAAAATGAGTATATGGGTTTTTAAATTTAAGTATATATTGTTTCGGGGCTATTTTGAGACAATATATACTTATTTTTAAGAACCTATTTTTTACAGTGTAGAAGCTCCTTATTGACATGCTATAAAGAAATGAAAGTTTCAACACTAAGAAAATTCTAGAGAAAGATAGATATTTCACTTTTTCAAGAGATGAAATTTTTTAAATATTCAAAATATTTTAAAAAGCTTTCGAGACCTTTGAAATTTATGGCTTAAAGAATATTTATACAAAAACAAATAACTAAGAATATGGTCTCGAATACTTTTTTAAATATTTTGAATATTTAAAAAAAATCATCTCTTGCAAAAGTGAAATATCTATATTTTTCTCTAAAAAATTTTTAGTGTTGAAACTTTCATTTCTTTATAGCATGTCTTTGCAAGAATAAATTTTTATTTTATGCTTTTCAGGGCTTCACAATAAGAAGCTTCTACTGTTAAATGTTTTTTTGCTTAAAATTTTATTATATTGTTAAATTATTAAAATGCAATGGGAAATTATATTTTTGACGTACATTTAAAAAAAAAAAAAAAAGGAAAATTAATAAATGTATAATAATTTCTGGCCAAGGGGCAAATTCAGATGAAAAATTAAAAGTGTAGTGAAATTCAAATTCCGATTGTTCCATTTATCCTCTCCCTCGTTTAGAACGATCTGAAATCTTATGTGTATGAGTGAATAAGAAAATCCTGAAGTTAAAATTAATATCACTATAATTTCCATAAAACGTTAAAAAATGCAAATAACGTCAAGATTTTTCTGTGGACCACCGACATTTTGTCGCCGACCACTGGTTGGCGTACGCTGAACTATAAAACATGAAATTAAGATTCTCCCAAAGGAAAATTTGAATACCACTATTTTCGTATTGTAATTTTAGATTTGGCAAATCATTAATATCCGTTAATAACTATTAAAAAAAATTACTATATAAAAATTCTGGTATCCAAATTCCTTTTTGTAGGAACCTTGCATAGGAAGCATTAAAATCCTGGAAAACTTGTGAGGCAATTTTTATTAGTCAAGGGATTTTAATTTCCGTTGCTTTACAATGTCTGCTACAAGTTTTATCCCTAAAATAGAACCCCCTCATTAGATTGAAATTTTTTTGTTCACAGAAGAATAAAAAGGGATGAAATTATTGTTTATTACGAATTTTCTCTAAAACTCTATGAAATAAATTGCTGTAATATTTAATTAATAATAATAATAATAATAATAATAATAATAATAATAATAATAAAAGTAGGGAGACTTCCATGGAAAAAGAAAAATGGCAGTTGCGAAAACTTTGAACTGTTTTTAAAAGTTTAATCTTAAAAAAATTAAAGAAGAAGAAGAAGAAGAAGAAATTTTTTTATTCCTGTTAAATGCTCCCATGAAGTTAAGATTACGCAGCACTAGTGCGATGTTAAACCCTACCAACGCACAATGTTAAATCAATATTAATATTAATAACGAAGTTTTATTATTGTAAGTTCTAAACAAGGAACACGATCTTATAGTTTCGTTATACTGAAAATTTTCAAATATATTTGGTTTAATTCGTTGATTTTTTGTTGGATCTTGTGCTGATTACATTTGGGGATCAATTGTCCAACAGGCGCTGTTGCCATTTCGTTTTATCATAATTTTTAATATATAAGTATTGGTCAAAATTTCGTTTAAATGTATACAATGCGAATTATTTTTAACGAATGAAATTAAAAAATAAGAGCTATTTATAACATTAACAGTCAACTAGGAAAATAAAATATACCCGTAGAAGCATCGCCCCTCCCCCCACCTTTCTCCCGGAAGTGAAAAGTTTTAATATAAGTATTTTTCAAAGGAACTTTTCAGTGCTTTGAAATTAATGGTTGAACCATAGTTCTCTGATAATAGTTCTCATATTTTAGGCGTTGTCTATAGGACGCAAAATTGGCTTTATTTTGGTATTTTGTATTATATTTCTCTGAGGTGGAAATCATCGTAGAAAATCTACATTCATTGTAGAAAATAATTAAATAAATAACTTGAACTGAAAAATTATACAAGAAAATTTTATAAAGGCCACAACATACTAATTTTATTTAATAGTTTAAAAAATAATTAATTTACAGACTGTTTATGATATAAATAATTACAATCGACAAATAAATAGTTAAAACCGAAATTTATTATTTTTTACTTACAAATACATATATTAATGTCAAGTAACGATATCTTACAAAAATAGTTTTAGAAATTATTGCATAACTCTGTACAATCAATTTCAAAATACATCTAGCCGTTTTGTATAAAATTACATGATACACTGGATTCAAACTCTAATTCATCATATTAATTAATTCTTTATAAACCCATGATAGTTTTATATACTTTATTTTATAACTAATTGAGCAAATAGTCCTTTGAAATGCATTATAGAATACAACATTTATGTAGAAAAAAAATATTGCTATATGAATGTGCAAAGAATTCTTATATTCGCTAAAATTCTTCAGTATTTTTATTGAGAACAACAAGGATAACCAATTAAGTGCGAATCCATGTAAAACAGAGAAAAAAATGTGGAGTGACTCCAGTTGACTTTTCGAACATTTAGTAATTAATGGTTGTTTAATGAGAGATGTCGATAATTATACAAAAAAAGAAAATCATAAAAGGTATTTAAGTATTTCTCTTCAAGTTATATGCTATTTAATGGATTGTAATGTATCCCAATTCTTTTGTGCTTCCCCGTAAAAGAATCACAAATGGTAAACTCGGAATATAAAATATATATATATGGGAATTTTTATATGTATTCAACAATTTAACATTACTAAAACGAACTTTAAATAGTTTGAGTTCATAGACCGCAATGTATAAAAATTCTACTTTGTATCATTTTTTTTTTTTTTAATTATAAGTCCTACACTCACGTAAATCTGTACGGTTCTTGCAATGACCTATAACTTGCCTATAACCTATAACTTGCTTACCAGTTTATATCTTAATAAAATAAAGAGATCAGAGTTTAAACGCTAGCGCGTTTAAAATAAATCGAATCTATAATCTGCAATGATAAAAAAATTTCTTTTTTTATTCCTGCAAAAGAACTATATGACCTGTACTCATCAAACTCTGTACAATTGGTTATTTATAATATACCTACCAACTTTTAGCTCAATCGGATAAAGCATTTAAACGATATCGCACTTCAAATAACTTTAGTCTATTGGCCAATAAAGAAATTTTTTGAATCCCTCTAAAAGATCTCTAAATGCTAAACCCATTAAAATGTATACGAATCGTGTGATAGTGACCTATAACATACCTACCAACTTATAGCTTAATCGAATAAGGCATTCAAACGCTATAACATTTTAAATAATTTGAGTTCATAGACCGTAATAATAAAGAAATATTTCTGTGTACAATCATAAGCACTAGACTCACCAAAATATATAAGTTTATGCGACGGTGACCTATGAGATATCTACAAACTATTAGTAAAACTGAATAAGACGTTTAGACGTTATCGCACTTTATATAATTTAAGTCCAGAGGCCGTATTCATAAAGAATTTGTCTTTGTGTCCCTGTTAAAATAATATGTGCTAGGTTTGTCAAAATCTATACAGTTTGTGTGACGGGGACCTGTAACATACCTACTAACTTTCAGCTTAATCGATCAAAGCTTTCAAACTTTTCTTTCTCGTGTTCACACACACGTACATACATCATCACCGCAAAAATAGCAAAAATGAACTCAAAAGACCGCAAAACGCATAGATACACCATAATCTTATAGTCGAATTTTTTCATGTTTACAGTACTAAGAGAAATAGCAATAGTAGGGCGAATTTTAGAAGTACAGGGTAAACAAATATTAATCAGTAAAAGATACATTTGAACGTTTCGATGTCACAATGTAAGTAATTCTCCCCTCATCCCACACTCTTTCCAAATTTTATTTATTTATTTATTTATTTATTTAATATGAAATTTTCCATTTGAAATATTAATACACAGAAAATATAAAACTACATATATCTAAAATAATTCTCATTCAGGAACTAACTTTAAGCCGGACATTCCTGTCTAATGAGCTTTGAATGTTCAGAGAGTGACAGTAAAGCAACATTCCCAACCCAACACATTCAGAAACTCAAATATAAACATGCCATTTTCTAATTTTTTAAGCGGAATATTTTCTTCATTATCTTCAAAAATATCATTAATCATTTTTATTTTCTCTTACTCATATAATGGTAGGAATATATATATATATATATATATATATATATATATGTCGAATTTTCGAAATTGTTTTTGCTATATTTACACGGTTTGGAGCAGTCACCTGAATTCGAAAATCGAGTTTACAGCTGTTGATCTCTCTCTCTCTCTCTGTGTGTGTGTACCATATGGGAATGCTATTTAAAGCTTTTTATTAAGTCATTAAAATCGGATAAATTGTTCGTGTACAGAGAATTCAAATACGTTACGTCTATAGGCTAAATTTCTGGTGGTTACGGTTACAGTTTAATACCGTTAGACTTTCTCAAACAAAATGAAGTAAACTTTTTTATTTATTTATTATTATTTTTTTTTAATGCATATAAGCATGTTTAGTACAGGATATGTCATGAAAATAATTTACCATTCATTTACTGGGTCAGATTTACTGAGTCATAAATAATAATAATAATAATAATAATAATAATAAATATACTAGAACTGTATATCGAAATTGCTTGAAGTTAATTTAATGTTGTGCTATATTTTTTCATAGTGTATTAAATTGAAATACACTATGTCGTGTGCGTATAATTTATAGATAATGCACAGGGTTATCTAAAAGTAAATGAATACATTCTTTTCTAATGATTTTCATTGATGGACGTGTTTTTCCTAATTTTATCTAGTCCAGGAAAACTGCTCAGGAATGAGGATTTCTTATACCCACATGGTAAACAAAAATACTTTGTTTACCTAGTAATGAGTAGTGAAATTGATTTCATATAATACTAATATATGGTAATCAGTATTGAAATTTGAAAAACAATCAAATTTCAATGCTGTTTTTTTTTTTTTTTTTTTTTTTTTTTTTTTTCTATAATTTCAGGTACCCTGTAATGAAAATCGAGATTTCTACATATGTCTGTATGAGTATAATTTAAAAACAAACTAATATGCTGTGGCAACCACAAGACTTCTTTTCTAAATTTTCTTGTACAAATTCAATTCTCGCAGTACAAATTATTTATTTATTTTTTACATTATGGATGCAGAAGATTTTCATCTCAGAGAAGCAAAACACTAAATGTCAAAAAAAAAAAAAAAAAAAAGTAAATAAATAATTTTAAAAAAATTGTGCCGACATTTATAGAAATGCTTTTTTTTTCTCTCTCTCTCTTTTAAAAATTTAAAAAATCCATAACTTCATTTTAAATTAACACTGATCTGTGGTTCAACCATTCTTTTTAAAGTTATTAACGAATTCTTTTGAAAATACCTCTATTGAAATTTTACCCCCTAGGGGAGAAGCGATCTCCCTACCCTACCCTACACACACACACGCAAAAAAAAAAAAATCTTGGCTGATTATTACTACCATAAACATTTTTTATTTCACATTGAAAAGTTAAAAATAATTCTCATTATGTACATTTATATCAAATATTGTCCTATACTGCCACACTAAAAAATATTAAAACAGGGAGTGACAGAGCTACCTGTTGAGCAACTGATCATCAAATGTAATCAGCACCAATTTAAGTCAAGGTCCAACTAACTATTAAGTTTGATTAAATTTCACCCATTGGTTCGTGAGATACAGCGTCTACAAATTTTTTGATATAGACACACGCAGACAGACTTTTTTGTTTAAATGGTCAAATTGTGTTTAAGACGTTTCAAAACGTGTAAATCCATCGAAAATCGTAGGTCGAAAATTTTCACGAAACCAATATTTCCTTATATATATATATATATATATATATAGAGAGAGAGAGAGAGAGAGAGAGAGCGAGAGAAGAAAATAATAATTGCAAAATATTCAAATTTGGTTTTTTGAAATGAAGTTGCCATTTGTGTGATATCAGTTATCACGTATTCTAAAAATATATAATATTGTATAAGAAATAATTTCAATGGAACGAAAGATTTTGATGACCTCTAAATTACAATTTAAATTCACATACGAAGTATTCTTTAAATTTTTATATTCCCTCTCCTTCCCACATATGTATCTTTTGTTAATTGAAAATCTCTCAAAATCTTTAATCATGTATTATTCTTTCTTTAATGTAATGGAAATCTACAATAGCATGTTATGTCTTTTTGATAATTTAGTTTTCTTTCATCTTGCAAATAAATGCAGTTCGCCGCCATGTATTGCATTCCTAGTCTCACAATATGGTATATTAATTTCCTTAAAACTTCTTTGTTCCCACAAAAATCATTTTGGCGAAGGAAAATTATTGTCATTAAGAACCGTTTGAATTATGACAACTGTCTGGTAACCTTTTCAGAAATTTATATGTGTTTATATGTAACATAATTACAACCATTATTTCTCTATTATTTTGAATTCGGCTGCGATAGCAAGTTTTAGCGAAATCAATGAAGAATCGGAGTGTGACTCCATCACCAACATGTAACCAGTGAAGACGATTGTTTTTGAGGCTCCCGGCTCCCCCTCCACTCCGTAATAACTTTCAAATTATTCATTTTTGTAATTGCTACATGATTACTTATAGTAATTTTAACTATGTGAAAAATACTTCAAATAAGGTTCATGATATATTTGCTACAATAATACCTATTTTTTGCAGTATACCTGTGTTGTTGTTGAATTACTTCGCAAGTATTGTTATAATATTTTTTTAAATTATCTATAATTAATTCAACGAAGTAAATTAATGCTACGATTTGAAAATTTTTAGTAAGTTTCAAGGAATGGTATGGATGAAAATTATTAGGTTCTAGAAACGTTTAATTGTTGCCCGTTTAATGTTTTATTTCAATTTCATGAATATTCGAATATGCATTTAATTGACTCATCTATTCAAAATATTTGCTATTATTATATTTATAAAAGGAAAAAAGTTAATGTGTTCATTATTTTTATGAGTCCCTTAAATTTTTTCCAGTGACAGTGAACATGTCTGTTTTCAAAGTTTTTAGTTCATTAAAAGTCTTTTCTTAATCTTATACACACAGATCCAGCTTTTTTTTTCTCCTTGTAATAATGAACTAGCAGGCTTTGCCCGCTTCGCTGGCCACTAAATTTAAAGGAAACTCGTTTCTATATAGCTTTATAAAAATAAAATAAAATAAATTACTGAAATTGTTCAAAAGCTCGCTCCAGATCCCTGCTGCATTCAGCAGCGATTTGGTCATCAACTGCAACTCGGGCGCTTGTCCCTATTACCTGCGACAATAGTTTACCAATGAGCTTCCATTTAGGTGCTTATTATATAACAGTTTCGAAATAGATAGTATCGAAAAAATTGGAGTTTCCCTTTTATATTTGAATCCCAGTTACATGTGAACAACACTATACGTGTTGTTCACATGTAACTCGGACTGGACTCAAACGTAACTGGGGTTTAGACAACATAATATTTGCTTTTACGTTATTTCATATGTTTTTCTTTTGTTGTTGTTTATCCAATCAACCATTAAATGACAGCAATTTCACGCCAAATATTACAATATGCTGTGACCGGCTACGTCTGTCGCATGAGACAATTAATTTTTTGTGTTTATATATAATTCATGGGTTGTAAACCTGATAGTACAGCCTTAATATAGTTCTCTTTGGCGGCTTTTGAATTTTTGTCACCATTTTAGACTTAATCCATTGTAACAATAAGACTTAATCTCTTGTAACAATATGCTATGAGCGCTATTTCTGCCGTATTTTAGACAACTAATCTTTTTATGGTTATATATATTTCCCATTAAACATATTTTTATTTATTTATTTAAATATTAATTTGAATTTTTCAAATATTTCTGTTCGACAGCGTGAGAGTGCAGTAACACACAGAGGTTCATTTGTTTGTGTGATAAATTAGCATAGTGATTATTATATAAAAAAATAAATAAATAGGTAAACATTATCGTGTTACACAACTTTATTATGTCGCTCCATTGGCGGCTTTTGAATTTTTGTCGCCATATTAGCGATGGATATTTTTTTTTTTTTTTTTTTTTTTTTTTTTTTTTTTGTATGAAAAGGGGAAGACTATTTTGCTAATAATTTTATCAGACTCTTTTTTGTTTATACATAAGAATCCTTTATATTCTGCTTATATTTTTAATGCTTTTTAGGTTTAAAATAGTGCTTGTTGAAATAAATTTCCTATCTTTAAAACTGCATTTGTTCTGTAAATTTTGTGTAAAAATAAATCATTTATGTTTTTATATATTTGATGCGCTACTTAGATTAAAATGGCTGATGCTATATTAAACTTCTTGTCGAAAAACATTCGGTGTACTTCAACACCAAAATTTAAAAAATCGCCCAGCAGGATCTGTTAATGAAGCTGATAAAATAAAAATATGGTTCATAGAGTTTAAATAATCTATTTAAAAAAAAATTTTAAAACCCAAATTATTAATCTATCGTATCACATACATAGATATAGTAATAATATATAGATTGATTATTGGGGACAAAAAAGTGATTCCTTTTCACTCAGGAAAATACGGCGATTTTACCAAAATATGGCAGTCTTTCCCCGAGTGAATACACACGGGAATATGCACGAATGTTTTAGCAAATAAAATTCATGAATAATTTATTTACTAAAGGTGAATGAAAAGCCCCAGATATAGTTTCAAATTCATTCTTCTTTTTTTTTTTCCCCTTCAATACCACTTAATGGCTGATTCCTAAGCTTTTTTTTCGGCATCAAAAATCTTTGCACGATAATATGGGGATGATAGATCTATATATATTATTATATCTATGATCACATAAATCTTTTCGAAAGTAGAATAAAACTTAATTTGAAAAAAAAAAAAAAAATAACTTTTCTTTATTAACCAAAATAATTGATGAAATTTGAAATGCAAGTTGGTCTTGTGGGGTACAGGCTGTGTATTATATTTTTGTGTTCGTGAGAGAAAATTTAAAAGAATTTGAAAACTGCAATTTTTAATCCCTTTTAAAAATCATGTGACTTAATGTGAACCAGATTTTTCATTTTTTTTTCTCCTAATGGTTTCCATACAATCTTCTGCTGTTGCCACCTAAAATTCATACTTTAGTTAATTTTAAAAAGTCTAATTGTCCGATTGATAAGCTGTTTAATGCGTCGGATTAAAAAAAAATTTCCCTTTCATTTGCTATCTTATTTGTAACGATGCGTCTGATATTTCTAATTTATTTTCTAATCTTTCTGATTTATTTTCCTCATTTTAAATAAATGTACGTTTTTTTATTATTATTATTATTATTTTGTCGAAAAAAAAAATTGGCAACAATTCAATTATGGATAAAATGTTAAAATTTAAATGGCTTTTTTTTATCAGAAATTAGATTATGATTTTCACATTTTAATTAATTAAGAAAAAACTAATCAAAAATTCGAAAATCTGACTTCGATGTGCACAATGACCCTTCAGGATGCACCTTTGTGTTAAATCTCGTGACTGTCCGAGCTACCGTTTATGAGATCAGTGAAATATACATACAAATATTGCTCACTTAATAGTATAAGATTACATGCATGCTTGAAATTAGTTTTTAATGAAAATTGCAACATTTTAGGAATTTTTTTAATGGGAAAGTATCCGTTGACAGTGTTAACTTATTCAACGGTATATTAATTAGATTTTAAAATTCAACTCAGTTTAAGTGATATTGCTATATTTTACCCTCTAATTATATTTCCATTACACAGTTTATAGGTAAAATTTGTTTTATAAATTTCATTCGTGCAAATGCTATATGTAATATAATGAATTAAAGAAATTTCTTCAACAATAAAAATGGGGATTTGTTTTTATGTATTTTCATTTAATCAATACGGTGGATCCTAAGGAAAATAATAAAATTTGATTCATATGTCTAAGTGTCTCTTATTAAAATTTTTAGCCTAGAGCTTGAGTTCTTTTTCCTTTTGGCAACAAGTTTGTATAATATACGTATATATATACATAACAATTGTTGCATATTTTTGCAGCTTGTGGTGTTTGTTTATAAAATACTTTTCTTTTTTTTGCATAACTTTTCTAATTCATATTCCTCATGTTCCCTCAATTTTATTAGGACGATAAAGAATATTTTAAAGTTTCAATGCAGTTTATTCTATTACTTCTAAGCTTCGAAAATAATTGTTGATTCCAGATCAAGTGCTCCGAGATCCCGCTTGGGTCGCAGTGCAGCTGATCTCCATAACCAGAGGGTGTTAGCAAACGTCCGAGAAAGGCAGCGCACCCAAAGTCTGAACGATGCGTTTTCGGCCCTCCGTCGCATTATTCCCACTCTTCCATCTGATAAATTGAGCAAGATTCAAACTCTAAGGCTGGCTGCAAGGTACATCGATTTCCTCTACCAGGTGAGTCTGTAAATGTATTTCAAGTTACTATTTGTTTTTTGGGTTATAATAAATGGAAGCTGAAACACAAGCATTTTAACAGGTTTTTTTTTTTTTTTTTTTTTTGCATATATTAAATAATTGCATTTATTGAGTTGTGCATATTGATACACTATCTTTTCATAAATAACACAGGTCGACATGTAAAATTTTGATTTTATGATTTTGGCTGATCTTTATATTTTTTGGTGTGCTGAAACCGAAAATGAAGCCAGTTTTCCTCTATTACGTATAGATTCTTGCCAATACAGGGTGCCTACCTGTACAATTTCTTCCATTACTCTTCCACCAAAATAATTATATGGTACGTTTTATAGTATGTTTCCATGATTAATTAATTATGGATACTTACTGTTGTAATTGCGCAGCACTAGTGAGACGTAAAACCATACCAACCAACCAACAAACCTGTTGTTATGATGGTATATGTAACAAATTGTGTCGGTAAACACCCTGTATTGACGAAAATCTATACGTAATAGAGAAAAATGGACTGTTTTTTCGGTTTCAGCACATCAAAAAACGTAAAGATCAGCTAAAATCATTAAATCAAATTTTGTCAACTTCATTTTTGTAGATCTGTGTAACCGTATACTTTCAACTTCAGATGTCTTGCAAATATTTAGAAAAAAATTGACTAATTATCCTGAAACTGTAAGCCTTTAAAGAATGTGTTATATCATATATTTCTACAAAAATTTTCCCCCGAAGGCAAAAAGGAGACCAGCAAAAAAACTGAAGAAAAAACAAAAGATATGAGACTGGCGCATGCATTCAGGGAAACATAAAGGTTGTTTTAATAAAACGGCAAACGAAAACTACCCTTTTTTTTATAACCATGCAAAATATTTTTTAGCCCAATTGAATGCCATTTTTAGAAAACTTGACATACTACATTAGACATAACTTACTGCAATCAGAGTGTAAAAATATAAAATACCTAATGAAATATGAGTATTTCCGCTAAATAATTTTTAACTGCACACGCGCAAGATTTAACAAATTTCATTTGGATAATTTATTAGCTAAATTAATTGAGCTACTTATATTAAACCCAAAGTAAATATCATGAAAATTAAAAAAAATTCAGTTCCTCTAAAAAAAAAAAAAAAAAAAAAAAAAGGCAAAACTATTGGGTGTTTTACTCAAATTCTTATTTTGATTCAATCAGTGGAAATATATTGTCTTCGTTGATTATAAATAAATATTGATAAACCCTCTACCATTTTTTCTTTTATTCAGAGGAACTGAAATTTAGTTCACACTTCATAACTACAATAACTCTTTGAATTTTCACGATATTTTAATTTTAAGTACTTGTAAAGTTTGCGGTTTAAGTAATTCAGTGCATTTGGCTAAAAAATTTCGTTAAAGCAAAGTTTAAAAAAAAAGTTAATAAAAATGGTCATATTTCATTATGTATTTAATATTTGTATATTCTGGTTGCAACATGTTGCATCTAATGTAATACGTCAAGTGTCCTAAAATAACATTGCTCTGGATTTAATAACCAAGCCAGTGGTAATTTCTTTTGCAGTTTTTTAAAGGAAATTTTATTTCTGGAGGAATACATGCGCTACTTTCATATAAACAAATACAGAAAACTGAAAGAAGCCTCATAAACACATTCTACGGTTAGAACACACTTTAAACATTACTTTTTTACATGTTAAACCCAAACATTTTTTTTCTTTAATTTTTTACTTCTACCCTTTTTTATATCGGGGCAAAACTTTTACTGAAATATATGAGATATAAAATATTCTTTACACCCACAAATTTTCAGACTAATTCATCAAGAATTTTTTATATATTTGACAAAACGTCTGATACCGAAAATGATCGTCATTTATGGAAAGATAATATATAACTAATTTTCAACGTTGATTCTTTTTTTTTTTAAAGATGTTTAGTTTTATCGTTCCTTGCAATGGTAAGTGGCACGTTACTAATATGAAGAAATGTGATACATGTATCACACAAATGCAAACGACTTATGGGCTAGGCCTTCATTTTCCATTAGTTAAGAATATGTCGACAGATACAAATCAGCTCTTATAACATGGTACACGATCCTGGAAGAATTCATTTCTGATTGGAAGCCTCAGTTTGAAGTATTTCATTATCTTGGCTAGATATCCCAATCCCAAGCCATATTTTTTCCAATAAAATGTATCTCTCATCAAATATTTCATTATGAGCTCTTAATTATGTGAGTAAAATACCAATCGGAGCTGGAATGTACATATTATTTCAAAATTTTCCGTTATTTCCCTGAGTACTTCTTAATAAGAATTGGGGGGGAGGGATCTTTAATACTTCACTTTTATCCCTGTCTCTTTCGCAACCCAAACTAGTATGTCGTGGCCATCACGATACTTTCTTCTGTATATATACATATATATTAGTATAGAGGGCAGTTTCATCTTAGAAAATTTAACCATAAATGTCAAAGAAAAACTATTCATTTTCTTTTCAGTTTTTTTTTTTTTTTTTTTTTTTTTTTTCTTTCTCATTAAATATGGGGGGGGGGGGAGATAGTTAAATTTTCTTTAAATCATCACAACTAATATGTTTCATCTGTTCTTTTGAAAGGTATTAACGAATTCTTTTGAAAATACTCATATTGAAAATTTACACCCCCTAGAGAGGAGGCGATGCTCCTACTTACACAAAAAATTTATCCCGGTTAACTATTATTATTATTATTATTATTATATATTTAATTTCACAATAATTAGTTAAAAATAATTCCCATTGTGTGCATTTTTAAACGAAATTTTATCCTCTGCTGCCATAATAAAAAATTTTTAAGGGGTTACACGAGTTTTAAAGTCTAAAAAAATATATATATGTTTTCTCTCTCTTGTTTTATTATAAAATAAATTTAAAAAAAAAAAATTATTAAAAATTTTAAGCATATAAAAGAGCAATACCTAAACAATATCTTTCGAAATTTTGATTAAAACACTTGGAAATTTCAACCGGTAGGTCCTCATTTCCGGAGTGCCTTCAGAAAAGCGGTGGGACACAATTTCTCAAAAACTAATGCATCGATGTCATTTTTTGAAATTTTGCACATTTCTTCAAAATAGAATTGATAAGGGTTTGATCTCTAAAACGAATCTCTGAATGAAGGATTTATCTTTCTTTTTCTTTCTTTCTTTCTTTTTTTTTTTTTTTCTTCTTCAGCTATAATTAAAAAGAAAAAAAGAAAGAAAGTGGAGTCGTACTATCGAGATGAAAAATTTGGAGGATTAGATATCCCACATTTGTTCTATTAGTTACGATTTCAAAATTTTGAGTTTTGAGTTATTAACAATAGCAATTGCTAACATATTTGCTCACCTATATGTTAAAAAAATACTTTCCAGTATCTTAAAAAGAGACCGAACTTGAGCGTTATTATTATTATTAAACAATATTTATTATTATTTTTTAATATTACTGTATTATTAAATAGTATGTTTTGCAAATCTATGTTTACACAAATTTTCAGATTATCGAATACAAAGTGTCTGTCCATCTGTTCGCGCTCTAACTCCCGTAAATATTCATGGAATTTCTTGAAACTGATATATGTTATTTAAGTTCACTATCGAATATTCCCCAATGAAAATGGAGTGAATACCCCTACTGGTTTATATACAGGGACACCCGAAAGTATTCCAAAGCATTGTGTTCTATGAGAGGTATTTCTATAAACCATATTTTAATCGTTTTACTTTGAACAAATGTTAATGAAATTGAAATTGAAATATGTTATTCATATGCACAAAAAAATGCTTTCTATATAATATAGTATGATTTGCTTTAGATGTACAGGGCTACACAAAAATATTCAGTTACATTAAGTGCTATTATTGGAAATTGGCTGGAATTGCATTTTTATTTATATTAAACGTTTTCAACACTTTCTAACAATTTTTAACAGTAAATAAGATTTCAGTATGTGTATCTGTCTGTCTGACTGTCCATCTTTCTATCTGTTCTTCTGCCCACCCCCAGCATCCTTAAATATTTTCAAAATATTTAATAATTAATATATGTTATACATTAAGGGCTGCCTTTTCTTTTCCAAATCTCAGGGCTGCCTTTTCTTTTGCGTTAAACATTTTTAACACTTTCCAACAATGTTTAAGAGTGATATGAATAGAATTACTCTATTTGTATGCCTTTCAGTCGTTGTGTCTGACCGTGGTGTGATAACGTAGGCAAAGAACATTGAAAGTTATACGATATAAGAAGTACGTACAGTTGGAAAGTGTTAATAATCAATGCGTGCCGCATTATTTTTCGTTCTTGTTAGAATACAATTTGGTTATGTGTTTAGGGGGGGGAAGGGGAAGGAATTTTCTAAATAGTTTAAATACTTTTTAGCCGCGCGATAATAAATCAAAATTTTCTCGATAAGAAGCATTAAAAGTACATTGAAGGCCATGCTATAATACATGCAGTAGATAAAAATCTCAAAATTGTATATAAGTCTGTATATGTATTTGCTTTTTGTTGTTGTTGTTTGTTTCAAATGAAACCTGGCCAAAAAGAAAAATAAATAAATAAATAAAATAAGAAATAAGAAATATGATAAAATTAAAAAATAAATGAATAATATAAAGAACGAATTTGTTTCAGGTAGAGAAGAATTCGCTTAGACAGAATTTTTAACTACATAACTAAATGCATCGATAATAACGATAATCAATAAATAAAAAAAGCTGGATGATAATGAATAAAATTTTTTAAATAAAAATTATAAGCTGCAAAAATATTTTATAATTATTTTGGGTTTATTTGGGTAATTAACATTAACCCTAAATTAGGCAAAAGCTTAGGTACAAGCGCAAGTGGAAAGCAACAACTCAAGCACTTCAGGTTAACGTGTAATATCACTAAATTAGTTTTTAATTATATTTAAATAATCACCATGTATTTTTCAAAAATAATAACAACAATTATAGTGTTAATTATGCTTTCGATAATCTTGTTAAATAACTTATAATCTTACTAATAATAAAAATAATAAAATGATATTTAAACGTATATCAAGCTGTTAATGATTATTTTTAGTAGAAAATTTCGATTTTAACGTAAGATAGATCAGATTTTAACGTAAACAGCTCAACTAAAATTCTTTGTTACAAAACTTATAAAGATTTCCTAAATTTCAATTAAAATGTATTTTAATTGAATTGTTGTTGTTGTTTAAATATATTTTGAAATGAATGTTATGCCTGCAAATGGAATGAATTTGTTTTCTTCTTACTAAAATTATCGTTTCCAGTGTAAGTTTCTGATGTAAATAATTCTAGGCTCTGCAAAAAATATATTATTGTTTTTATTTATTTATTTTCGTTTTTATAACTACAAAATATTATTAAAATTTATGTACGCTATCTGCTAGTAAGTATTTAGACACTTTCGAATTTAGACGTCAGAATTTCAATTCTCTCAAAATAAAAGCTCAAGTACAAGGGGTTTTACTCACATTTTTATTTTTATTCAATTAATGCCCAACGGTAATAGAGTGTTCACTGGTTGTAAATAAATATTGTTAAAAATCCCTATCATCTTCCCTTTTTTTTTGTTTTTAAGAATAACTGAATTTTTGTTCATTCTATCTCTCATAACTTTTTGAATTCACACGATATTTGTTTGGGGTTTTCATACAAATTGCTGAATACTTTTGCGTATTGCATTATGCAAATGAAATTTTTTTAAAGGTAGCTCATGCGTAGTTAAAAATTATAAAAATTGTTCATATTTCGCAAGATATTTACCATTTTTGCATTCTGATTGCAGTATGCTGTGTCTAATGTAGTATGCCAAATTTTCTGAAAATGGCTTTGCACCGAGTCCCTAAGATTTATAATTAAAAAACTTTTTTTTTTTTAATTATTATTAAATATATATATTTTTTTTTTCCTCTGGATTCCATGAAGAATTAATTTAATATTTTAATTAATTTCTCATTCAATATGGTTTTGCTGCTTCGATCGGGGCTGAAACAATAAAAAGTGCTATAATTAGCTATATTGTTTTACAAAATCGATGCGGCTTTCACTGCTTTATGAAGTACATGCCCCCTGAAGCGTTTATACTTCAGATTTTAAGCATATTTATGCAATTATTATTTCTGTGGTCCTTTATTTACTTTCTCCGTCATTATTGGTCCTTTTTTTTTTTTTTTTTTTTTTTTCATTATTATTGTTATTCATGTCGGCGTAAGTAATTCAAATTGTTTTTGTCTCTTATTGGTTCTCAATCTGCATCGCAACATTTTTGTGTAAGTCTTACCTAAATGTTACAATCAGTTCTATTTTTGTTGCGTTGGTATTGTTTTGTATCTATAATTAATTGCTAAACTTTAAGGTTAAATTTTATTACGATAACTATCATTTATAAATGTTTATATATATATATATATATATATATATATATATATATATATATATATATATATATATATATCCATAAACATATGTGGTAGCTATATAAATATTTATACAGAAAATGATAAAAATCTTCATAATCACATGCTACAGCCAAAACGCATTTAAAGCATTATTTTTTACAGGGTGATCCAAAACATTTTTATTTTCGTTTAATTTTTTACTGGTCTCCTTTTCCTCTTCAGGATACAACTTTCGCTGAAATATGTGAGGTGTAACATGTTCTTTACACTACCAACGTTTCAAGATGATGCCTGAAGAACTTTTTTAGATTTTGACAAAACGTCTAAATTCGAAAGTGTACAAATATGTATTGGTAGATAACGTATAGAACTTTAGTAAAAATAAATTAAACTCAAACGTTTAATGCACACACATTTTCCGCATGTTTCAAATTACTAATACAGTAAAATTTTGATTATCCGCGAGCAGGTTATATACGTTGCGGCCTATCCGCAGGAAATGGGTGGCAGGGGGGGGGAGTGTTTTTCAACAAAAATCAACAGGGTTTTTTTTTTTTACAAAAAATTATAATATATATATAACTACGTTTTTTTTTTTTTTTTTTTTTTTTTCTAGTACAACAGGACTATTTATTTCAATCGGCCCATTTTGCGTCGTTACCAATTTTAGTGTTCATCTTCGAAAATGCCTACCAATATCCAGTTTTACCATTTAATTTCTTACTCCATCTTAAAATATTTTGTGAAATACGTAAAAACGTCACATATATATATTTTTTTTTCACTTCCCATCAGTGAGGATCGAACTCACAACCTTCGGATTTATAGCTATGCACTCTGACCACAGAGCCAATAGGTCTTAACTAAATATTTTCTGATTATTTAGAGTAGTGTTTTCAGTTATTTTTAGACTAAAACTGTGAAATTTATTTAAAATATGTGTTACTGTCCAATTTATGAGATGAGTATATTGCTATTAATTATATTTTCGAGAAATTAATGGATTAATATTAATTAATCTGTGATGAATTTTGAGTACAATTTAAATGTCGAATAATTGGTTTATAGTTTGTTTTTTTATATTATGTTTTGTTCTGTAGAAATTGAAACTGTTAATTAATAATAATATATATGAAATTGTTATTAAGATTATTTTACTAATTAAAATATTTAGTAAATGAGTATTAAGCAATTAAGGGAAGATACTATACAATTAATGCATTCAAATTTTATTAACTTATTTGTAATTAAAAATCAATACGTTATTTGAATTTTACTGAGCGCCCTCTATTATTATTATTATTATTATTTATTTATTTATTTTTTTTTTCTGAAAGGGTGTTAAAATACAAATATAAGTTGTCCTGTCGTACTAAATTAAATTCTGTCATAGACAGAATTTCATCCATAGTATATTTTTATTTTTCGTACAATACAGTATAGTACGGTACCAGACATGCTAGAATTAAATGCTCCGGAATAAATTAAAATGCAGTTATCTCTACAGTTCTAGTGCATAAATTAGCTTACACATTGCACCTTGGCCTCATCGTAAATCCACTTTTTCGTTTATTGTTTTTACGTCCTTTAGAATATAAAACACAAATATTTTTACTATATTGTACAATAAGTTTCATTTTTACTGAACAATTTTCTTTCTAAATTTTTTTTAATAACTTATGTTATTTAATTTTCTTAGGTATTACATTATGGTGAAGAGGATGACAGCCTGCAACAACAACCGCAGCAATCTAAAGTATCCCCATGCAGTTTCCTGGCTCACGAAAAGCTGAGTTACGCTTTCTCAGTATGGAGAATGGAAGGTGCCTGGGCATCCCAATGACTACAAACAAAGGTAATTTTTTTTCTTCCCATTTCTAATCCAGAAATCATTTTCAATTTTAATGTAAAATTCACGGGCATACTTAAACCGCAGCAAGAAAAGTAACACAACTCCCAACAGCAGTATTTGAGAAAAATCAATTTAAAGATAACGATAAAGCATTGACTAGAATTGACATAAAACTGACACAACTGTCTCTCAGGTGAATAATTTTTGAGATGCATATGTGACGTTTCTTGTGAGGCACTTCATACCATATTACTTACAAACTTTGAATAAACACCATAAAATGCAATAAACTCGCAACAATTGCTTCGGGTCGAAAAAACACACGACCCTTCATCAGGCGAATAAAGTGAGCACGAGTGCTGCAGTCAAAGCGGCAACGCACTAAAACAATTGGTGCGTTGCCGCTTTGACTGCAGCACTCGTGCTTACTTTATTCGTCTGATGAAGGGTCGTGTGTTTTTTCGACCCGAAACAATTGTTGCGAGTTTATTGCATTTTATGGTGTTTATTCAAAGTTTGTAAGTAATATTTTTTACAACGCCAGTTTTGTGGTGCTTTTTTTATTATACTTCATACCATAGATAAAGTAATTTATATAGATCTATCATCCCATTGTTATAATGCAAAAATTTTTGATGCCGAAAAAATTTTTTGGCATCAGCTATATAGTGGTATTGAAATCATTGAAACTCGGTTAATTGTAATAGAATAAAACAGAATGTTGATGAATTTTCAAAATGTCGAAATATTGCGTCTTTTAATTCTTCTAATAAATTTATGAAAAGAAATGGATAAGTTATCATAAAAGTATAAATTATATTTGACTAAATTATGAAAAATATAATTTTTATAATCAGTTGCTTTGTTATTATTATGAAATAAAAACTGGTTTGATTTTTAATGGAATACGTTTTTTAAAGTTTCATATTTTTTAAGTTTTTGTATTAGTAAGTAATGTCGAATTTTCTAAATTCTTTTAAATATAGTTAGCAGCGGCGTAGGTGAAGAACATTAGTTTTAGTACATAAAAGAGTTTAACTTTAAATGTTAACTAAATTAATAAATATGTAAAAGAAAAAAAGAAAGGAAGAAAAAGAATATTGAATTTGAAATTGTATCTGTAGTTTTTGATTCACCTTTAGTACATAAATTATTCATAAATTTTATTTTCTAAATTATCTGTGTGTATTCACTCGGAGAAAGACGGCCATACTGTGGACTTTTCTCCGAGTAAAAGGGGATCATTTTTTATCCCCAATGATCAATTTATGCCTTATTACTATATCTATACTTCATACACATTTTTCTTGATAATAAGTTCAAAATTTCCATTTTTCAGTTGTGTCCCCCTTTTTTTTACAGGTGTACGATATAAAACCAATCATGAAAAACACAGGGATATTCCAACTACGATCATTTTCTAGAATAATAACAATAATAATAACATTTATCCAAATATAAAATAGCTTTATGATGAATGCGTGTATTTCTAATGAAAATCGTCTATTCTTAGACATGTGTTAAGCAGCTACTAATTAAAATAAAATGATAATAATCATCACAATTGAAAAATTAATAAGATCTTGCTTTGGCTTTTGATGCTGCTAGACAATAAACCATGTAATATACGGAGCACTTATTCGTAAATTTATTGTACTAAATTTAACACTGTATTAATAATTACGAAAAGCTATATAATTCCAGGGGGGAAATAATCACAGATTTTTTTCTCAAAATTTAAGATATAGGGCAAATATCTTACCAAATTTTATCAAACTTATTATACAATAAGTTTCGTTTTTTCCAAAACGTTACCAAACGTTGGTCCTGAATTTACCTATGCGTTTCCTCTCTACTCTTGTAAACTGAGGGGTGTTTCACAAATAAAAATTAAATCAACGACGATTTTCATGATTTACTTTAACGAGTGATTTAATAATTTATACTGCTTAGTATTGTGTTAATAATTTCTAAAAATTATTAACATTATTAACTTTTTTTTTTTTCAAAATATCATCGTGGTGCTATGATTCACACTGAATTTTCTTTATGAAAATAAAAGATTTTTCATCGCATAAATTACTTACATTTTAAGATAAATTAAAAAAGATGAAATGTAATTAAAATAAAATAAAATAAAAAATCTGGAGTGACTATACTCGACTTTCCGACCATTAAGTAATTAATGGTTCTACAGAAAAAGTAAAGTGAGATAAATTATTAAATAAACAAAATTGAAAATTATAATAAGATGTTTCAGTATTTTTCTTCATATAGTATGTTGTTTAATTTAACGCTATTTTACTTCAAATAACTTGAGCCCGTAGATTATAATGTTAAAGAATTTTTAGTCCCTGTAAAAATCTATAAGTTCTAGTTTCACCAAAATCCATACAGTTCGTGCGACAGGAACCTATAACATGTATATCAATTTTCAGCTCCATCGGATAAGACATTTAGATGCTACCGACCTTTAAATAATTTCAGCCCGTAGGTCATCATGATAAAGAATTTTTTGTTGTGTCCCGTAAAAAACTACAAGTGCTAGATTAACCAAAACTTCTACAGTTTATGTGACGATGACCTATAACATGTGTATAAAATTTAAGTTTCTTTCTTTTCTTTTTCTTTTCTTTTTTTTTTTTTTAATAAGGTGTTTAGACACTATCACACATTAAATAGTTTAAGTCCATACACCATAATGATAAAGAATATTTCGTTGTGTCCCTGTAAAAAAAACTATATATGCTAGATTCACTAAAATCTATACAGTTTATATGGCGGTGACTTATAGCACGTGTACAAGTTTTCAGTTTATTTGAATAAGACGTTTAGAACTATCGCACTTCCAATAATTTGAGTCCATAGGTCATAAAGATAAAGAATTTTTCTTTATGTCCCTGACAAAAAATTATTAGTGCTAGATTCGCCAAAATCAATTCGGTTCGTGCTACGGAGATCTACAACATATGTACCAATTTTCAGCTCATTCGAACAAGGCGTGTAGACACTATCGTGTTCACTCACTCACAAACATATAGACATACACACGCACATGCACACGTCACCATAAAAATAGCAAAAATGAACTCAGAGGACCTCAAAAGATATAAATACACCAAAATCTCAATATCGAATTTTTGTCATGATTGCAATTATTTTCTTACATAATATGTTCGGAAAGTAGAAAAATCTGTAGTGATTCCACTCGATTTTCTGAACATAAAGTAATTAAAGGTTGCATAAATAAATTAAAGAAAGAAAAATCCTTAAGTAAACAAAAGAGAAAATTATAATCGGGTGTTTGAGTATTTTTCTCTTTTTAGTATGTTGTTTAATTTAACGCTATTGCTTTTCTATAGATCGCGATAATAGAAAATTTTCGTTGTGTCGCTGTAAAAATTTATAAGTCGTAGACTCACCAAAATGTATACAGTTCTTACGACGGTAACCTATAACCTCTATATAAATTTTCAGCTCAATCGGATAAAGCGTTTAGATTCTATCGTACTGTAAATATATTGAGTCAGATTATAAAGAATTTTTCTTTGTGTCCCTGTAAAAAACTTTTAAGTGCTAGGTTCTTCAAAATTCATACAGTTTGTGCAACGGTGATCTATATAACATGCATATAAATTTTCAGCTCAGTCGGAGAATGCGTTTAGACGCTATCACACTTTAAAGAATCCGAGCCCATAGGTCATAATGATAAAGAATTTTTTGTAGTGTCCCTGTAAAAAGTCTCTAGGTGTTAGATTCACCAAAATCTGTGCAATTTGTGCAACGGTGACTTATAATAGGGGTATAAATTTCCAGCTCAATTGAATAAGGCGTTTAGACACTATCGCACCTCAAAAAATTTGAGCCGATAGGCCATAATGAAAATGAATTTTTCTTTGTGTGTCTGTAAAATAAAATAAATAAATAAACAATAATAATAATAATAATAATAATAATAATAATAATAGCTATAGATTCATCAAAATCTATATAATCCGTGTGATGGTGACTTATAACATGTGTATAAATTGAATGAAGCATTTAGACGCTATCCCATTTTAAAGAACTTGGGCCCATAAGCCGTAATGATAAAGAATTTTCTTTGTGTCCTTAAAAAAAAAAAAAAAAATGCTGTAAGTGCTAAATTTGCCAAAAAAAATATTTTTTACAGTTATATATAGTATACATACCAACTTTCAACTCATTCGAATAAAGCGTTTACAAGCTATCGTGTTCACTCACATAGATTCATACATACATATATACATCACCGTAAAAATAGCGAAAATGAACTCAGGAGACCTCAAAACATGTAGAAACACCAAAATCTCAAAGTCAGATTTTTGACATGATTACAATACTTTTCTTACATATGTATGTTCGTAAAGTAAAAAGGGAAAAACCAAAAACAACATAAAGACATTCATATCGTTGAATATAAACGCAAAATTTCCATCTTTAGACAGACAATTATATCAGGATTATTGAGCCTGGAGCCGTAATCCAGTAGGAGAAACGGCAACCAATCCAAAACTGCAAATATTTTAAATCACCATTTGTCTTTTGAATTTTCAGCATCATTGTGAAATCGAAAATTTCCTATGTAAGACGCGTGCCGGCGATGTTTCTGAACGCTCGATTTGAAAAAACTCAGTTTTCGGAGTCAACAACGCATTCGAAGACTCTTGAGTGATTGCTTTTAAACCAATAACGGCTTTGATCTCATAACATATTTCCATGACATTTTTAGAATTCATTGTTTTCGAAACAATTAAGTCACTTTTATATTAATTTTTTTTTTTTCAGAATTTAAACTTGTATAATATTTTACATTTACGCCATAATTTATAAATTTTTCTGAGTTAGTTTCGTTTGCTGAATGGACATGGAAAATAACATCAAGGTGATTTTTTTATCCTTTTTAACTCACTAAAAAGTTAATCTTCAGGGACATACTATACAGTAATCCGGAAAATATTCCCAACCTATTTCCTGAGTTAATCTTTTATTTTCCCTTAACCTTGCCATAATAATAATAATAATAATAATCATTTGACTGGGTTGTTTGCTTGCATTTATAAAGAGATCAGTTATCTTCTGCTGTAGATTTAAATTGTCAACAAAAGAGGATGACAAACTGTCTTTAAAACATGAGATCTTGAAAACAGGTAAGTTAAAAAAATAACGTAATCTGAGAAAAAAGGGAAAGTTCAAGTTAAATCACTTGGATAAATTTTTCTTTGCGTGAATGTATTAATATTACTAATTTCGTTTATGTCAAGGTTAATTTACTGAGAGCGTGGAAAACATCCCATAATTTTTTCCGGATACGTTGTAGAAACATCTTAGTAATAAAAAAAAACCAATAAGTTGATGGTCAAATCTTGATTGATACGTTGGTGAATACCAACGGATTAGTAATAAGTTAAATAATCAATCTGAAATAACGAATTAGATATACACATATAACAAATATTACTTAAATAATCAAAACATATCATCGCTTACAAACATTATAATTTTAATCATAAATAATTTGACTTATAAAAATAAATTTTAATAACTTTAAAATCGAAATAAACTTTACCGCTTCTTTGAAAAATTTATTGCTTTTAGTAATTCACATTTAAATAACAGAGCAATGGCTTTGTAAAAATAAATCTGTACATGTTGTCCTAGATTATCTTTCATCTTGCGGTTGTATAAGATTACTGTAAAGACTTCTCTTGCCTGTGTCATGATATGTCGTAAGACATGGTCGGTTCTAAGGCAGGAAGCACGACTGTTGTCTAAAGATCGTCGGCACCTGCTCCTGTCCCTCCGACACGCGCCGGAGCACTCGGAGATCGATTCCCCTGTCCCTCAAGCCGAAGATAATCTTTCTCCCTGTCTTCCTCCTCCAGAAAGATGCTAGCCCAAAAAATGCACTGTTAAGTGATCTGGACTATGATTCCGGTGGAAGAGATACCTGCCGGCGGTAAACAAAATACTCTGTGTGTGGTGTTCAGGTAAAACATCGTGTAACTATTGTTTTAAATAAACGCTGGTATGTTTGTTTGTTTTTTTTCCCCTTGCATTAAATTGCAAAAAATGGAAATTTCAAATTCCCCTAATATTGCAGCTTTTGGCTACATGTTAGAAATATTTACTTTGTAACTCTATTGCACCAGATCACTCTCCGCAGAAAATATAATACGGCCTACGTAAAGAATATAATATAGCCCTAATATAAATATAATAATCCTACAGAAAATATAACACCCTACAAAAAGTATAATATAGTCCCAATACGGGCAGCCAACATCATCCCAACAGTAATAATATTACCAGAAACTTTTTCTACGATACCCACATTCGCCAAGTTTTTTTTTTTTTTTTTTTTTTTTCCTCTGTATTATGACAACACATAACGAATGTTTATGTGAAAAAATAAATAAAAAAAGGAATATCAGGGTAAATAAAGCAATACACTTGAATAATATAGGATACTATACTATTCAGTGTTATATATAAACTTACAAAAGTTCGGTTTGGCAGCAGCAGGAACTTTTGACTTCTGAAAGATTGCATCTAGTGTGGCCGTTGAACTGAAAAAAAAAAAAATAATCAACTAACGAATAAAAAAGTTTTTTTTTTTTTTTTTTTTTTATGTTACAAAGATATTAGGATTTTGCTATTTTTGTACACGTACTTAAAAATATAATTTTATAACCAAAAAGTTTTGCTATTTTCTTAAAGAGTTCCGTTTATTTGTATATTATTAAAAATTGTTAGTGTTTCATTGCAAGGTGAGAAAATCTTTAACAATATTTTCATGCTATAGGATATGATAGATTTTTTGTAACAATTATTTCTTATTTAAGAAATAACAACGTAATTTTAATTTTAAAATAAAGACCAATATATATTCTCCTGAAATTTCGAAAAGTTTTCACTATACAAAAAATCTGTTAAAAATATACAATTTCTGCAACTTTACAACAAATAATTTATGTCTTCTAAATCTACGGAAATTTAGTTTAAAATTACATCTCAATCTCGCAAAAATAAATAAATAAATAAATAAAAATTGTTATCAGATAATATTTTTAATCATTGATGCAAATTTCATCTAGTAGTTACTTTTTTTTTCTTTTTCTTTTTCATGAAGAGAATTGGTATCAAAGCAGGAATGAGAAGTGCTAAGTAGCAGAACAAATTGTGTTTCTACATCTGAGAAGTGATATCACCGCCTAAAGTGGGGCTGGCTCTAGTTCGATCCTGGCTGGTAGAACTCGAGAATTTTATTTAATGGGAGATTTTTTACTGTATGAACTACGGAAAAAATTCGTTGTATATGAACATACAATGCATTCTTCTACTACAGAAAATTATTTATCAACGTATTTTTCACATTGCATACAAATATTTTCTAGAGCTTTGCTGTCAGGAATTTTCTTTTATATAACAGGATCTCCTTTTTTTTTTTTTTTTTTTCAGTGTACAAGAGAACAGAATAATATTTTAAACAGTTATTACAAATAATTTTAAAAATTAAAATAGTTAATTTTGCATAAGATTCTAAGCCCTACTAGTGGTAAGCGGTTCTGCGCTCAAAGTTGGTAAACTGGAAGTGCCAGGTTCGAGCTCAACCTAGCCGTTCGGACTTTTCCGTGGTTTTCTCCGAAACTCGCGTGAGTATGGACTAAGATCCATTAGAAAGACCTCTATGAGGGCATCCCCCCCCCTTAGGCACAAGTACCAAATATAGACAATTGGCTTTAACCCGAACACCAATACTATAAGATTCTTGATTAATAAGATGTGTTTTAACCCCCCCCCCCCTAATATATATATATATATATATATATATTAATTTTGTGAAACTAAATTCATAAAGTTTATTTTGTGTTTCCTTGGTTTATTTTATTCAATTTGTATATCTCTTGAGAAAAATTGCTGTTATTTAATATAATATAAAAACAAGATCCAGTTTACATAACCTAAATAAAGTTTTATAAAACTTAATGTAAATTTTATTTTTAATGTACTTTTCTTTACTATTTCAGGATTTTTCAGTTACTTCAAAAAAATAACGAATGCGTATTTTTGTTTAAATTTTATAAATGCAAGATTCCTTATATAAACTATTATCAGTTTTTATACTATCATCAGTTTACTTACTCTCAACACAAGGAAACTAAAAAAAAAAAAAAAAAAATCGATAGGTACTTTAGTTATTCGCTTTTCCTTTCTCTGATTTACCCGTGTTTTCTCCTTGTCGTTACAATCACATTGATGAATTTGCCTTTTTTTCTTTTTTAACCAATTAATTTCAGAACAAGCTATACCTTTCTATAAATAAATCACCGGACAGTTTCGATTTCAGGCGTTTTGTCAAACCTCAAGAAAAATACTTGATGAATTATCCTAAAACTTCGGGGTGTAACAAACATTTTATACCTCATATATGTCAGTGAAAATTTTGCACCAAAAGTTTCGCATATTCGTGGAAATATAAGGGTTTCTTTTTTTAAAAAAAGGGGGGTGGAGAGGTTGGTAATTTATATATATTTATACAAACTAATGGATTTTCATCCCATTGCAACGTTTCAGAAACTTTACATATTATTAAAAAAAAAACAAAAAAACATAAGCAAATATCCTACAAACTCAAAAAATTATCGTCGATAAAATAAACGATCGAGGTTTTTATGTATATGTATTTCCAATCAACGTGCATTATATTACTATTAATTAATTTAAACTACAAAATATAGGTAAAAACTATTATTACTTCTTCTTTTTCTTTTTCTTTCTTTCTTTTTTTTTAATCAACTGAAATTTAGTTTATTCTAGCAATATATTTTTTTAATTTTTCACGATATTTACAGGGGTATAAAATATATAAGGGGAATTTGTAATGGGGTTATGTATATAAGTAGTCCAATACATTTATATATATTGTTAATTTTTGCGCATGAACAGTTAAAATTATTTTGTAAAAATACTCATATTTCATCAAATATTGAAAAATTTTATATTTTCTCATTACACCATGTTGTCTCTAAACAAAGATTTATAAAAGTGATATTGCACTGGATTGAATAATGTTACATTTTATAATAAATAAAAGGAAGTTTTTTTTTTTTTTTTTTTTTTTTTTTTTTAATTAACAGTCATATTTCCATGAATATACGTGTTATACAAATAAATATACATAATTATAAGAAGCGTTATAATCATATGTAATAGCTACGATGCATTTCATTTTAATTTTTACACGGTGATTCTAAATATTATTATTTTTTATTTAATTTTATACTGGTGCCCTTTTTTCCTTCAGAACAAAATTTTCACTGAAATATAGGAGATATAAAATATTCTTTACTCCCTTCAAATTTCAGAATAATTCGTCAAATGGTTTTCTAGATATTTGACAAAACGTTTAAAATGGAAAGTATCGAGTCATTTATGCCATAGTTGTATACTTGTTTTACTAAATACTGAAAACGATTTTTTTTAAATAATCGTTTAAAAATTAAATAAGATTAATATTAATATTAAATCTATTTAATTCCTTAAATCTATGTTGTTAGAATAATTTTTCTTTTCCAACATCAATTTTAACATCTCCACAAATTGCTTACAAGCAGGGAAACATTGCTAAGTTGATTAGTCACAAAATTCCAAATCCATTATAGGGCAGGTGCTCCAGTGATTGGCATGCTCCAGTAATTGACATCTATCTTGAAATAATTAATAAGTAAGAAAAATAATAAAATCATATCTTTTACGCATAAGAAATTTAACATTTTATGTCAAACAGTGGAGCATAGGGTGCTAATAACTAGTTAAATGAATAACTAGCAGTGTCAAACACTGGAACATAGGGGGTCAGTTACTGATAAAATGAAAAACTGGCAGTGTCAATTACTGGAACATTGAGTGGGTGTCAAATAAAAATTCATAAAAAAAATATATTTGTTATCAAATGTATATATTTTAACATATATGTGGTTCTGAATGTCTTTCATACCATATGCATTAACTTAAGATTTCTAAAAATGTTTTCTGATGACTAGAACATTAAAAACATCAGAGATTGCTCTAAAAGTGTCAATCACTGGTGCACTTACCCTACAGAGTTAAATCTATTTAGTTATAGCTTATTATATATAAAAATTAATATTCATAATTATATTATTTTTAAAGTTATATTGTTAATTTAATATTAATTTATTTTTTATTTTTTGCAGGAAAATCAACAAAGACTTTAAATGTTATAAAAAAAAATTTCGGAAGCGCTGGATGCTATTCCCATTCATCATCATGAATCATAAACTTTATATTTTTACTCCATATATGTATGCTAAGGACACAAATAAATGGACCATGTACAGCTTTCATAAAATTTGTATGGGACATTTTAACATTATAAAATATAGCAAATATATTTTTGTATTTTATTATACGCTCTTTTTTTTTAAATATATATGACAGTGAAAAATTTCCGTTCAGTTGATCTGAAAATTTGTGCATTTTACACATAAAAGGAAATTGTATAATTTATCGTTTGTGCTCAACATTGCTTCTGTGTCAAATGATGTCACATTATTCTATTTCTTTTATTGATTTAATATATTTAATAAATATTATTTTAAATTCGTTTGACTTTTTTTTTTTGTTGTTGTTGTTGTTGTTGTTGTTTCTAATATTCTTCTGCCATCTTTTATAGTAAATTGCCTTAAGGGCTCGCTTCACTCACCGCCGCCGGAAGCCGTAGCTAATGTTATTCTAATGGGAAATTTTTCTTTACAAATAACTTACTAACTAATACATATTTTTAAATTCTGTTTTCACGCTCTGTAAATTCCCAGCTGTTAAATTGACGGACCTTTTTTAAAAAAATATTTTTTTAATTTTTTATATTTTAATTTGAAGCTGCAAAATACGAATTTTCAATATGTGAATTTTTTTTCATTTTGCAATTTCAAAATAAAATATTAAAAATTACAAAAATACATTTTTAAAAAAGGTCCATCAATTTAACAGCTGGGAATTTTCTGAATGTAAAAACAGAATTTAAAAATATGTATTACTTAGTAAGTTATTTGTAAAGAAAATTTCCCCATAGAATAACATTGGGTCGGGCTTTCGGCGACGGTAAGTGAAGAGGGCCGTTAAGGGGACTTGGCACCATTGAAGTAGGTTTCTTATAAAGGCTAATATTTCCATTTAATATTTATAAATTAAGCTATTAGGTTTGTTCAATAAAATGTGTATTCAAACAACAATTCTTATGGTTTTTGATATATATTTTACAGATTTAAAATATTTAAATTGTGTTTTCTCAGTTTGCCCTTCTTCATGAATTCATGATCTTCAAAATTCTAAAACTTCTACGGATATTTAAGAAAACACTTTATATATATGTATATATATCTATATGTCTAATGGAACCTACTTTTAAAAAAATTAGGAACGGATTTTGAAATTTATTAATTAGTTTTCGAGAAAAAAAATGATAATTAAAAAGTGCATTTCTAGTTAAAAATTAAGAAAAAAAAATGTTTTTTGTTATATTTATATTCTTAATTTTTTTTTTTTTTTTTTTTTTTTTTTTTTACAAATATTGCAAAATCTATACCTAATTCTTTCAAGTGGGTTCTATTAAACATCCAAAAAATATATCAAGTCTTTTCTTAAATATCTATATAAGAAGTTAGAAATTACATTCTAAGATTCAAAACGGAACGTGGTCGCTCACCACTATGCAGCAGTTTTGAGCGATTTCAACCAATAATACATCAACTATAACGTACGGGAAGCTTATACATCAGCTTCTGTAGCATATGAATGCACCAAACTGAATACCTGAGATGGCCATTATAAAAATTCAATATTTGATCATGTTATTCTGTAGGGGGTGTTATTATAAAGGAAGCTGTTATAACCGTAACTGTACTTAAATAAATAAATCTATAATAATAAAAGAAGATATCTGTCTCTCTGTCTGTCTGAGCATCTATACGTTCAGTCCCTACTGAACGTAGAAGTACAAAATTTGACATATTGGTGCTCAGAAGCCTTCCCAGAGGGATAGTGAAAAAAGAAATTAAAAATTTTAATTAGTTGTGGACGGAGATATTAATAAAAATGTCGACATATGTCTAATCAAAAAGCGATCTCAATGACAGAATTCATCGCGATTGCATAAAAATAGATATTTTGACGGAGAAAAAGCGGAAAATAAATGAGAAATATTAGTCCGATCGTTACGAATTCGGACCAAATGAAAGAGGCGATTTTTTCGAATCTAGGAGTGCAAGCGGCTTATCGATACAACAATTAGATTTTTTAAAATTAACTAAAATATGAAATTTAGTTGACAACATCATTTCAACTGCCAGACGACTGTCTGCGATAAAAAAGGAAATGGTTGTAACCAATTAAGATGTCACTTGTGCTGGAGGGGGAATTGCAATTTCCAAACTTCTTCAAATTCTCATTCACGTACACTTGAATTAGTATTCGGCCTAGACAGCATATTGCAAAAGCTACAGCTAAATTTTCATGAAAATATGTGAGTAAATAAAAAAATTACATTTTTATTGGGAATTATATTTATCACGACTCACGTCACCAAAAGACAATGTAAGATTAAATTTTCTTTTATATTTTGTAGTATTTTAAATTGAGATATGCCGTTGAAATTTCGTAGTATTTGGTTTTAATGCCCGATAATTCGATTATGAATAATTTTGAAAGTGTAGAATTATTAGGAAGGACTTGAAGGAGGTGGGGGGGAGACCAAAAAAAAAAAAAAAGAGTTACAGCGTTTGAAATTGGTATTATTAGATTTTAAGGCAAGATAAATCGATTGCGGATATTTTCGAGTGTAAAATTGTTAGGAGGGACGGAAGGGGGAGGAGCGAAGATGCCAAAATGTAGAAAAGGAACGGGAGTTTCGACGAAAACTACGGAAAAACCAGAACGAATTTATTCTTTTATATTTTGCAGAGTTTCGAATTCCAATTTCCGCTCACATTTCGTACTAAAGATTTTTAACGTTATATGGCCCGGAATTACGCAAGTTTAGGCGAAAACCATGGATAAGTCAGACACAAATCTTTTTATAAAAATGTTTATATTACCTTTGTTTTTCAGCTTCTAATTAACATAATTTCATAAGTAATATATCATTCTAAAAGTTATTTGAATTGGAATTGAAGAGTATATGTTTCAAATTTCTGTCGACAGAGGGCGCTTTGATATTTTAATAGTTCAGTATTTAGAATTCTAATTATGATTAAATTACTTATAGCACATCATTTTAAATATTGCGGACATTTAAACTGATATAAGTCGTTAAATTCCGTACGGGAGTTTCAGAGAAAACCACAGAAAAGCCAGAACACCTTTATTGCAATACCTCTAACTCTAATTATGATACAGGCTTTCGAATTCCGATGCTCTGCTCGCATTTCGTATTAAGGATTTTTAGCACTATTTAGCCGTAGTTACGCAAGTTTCAGAGAAAAACCACGAAAAAATCAGACACATTTTTTTTCTTTTATAACAATTCTTTACCTTTGTATCTCAGCTTCTAATTAACGTAATTTCATAGGTAAAATATCATTTTAAAAGTCATTTAAATTGAAATTGAAGAGTATTTATTGCAAATCTCTGTCGCCATAGGGCGCTTTGACATTTTAATAAATCAATATCTCCAATTCTGATTATGAGTAAATTACTTATATGGAGAAGATTGGGAGACCGTAGGCCCCACCGGGTTGCGGATTTGCCACGATCAGAATTTTCAAAGGTCCGTTACATGGTGAGTGAACAGGCTGTTTCAAATCATGAAACGTAAAGCGGCGCCTTAGTCGCCTCAATTTTGAACGATCAGAACACGGTGAGCGAATAGGCTGTTTCAGATATTGAAAAGGGAAGAGAGCGCCGCAGGAGCTACCGAGCGAGAACTTACTGCGATTAAATTTTTCGATAAAGCTATTTTAGCCATAGATATAGTAATTTATATAGATCTATCATCCCAATGTTATCATGCAAAAATTTTTGATGCCGAAAATTTTTTTTGGCATCATCCATATAGTGGTATTGAAACCATTGAAACTCGGCAATTGTAATAGAATAGGATAGAATGTTGATGAATTTTCAAAATGTCGAAATATTGCGTCTTTTAATTCTTCTAATAAATTTATGAAAAGAAATGGATAAGTTATCATAAAAGTAAATTACATTTGACTAAATTATGAAAAATATAATTTTTATAATCCATTGCTTTGTTATTATTACGAAATAAAAACTGGTTTGATTTTTAATGGAATACGTTTTATAAGTTTGATATTTTTTAAGATTTTATATTAGTAAGTAATATAGAATTTTCAAAATTCTTTTGAATATGGTTAGCAGCAGCGTTGGTAAAGAACGTTAGTTTTAGTATATAAAAAGAGTTTAACTTTAAATATTAACTAAATTAATAAATATATCAAAGAAAGAAAGAAAAAGAAAAATAAATTTGAAATTGTATCTGCAGTTTTTCATTCACCTTTAGTACATAAATTATTCATAAATTTTATTTTCTAAATTATCTGTGTGTATTCACTCGGAGAAAGGCGGACATATTATGGATTTTCCTCCGAGTAAAAAGGAATCATCCCCCACCCCCTATGACCAATCTATGTCTTATTACTATATCTATGATTTTAGCTATAAGTCATTAAGCTGTTGTAAGACCTGAAATGGTAAAAAAGCGCCGCAGTCGCCACCGAGCGAGATTTTCGTAAAGTCGGATTTTTCAAGGATCGTGAACCAGCTGGTCGTCGAAGGCAGCTAGTAAATAAATAAAGTTATTAATGAAGGTATTTAGGATAATAGTTAAATTATTTAATCAATTAATTAATTAAATTAATTTTAATGCATGTCTTTGAATAACATGAAATGTTACCTACACAAATGTTTGTATCCTTAATATTTCTGAACTTGTATGTAGTTTTTAATATCTTTTTAAACCACTAGGGGGCTCTGCCCCTGCTCGCTCCGCTCATCAACCCCCGAAGGAGGCTTCGCCTCCTCCCCGACTCACTTTACTTATTAACATATGCAGAACTCTGTCCTCCTATTCTCTGCTTTCTTTCACTGAAAAGGAATATTAATAGTGCATATTAAAAGACAAAATCAGAAAATTATTATGGAAATCCTCATATTCAATGTCAAATTGGAATATATAATATATATATATATAATAGAAAGAAAATCATAATATCTAGACCCTTTTGCATAACAGCTTTAGTATATGACCCTTTTTATTTCTTTTTTACAAGCTTAAATCCGGACCACGGAACCCCAGTCGGTAGAGCGCCGAACTCGTAATTGGAAGATTGTGGGTTCGGTCTCGAGCCGACCAAAGACCGTCGTGTACACTAATGGTAGCAGATGCACTTAAAATATGTCGTGGCCACAATATCCTCCGTGTTCCCATCAAAATTATACCTCTGGGAGCCACCAAAGCTGGGGAGCTATCCACTTCGTGCAGGACCAAAACTGTGGTGGCATGTCTCCGGAAAACCGTAGGGGTACGTCCCAGACCGTCGCCAATTATCCATAGCGCAGCAATGGTGCGACGTGAATCACAACCTACCTAATTATTAACCTACCTACAACCATGGATCATATTTTAATTTTCCCGTGTAAGAAGATTAATTTTCTAAAAGTAGAGAAAAAAAGTTGTGATTTATTTTCTTTGTTTTTTTACATCCATGGTTTCGGGCCACGGTACCCTAGTCGGTAAAGCACTGAGCACGTAATTGGAAGATTGCCGATTCAATACTTGAGCCGGCCAAACACCGTCGTGTACACTAATGGTGGCTGGTGCACATAAAATCTGTCGTGGTTGCAAAGTCCTCCCTGTTCCCATCCCCACTATACCTCAGGGGATCACCAAAGCAAAGGGGGATCCCCTCCGTGAAGGTTCAAAATTGTGATGACATGTCTCCGGAACATCCGTAGGGATGCGTCCCAGACCGTCGCCAGTTATCTATAGCGCAGTAATGGTGCGACGTCAATCACAACCAACCTAATTATCTACCTACCTACAACCATGGATCATATTTTCCAGTGTAAGAAGATTAATTTTCTAAAAGTAGAGAAAAAAAGTTGATATTTATTTTCTTTGTTTTATACATCTATGGTTTCTGGTCGCGGTATCCTAGTCGGTAAAACGCTGAGCACGTAATTGGAAGATTGCCGATTCGATACTTGAGCCGGCCAAAGACCGTCGTGTACACTAATGGTGGCTGGTGCACATAAAATCTGTAGTGGTTGCAAAGTACTCCATGTTCCCATCCCCACTATAACTCTGGGGATTACCAAAGCGGAGAAGGATCCCCTCCGTGAAGGTTCAAAATTGTGACGACTTGTCTCCGGAACATCTCTAGGTGTGCGCCCCAGACCGTTGCCAATTACCCATAGCGCAGTATTGGTGCGACGTTAAATCCAACCAACCTACCTACCTACGTACAACCATGGATCATATTTTGATTATCTCCTGTAAAATGACTTCATGACAGAAGAACAACGTCACTGGGAGAAACTTTTTTCAAAATGGCAAATAGAGTATCTTGATAAACTTGTCGTTTTTAGCTAATAACTTCTTCAATTAAAATGATAAAAATTTCTAAGCGGCTGAAATGTCTACCCTGGAGTACTCGGAAAACATTCATACCTCTGATGACGCGAAAGACTCTGCCCTCCGTTAGAAGATGCTGTCGCAGACAAAAAAATTTGACGCCAGTGACAGTAACTTTTTTTTAATATATAGAGATAGAGAAATGCCAATTTCATTATATTATGATAATATAAATAATACCATGGTTGTGATTTATTAAATAATTCATGGTTTTCGCTTTAAATTTAAATTTTTTCTTGCTTAACTTTTTCTTTTTGCAGTAGTTATTATCTACATTTTCACTTTTCACTTTGATACAATATGATCTAGCAGAGGTTTCGATTATTATTATTAATAATTAGTCACCATATATATATGCATATATATTTCCGGTGTCGTGCCCTTAGCGACGTGCCCTTAGCGGAACGTGCCCTTAGCGGAATGGGGTTATAGGGAAGAAAGAGGAATAGAAGTAGCCGTGCCCTTAGCGGAAATAAGAAAGTATGTTCATTCTCGAACTGATATATGTTCATTATGGAGTGTTCTCTATGGAAAATGGAGTAAATATTGTTATTGGTTCATGTACAGGAATAGCCGAAAGTATTCCAAAGCATTTCGTTCTATGAGAGGTATTTCTACAAACCAAATTTTAATAACTTAGCACTTGTGTGTGTGGGGGGGGGGGGAATTTTGTGGCAACTGTATCTCCGGAACTACTGCTGAGAATTGCATAAAAATTTACGTGTAGATGCACCTTGAGCTATATTAGTGCGTGTCAACTTTTGATGCCAACCGCTCAACTGGTGGCTCTGATATACAGCAATCTCCACAATTTAAGGGAAAGCTACATCTCAGGTTCTATTGTGTATAATCAATCGAAACTTGATAAAAGAGAAGGCCATTGTGAGACATTATGCTGATTCAATTTGAATGCTTATGGACTCACAGGTGGCGCTGCTATACAGATATTTCTGCAATTTAAGGGAAAGCTATATCTCAGGAACTACTGCATAAAATTGCATATAAGTTTGTATATTGATGCACTCTATTTAAAATGAGTGCCTATAAACTTTTAGTGTCAACCGCTCAACAGGTGGCGCTGCTATACAGCGATATCCGCAATTTAAGGTGTGGCTATATCTCAGGTTCTGTTGCTTATAATCTAACAAAACGTGATATATGTGAAGGCCATTATGAGACATTATGCTGATTCAATTTGAATGCTTATCGGCCAATAGGTGGTTCTGCTATACTGTAAATTTCCTCGATAACGAGAAAGTTATATCTCAACTTCAATGGCATATAACTGTACGAAACTTGATATGTGAGATAACTATTATAAACATGCATTTTTTAAGATGTCATTTATAGACAATAAATCTGTCTTTCTTTGGATATTTAGTGTTAGTTTTTTCTAAGATAAAAATTGATTATTTGCACTTAGTGAATTTGTATAGGAAAATATAGAAGAAAATCTTGTGGCTTTCTACAGCATACTAGTTTTTATTTTTATTTATTTATTTAATTATTTTTTTATGATATGTGTTATTAAAATTCATTATTGATTATTCCCTACTTAAAATGGCTCTAATAGAACCTATGCCACTGGTTTGCGTACAGGGACATCCAAAAAATGCCAATGCCTTGCGCTTTAGGGGAGACATTTTAAATAACTTCATCAAAAAATCATAAAGAATTTCGCATTTATTGTTTATATGCTAAGAAAATGTTTTGTATAAACTATAATATGCTTAACCTCCAGATTTGCAGGACTACGCAAAAATGTTTCGATACATTAAGGGGTGCAAATAGGAAATTAAGAGCAGCATATCTGTTTGTGTTAGGCATTTTTAACACTTTCCAACAATGTTTCAGAGTGATTATCAATTCAATTAGTCTATATGTCTGTCTTTCTGTTTGTCCATTGTGTGATAATATAGACAAAGAACATAGAATGTTATACGATACAACGAATACGTACAGTTGAAAAGTGTTGATAATCAATGTATACCTCACGATTTTTCATTTTTGTTTTAATTTTAAATGGTGTAATGCTTAATTATATTTTCTCAAAAACTTAAAATCATAAAATGGCAATAATGTTCGTTTTCGTATGGAGTGTACTATGATTCATTAAACTTTATATGGTTACAGATCACCATTCCCTGAAATAACGGATATTCTACAGTACGCATACCTATTTTTGCGACCGGTTACGTCTGAAGTAAAATATAGCCTGTGCTAAATGTGGATAAAGTGTAGAGGAAAATTGAAGATCTCATTCTTTTATTTATTAATTTATTTTTAAATTTATTATGCATTTCCGCCAAAGGCACGTATGCTGAAAGCACGCCACCGAGGGGAGATAACATTTCCGCTAAGGACACGGGTTTATAGATTTCCGCTAAGGGCACGGTCGCTAAGGGCACGGCCCCATATTTCCTTCTTGAATGAAATAAATTATTTTCCTTTAAACCAGTCTCTTAAAATCTATATATATATAAATGGCTAAGAGATTTCCTTGAACTCTGTCTATCTGTCTGTGTGTGGATGCGCCGAGAACAACAATTGATTTTTAACTAACTTCCCGACTAGCTAGACATTTGAAACTTTCAGAATAGCTCAAAACACGGTGACAATGCATTTTTTTTTTTCTTTTTTATATACATTTAGCCAATTGTTTAAGCTAAATTGAAAGCTACATTTTAAACTTTTAGGATAGCTCAGAACACAATGACAATGCATTTTTTAATACTTTTAGCCAACTGTTTCGGGTTCCCACTGCCTTCGGTAGCGTTTATATGATTCAACAGAAAATTTATTTAACTTTCCCAACTAGCTAGACATTTGAAACTATTAGAAAAGCTGAAAACACGTTAACAATGCTTTTTTTAAATAATTTTAGCCAATTGTTTCGGGCCCCCGCTGCCTTCGGTAGCGTGTATGTGATTCAACAAGCATAAAACTACAATCGATGCAAACGTATTCCTTTAAAGCTACGACTGACACCACTTTCTTCTTCATTTAAATGCATTTAGGTCTGGGTGTAATACTAAACTCGACTGCGCTGTCACACTACAACCAAATAATTGACTGAGACTTGAGGTGCGCTACCACACACCACAGTGATCTCATTCCACAACAAACAAGGACATCTAATTAAGAAACGCGAAAATGTTTTCACCAAAAACATTCTGTATAAGGGAATTTTCGGCTAAACTTTTGTTTGGATAAATTTCATTAAATAAAGTCTTTATTAGTTCTTTGTACTAGAAAAAGTTGGTCTGAAATCTTCATTTATTTCTGTTCGGAGATCTTTTTAGTGATAAGATCTACACTAGGACTGGGCGTTATATCGATGTAATGCAAAATCGATTTATAGCTAAAATCGGCGATCCGATTTAAAGATAACATCTGCTACGAAATTTCGGAATGACGATGTTAGACGATGTAATGCTGCATCGATTTAGAGATAAAAATCCGATGTTAGACAGGCATCGAGTTTCTTCTTCACGTTTGCAAGTTAATGCATCAAGGGAAGTTCTATCGATTTAGCGAAAACGATTTAACTAAATCGCCTGTCGTCTGCTCCGTTTATTCCAAAGGTGAGACGAAGTACTGCGCTTCCGTTATGCTAAATCGGGGAGAAAAGAAAATACGATTTTAGATGAATCGTAACTGTTCCAAACTTTTAACTTCTTGCGGTTTTACGGAGACTCCAATTTGTTTGCTAAGTAATGATTTCTTTCTTTTTCTAATAGATAATTATTTTCGGCAATTACAGTATGCATTGTTGTAATAAATATTAATATAAGTACATAAATTTCTTTTCATTAAATTAAATAGAAAATAAATTTATTTTTTACAACATTTAAGAATACAGTAAATCACGATAAAAATAGTTTCATAATGCAATAGGATATATCTGTTTGTCATTATTATTATTTATTCAATAATTTGGCTTTGTCTGACACTTCTGTTATTAGTATTTTGTAAGGGGGGGGGGGGTTAAAGAATGTACACAAGAACTTTTAAAGATGCTCCTTATTACGTACGTCCTTATTATGCTCTTTATAATACCATTAATAAGCTTCAAATATTACTTTACTGAAGTTAATAAAATCTACAATGTTAATACTTTAAAATACTATTAAATGGAAATAGAATTAAATTTTTTTTTCATCATTTAAAATTAATTTTCTTTTTTAAACTCTTCTACCTATTTCATCTAACGAACAAATTGGTCTTGATATTTTTTTTTTTTTTTTCAGAATGATGTGTGGTTTATTTATAGGCAGATTGGATATTGACCGCCAGAATATAACGTATTTCGGCAATATGACACAAAAAAGAAGAAATTTTGTTATTCGGTCATTGCTTTTCAAATTTTGCAATTTATTCGATTTTGCTTTTCAAAAATTATTCAATTTTGGTTTTCGGTCATTATACTATTGATTAAAAGACTTGTATATCTAGGAGGGGTAGGGAGGAGGTATTTTCTAAATCAATGTTAAATCGATTTATCTGTATTTCGCGATATTAGATGGAAGATAAATCGATTTATAGAATCGCTACATCGCCCAGTCCTAATCTACACTACCTTCATTGATTTCATGAATTTAAAAATGGTTTCGTTAACAAACTTTTATCTAGTCCAGTGGCACGCAAACATCATCAGGTCGAGTTTTGTACATTTCGAGTTTGATTTTGAATTTTTTTTTTTTTTTTTTTTCCGCATTTGGAATTCGGTTTGTTAACGAACCGGGGCTTTTCTAGTGTTTAAGTAAACCAAATAACTATCATTTAATTCACTTTTTTAGATTCAATGTACAGTACAGAATAACTATTAAATGCCTTCGTCTAGCTTTACTTTGTCAACGCTAACGCCGAGATGTAACGAAAATAACTCGAGCGTAGCACCCCAAACATTCTTTTTCATGGTATGTTTTGGAGTTCTGTTAGATGCCATGGGGAGACACGGGGCATGAGCATGAAATCTCAGATAGCCTTCTTTCTTCATTTTGCACATTAAAACATGAAAATACTTTCTCGCATTTCTGTTTATTTCTAAATATATCAATGAGCCATTTAGCAGAATTTAATGCTAAAAACTAGAAGCCAAAATAACATTAAAAAATGAAGAGAGTAAATGGTCTACTGTATTTTACTTCCCCTTGTGAAAAGCTATACAGTTTCTAACAGAATATTTAGGAGATAAATAAGAAAATTTTCATAAATGGAAGCTAATATCATTTTAACACACGTGAAATAAAAGTATCTTATATATATATATATATCAGTTTTAATTTTCCATACCTTTTTATTAACGTTAAATTTCATAAAAATCCCATTAAATTTCGTTACGTTACTTGCGGTAATTTTAGTTATAATTACAAGGCCAGTAAAAATATTTTTTATTTGCTCAATAATATCTTGAATACTTTAGAGTCAGAGGATAATTGCCGTATCATTAAAAATAATTACCCAATATTAAAATATTTTGAAAAGATTATATTTCAATTAATACATATGATTTTGAAAACCTTTTTGGTAGTATTCCACATTACTTGGTTCTGGAAATTTTTGAAAAAATCTACGAGGAATTTTGTCATGTAATAGACTGTGAAAAAGTTTACTGGATTAACCTTATTAAATTTTGTATCTTCGAATTTTTTTTTTTTTTTTTTAATACAAATTCATGGTATCCCGATGATATCTGTCCCTCCGACCTTATCTTAAACCATACTGACTCTGAAGACAAAAATTTCTTTCCTGGATTTAAAAATTTAAAAAATAGGTAAAAACTGGTTTGTTGGAATTTATGAGATAAAAGGCAAGATTTTAACTTTAAAGTTTGTAGTTTAAGGAATTGGTTTTCCTGTATAAGACATATAAATTTTTAAAATATTATGTTTACCCAAATTAACAGAATTAAAATGATTTGCAATAACCATTTAGACCTGAATTTGGCTCTGGAAAATCTTAAAAACATATTAACTGTCAACCTCTATCTTGTTTTTCTACTCAATAAATATTTCAACCTTCTTGATTACAGTCTTACATAAGTTTTTTTTTTTTTTTTATCCATTTCGGACGACATTTAAGAACTGGTAAGTGTCCCTACCAGCAGAAGCGGGCTCTATATTTTTGATGGGGGATGTTTAAATTTTCCTCATTCTACTGACTATTTAAATTTGTCCTTGTATGTATTTATTTATATTCTTGTATTACTTATATTCTTGTATTTTATATTGATGTATTTACTTTTGTACTTTATTTATGAATTTAATTGCTTTTTATGCTCTATATTAATTAAAATCGTTTGCTGTATGGTCTTGCTTCCATCTGTGAGAAATTGTGGGCTAGAAACGTGTTTTTTGGCTAAATAGCCATCTGTAAAGGCACTTAATACTTATTTATAACACAAATACACACTTGAATCACTTATATAATATTTATTTTTCGACGCCACATTCTTTGTGGTCACCATACACACACTTCACAACATAAAACTCTCTTCGCTTCATTTCAGAGTTCTTTACGAAGAATACAAGTTATAGGTGGCGCGGTGTTAACGCATGCAAGCGTAACATACCGGCCCCCATTGCAATGTTTATTAAATTAAACATCCAATCACTGTTAGAAACTAATATGCATTTTTTTTTCCAAAAACAATATAGTTGTATAATGTAATACGCACATGAAGAAATGTAATACTCAAAGGCTATTCATAAGAATGGCAATATTAATAATGCAACAATTTAATACACAGAACAAGAAAACTAATGATTTATGTACAAGTAAATATTAAATATTAATGAACTTAAATTTTCATTGGTAGTAATGATATTTTGCAAATAGGTCTCTTTTACGTACCCGATGCAGTTTTTACCTTAACAATTCTTATTTTTTTTATCTTTTCCAGGATAAACCTCACAAATTCTTCCTAAAGCCCACTGTCATTGGGGCAAACTCGCCTCTTTCAAAATAACCAGATCACCGATCTTTACGTTAATTTTATCAAAAAACCATTTTGTTCTTTGCTGGAGATGGCTCAAATAAGAATATGACCATCTTTTCCAAATAGTTTGATTTAATCTGGTTATTTTTTCCCAGGATGCCAATCTTGATTCCTTAAGTTTTGATAAATCTCGCTCTATAAAGCGCACTAAAAGGTCGTCCAATGAGGAAATGACCTGGAGTTAAAACATTTAAATCGCCAATGTCAGATGAAAGCGGGGTGTGAGGACGAGAATTCAACACGCACTCTAATTGAGTAATCACTGTGAGGAATTCTTTGTATGTTAATTTCAAATTACCCACTACTCTTCTTAAATAAAACTTGAAGGATTTTACTCCTGCCTCCCCCAGACCTCCAAAATTTGGTGCTCTAAGGGGAAGGAAATTCCAGTCAATTCCCTCAGAAGCCATATAATTCGCGAGGGTCTCATCCGGTTTAAAAACCAAGTTAAATATTTTTTTTTTATTCAAGATTGGCACCGACAAAATTTTTTGCATTATCAGAATAGAGCTTACCACATTTGCCTCTTCTAGCAATGAACCGTTTAAGTGTTGCGATGAATGCATTACTTGTTATGTCAGTTACCATTTCAATATGCACAGCCTTTGACACAAAATATATAAAAATGCAAACATATATTTGTTATATAAGCCTTTCCGCTGTCCTTTGTACTTGATGTAAAATGGACCACTAAAGTCAACACGCGAAACATTAAATGGATAATTTACACTTATTCTCTCTCTAGGCAAATTACTATAATTTGGTCAGAAAAAACAGGATTGGTTTTATAACACTTAATGCAGTTGTGCACTAACTTTCTGCATATACTACGTCCATAAATTATCCAAAACCTTAGTCTAATTTTATGCAGTAAGGCTTGTGGTCCACTATGTAAATATTTTCTATGAAAATATTCTACAATTAAATGTGTTAACCTATGTCTTGGGGACAAAATAAAAATAGGAAATTTCTGATTGTAATTGATATCACTGAGTCTACCACCCATTCTTAAAATTCCTTCATTATCAATAAATAGGTTCAACATCTTTAACTTACTGTTGGGCTTTATAGCATTTTTTACCTGTAAGTCTTTAATGTCTTCCGAAAATTCTCCTCTTTGAATGCATTTTATTAGAAACTTTTCTGAATTAAGAATTTCTGAAGATATAAGTGGTCCTGTTTTCCTATAACCAGGGTTTCTGCTTTTATTTAGAAACCTGAAATAAATCTTACAATACGCAGAACAGTTAAATAGTTATTACTTAAATTCAGCAGATTACACACAAAGTCATTATCATTTACTAAGTTAAAAACATTAAAATTATCTTCACAGTTTTTATTAGACTTTTTCAGTTCATTTCTAAAATCGTCTAATTTTTTTGGATCAGCAGCTATTTGACTCGAATAGTCCTCTTCTATTAAAACACTGGGTCCGCTTAACCATAGCTCGTGTTCGAACAGTTTATCTGGATCAACACCTCTTGATAAGACATTAGTAGGATTTTGATCTGAAGGAATATGATGCCACAGTTGTATTGGTGAAAGGTCTTGAATTGTTGTTACTCTATGTTGCACAAACGATTTCAAGTCCATCGGTTCCTTTTGTAACCAGACCAGAACAATTGTAGAGTCTATCCAAAAATAGACTTTGTTGATCATCACTTTTAAAGCAGCCAACACCTTATTCATTAGATTTGACGGCAGAACAGCTGCGCACAACTCTAATCGAGGGATTGTTAAGCATTTAACAGGAGCAACCCTCGATTTGCTAGAGATTAACCTTATTAATGTCCGGCCACGTGAATCTTTGGACTTACAATAGATGGCCGCTCCATAGCAGAGTTCTGAAGCATCGGCAAAGCCATGAATTTCGATATTTGAAGCCTGAGGAATCACAATACACCTCTCAATTTTTATGTCATTTATTATTTCTAGTGTAATGAGAAACTGATGCCACTCTCTGTATTCTGGTGCTGGGAGTGCATCACTCCAATCAGTTTTTAGACGTCAAAGCTCTTTTGCATAAATATTTTGGTCTTTGCAATTATCGGGCCTTATAAGCCTAGAGGATCGAAGATCCTAGCTATCGTAAACAACACATCTCTTTTTGTATAGGAATTTTTCCGATTTACTTTAACTCGGGAAAACAAAACAATCATCCCTTGGCTTCCAAGACACGCCTAAGGTTTTAATCTCATCTTTATATTTGTTATAAAAATTGTAACTCTCTGTCATACCTGGAGAAAGTTCTTCATTATTAGCACACCACTTATGAAGCTCCTTCTTGCTGTCTGCATGACCGCCATTAACAAATGTTACAACTCCTTCGCCTCCTCTAATGTTATTGCTCCAAATTAAAACATCGTCCATGTAAAAATTGTCACGGAGGATTGGGGATATTTTCGAGAAAAAATTTTCCGCATCAAGTGAAAGTTGGTACAGAGACCTCATAGCTAAGTATGGCGCAAAAACTGTTCCATATGTCACCGTTGTTAATTCAAATGTTTTGGGAGGTTCCTCAATGCTATTGCTCCAGAGAATTCCCAGCAGAGGGTACTGCATAAAAATAAGAATAGATCAATAAGAATCATTTTATACATCATTTTGATGTCAGCAGTTAAGGCGGAAATATGCAGGCGGAAACCCACCATTATGGTAAATAAATCCCTTTGTATTACTCCGCCATTGAATTGCAAGGAATTAAGAGAAGTGCCATTTGTTGTTGGTGAAGAACAATTGAATACTACAAGTAATTTAGTTGTACTTTTATCTGGTCTGTATACCCCATGGTGAGGTGCGTAATAAGCAATATCAGGAATTTTATCCTCTGTTACCTCTCTCATGTGACCAAGGTTCTTATATTCCTCTAAAAAATATTTATATAACGATAAGTATTTCTCGTCTCTAGAGAGAAATGTCCACAGCGATCTGAGTTTTCTAAGAGCAATTTCTCTAGATTGATCTAAACATGACGGGTCATCTTTTAAAGACATTGTTACATTATATTTACTTTTCTCATTTCTCTTATGTGTACGCGTAAAATGTTCCTCACATATAGCATGTTCTTTACTTTTGGTTAACTCCATATATATACATCCTCAATCTCCCAAAATTTTCTTAATGTTACATTTGAATCATCTTCGCGTATTAATCCACAATGAATTTTAACCTCATCCCTTTGATCTAAGTTCCCCGTCGCGATGTAACCAAAACAAGAATTCTGAAGGAATAGCTGAGGGTTCTGAAAATATATTTGCCCTGGTCTCAATAATTTATAAAAAATTTCAGCACCAAGGAGCATATCTATCTTTCCAGGAATATTAAAACTATAATCTGCTAACGTTATTGAGTTTGGGACATCGATATACACATTAAGGGCCCGCTTCACTCAGCATTTCCTTTTCTAAAAGCCAATGTTATCCTATGGAAAACTTTCTTTGCACTTAAAACAGTGGCATATTAATTGATTGAGACGCGGTTTTTTTTATTGGATTACTCTCATTTCGTAAACTGACGCAGCTTTTGTAGATTTTATGAAAGAATAACAGTTGTTTTTTAAAAAAGCTGTTTTATTGCAATATTTGGGTTGATGCATTAAATGGCTTATAAAAAACTCTTTCAATTTTTTAAAACAGAATTTAAAAAGCTGCGTCAATCTCAAAGGGTTTATTTCAATGCGGAAAAAAATCCTGTATTTTAATAAAATTTTAAATCAATTAAATTTGCAAAGAAAGTCCAAAAATTTTACAAATTTGTGCCGATTTTTCTCTTTGACACACCCTTTATTCGGCTACGCCTCTCGTTCGTGGTTTCGATGGAAAGATGTTTACATTTCTGTGGTGAAGATACGTCTAGGCGTTGTGGTTTTTTATTCAGTTTTTATTTTTATTATAGATTTCACCTGTATTACGGATGTGAGTAACATAACAATTTAGAAGACAATCGTTCAGAGACTTATTTATAGGAAATATATGATCACATTTTATTTTCAATAGTTTTTCATTGCGCGTAATACTAATATTATATGAATACTTTGTACATAAATCTGATATTTTACTGATAATGCCACGATTGACAATATACAAACATTTTTTTAACAAGTTATATAAAACTTTTTACTAAATTAAACAGATTTTCAATAATAAATTTTATTTTAAAGTATATAATCTGGTGTGGCACCCACACGACTTTTTCTTACCCTACATTTAAATTTTATACAGACAGATTCAGATTGAAGAATAAAATATCAAGTACTGTATAAAACTCTATAGTAAAAAGAATTTATGCTAGCTTTACGAATTATTTAATTTGACAAATAATTTTCTGTGGGAAGGGCGGAGGAGAGTACCACCTTTCTCAACCCACATTTGAAACTAATATCTACATTTCTATAGAATTCACGACTAATATTAAATTTAAAATTATGTTCAACAATAACTTTCAATCACATTTATTGACAACTTTAACCCGTATCACTCGTTGAAACTTATCAATATTGATCAAACTGTTCAAGTATGAATTTTATATGAACTTTAAAATATAACACTTGAGTTCCCTGCCGGTATTTAGTTTTTAAAGTTTCACTGATAACAGACTCACAAAGAACAACTGTTAAAAATTGTTTAATTATTCACGGAACCGCAAAATACGTAGTTATTAAAAAAAAAAAACAAGACTTCAAATTAAACTAAATATTTTATTTACTCTTTAGGTATGGAGAATTAATTTACATTCCTGAGCAAAATAAGTTGTATTAATATTGAAGTCTAGGAATTGAATGAAACAAATATTTTTAACGACATAAGCAAGTTGATTTTATAACTGAAGAAACTAGAACAATTTAAAGTTTGCAAGAAATAGGAGTCAAATGTTTATGAAATTATTTATACACGACGAAATCACACTATTATTTTCAAAGATTTTGCGCTCTTATTTTCGCGCCTAACATAAAAGCGCAGCTGAAAGTATGGTACCTGAACATGAACACTGTTTCTATGCGTTCTTTTAGAATTACAGTAACTGGATATCAAGCTGTGTATCGATATTAATAAAATCAGAATTTTGTCTGTAAATTTATCAGAATTTTAAAAAAAATGCGATATCTTCACGTTCCACACACCATAAAAGTCGAAAATTACTTCAGAAAATTTTGTCTGTGTGTGTGTCATCGTATCTGTATGTCTGTAACGCTATTATTGTCCGGGTATCACGTGAGAATGGCTGGACGGAATTCAACGGCGCTTGGCAGAAATTTAGGCTTTTACCCAACTAAAATCTGCCAACTTTTTCGAAATTCCCTCCCCAGTTCTCGCCGGGATGGGGGGAACAAAAGTCAAAACATATTTGTAAGCATAACACCGCTCCAAATTACTTCACTGTAAAGAAATTGCACATATAAACAATAGTCATGAGTATAAAAAAAACGTTATCTGCAATTTAGGAATTTTAGATTATTAACCTTTTCAGTCGCAGTGTTCCCGCTGATGGAACACCTTATTTTAATTCTCAAGTGCAAAAACTCATCCCGGAAACTTTTTAGCAAAAATTTACGTTTATAACATATTAGAAAAGGCCCTTTTTATTTTACCTGAAAATTTAAAATTTCTTTTATTTAAATTTTGTTCGTAAATTCCGGTGGCGAGAAATTTCGCAATTTCCGAATTTTTTAAAGAACTCTACAAAAAATGGAACAAAGATATTAAAAAAAGCTACGAGACTTCCTTAGAAAATTTCCAAAAACACATTTTTCCCCCCTAATTTCCGATATTTTTGTGAGGAGGGGTTACGAAGGGTCAAAATCGAGACAACCCTTTTAGCGCTAAATTCCTCCTGAGAAATCTATGGAAGCTGCGGTCACGAATTTCGGTGCTGGGATTATATGTATGTATCCGACACCTAAAGTAATTGAATAAATAAAACATTGCGATTTAGGAAATTTCGATTTTTAAGGGGAGGGAAGAGGGAAATCAATTTTTGGCGGGAAATTGTGCAAATTCCAGATTTTTAGTAAAATTTTAACAAAAATGGAAAAAAGATGTTGAAAACAGCCATGGGTCTTCTTTAGGACATTTTCAAAACACGCTTTTTTTTGTGATTTGCCTTTCTTTTTTATTTTTAGGGGGGGGGGGGATAGGTATGTGTTACAAAGGGCAAATTCGAGGCACCACTTTTAGCGCTAAATTTGTCCTGAGAAATTTATGAGAGCTGTGGTCAGGGTCAGAAAGTTTCATGCTTGGATTGCTTATATATGTATCCGACCCCTAAAGTAACGGAATATATCGAAATATCCCCCCTTTCACCCTGGGGGGGTAGGAAGCAGAAAAAAAAAAAGTTTATAAGCATAACTCGGCCCCAAATTACTTCACGCTGAAGAAATTGCGCATGAGAAAACTAGATTTGAGTATAAATAAAACATTATGTACGATTTTGGAATTCTTGACAGGAGGGAGGAAAGAAATCGTTTTTTGGGGAGAAATTTCAGAAATCCCGGACTTTTTAGTAGAGCTCTACTAAAATGGTACAAATGTATTGAAAAAAGCTATCTGTCTTATTTAGGATATTTCCAAAAACATTTTCTTTCTTTCTTTTGTGTGTGTGTGTGTGTGAGATTTTCGATTTTTTTTTTTTTTTTTTTTTTTGGGGGGGGGGGGGGGGGCGTTACGACGGAGCTAATTCGAGACCCTCCCTTTTAGCGCTAAATTTGTCTTGGGAAATCCACGGGATTAATGGTCGCTAAATTTGGCGCGTAAATTTTTTATATGTATCCGACATTATTGTAACGGGATTTTACAAAATTCCACCTTTACCCTACCACTCGGGGGGGAGGGGGGGACAAAAAACACGTGTGAAATCTCGTTTTTCCCTTTGAATTCGCTTTAAATTATCTTGGGGGGGGGGGGGGAACTTGTGCGAAACAACTACACGACTTCCATTACCCACAATTACACATATTACATGCATTCTTTGGAATTTTCCAGTAAGAGAAATTTGATACACGTATAAAGACATATAAAATAGAGTTTACATAGCGAGTTATGAGAAAGAGTATTTAAAATGGATCAATGAAACAATTTTCCAGAAAATCGTTAGAGCCGTTTTTGAGAACCAACTTTTACCAAAACTTGATATTCTAGATTATTGACTGGAAAACAATAATTACATACAAAAGGATATTTAAAAGCGAGTTAATATGGCGAGTTTGAAAAAAATCCGTACAGCCGTTTTTAAAGGAATGCACTTGCGAGACTTTAAATTGAGCTATTTATACAAGACGCCTATCAATTTTCCAAACCTAACCAACTATATCTGTCGAAAGAACATCTAGTAGAGTGTTTATATAGCAATTTTGAAGTAAATCGTTAGAGCTGTTTTTGAGATACGGACTTACGCTCCCATTTCCATTTTACGATGGCCCACTTCTGTTTTTAAAATTTTTACTAAAATTTGTAAATTTTATCTGTACACCAGACCTGTTCCGGCTGTGAAGTTTCGTAGTTCTATCTTTATTAATTTTGGAGATATGATAGCCAGAAGATTCCACATATACATACACACTGACCAATTGCCCAAAACTACATTTTTGGACACAGGAGGACTTAAAACGTGTAAATCAGGTGAAAACTCGATATCGAATTTTTGGACAGAATACAATACAGAATACAAATTACCTACGGTAGTAGAGTAATGGAAGTAAAAAGAGATATCCGTAAAATTTTTGCTTTGAAATATAGCTAATACAAATACTTAAAAACTAATTTCTGGAATTTTAAAAATTCAGCCGCACTGGGGGGAGGAGGGGGGTCATAACGTAATTTCAAATAATCCTTTATATATGTATATATATATATATATATATATATATATATATATATATATATATATATATATATATATATATATATATATATGAGATTTTTGCTCTAAAATATAGCTCACACAAATGCCTAAAACTAATTTCTAGAATTTTAGAAATTCGTCCTAGGTGGGCCGGGAAGGGGGCGGGAAAGCGGAGGGACCAAAAAAAAAAAAAAAAGGAGTTAGATTGTTCAAAATCGGTACATAGAGGTTTTTGATAACTACAAATCGATTGCGGATAGTTTCGAATTTGTAGAATTATTAGGATAGAGGGGTAAAAATATAGAAATAAGATTTAGAGCGTTGAAAATTAGTATTATTATAGGTTTTAAGGCCCTATAAATCGATTGCGGATATTTACAAAAGTGTAGAATTATTACGAGGGGCGGAAAGGGTGAGCGCAGGGGCAAAAATAAAGAAACTAGGTAGAATGTTGGAATTTAGTATTATTAGGTTAAAAGCCTGAGAAAACGATTGCGGATATTTTTGAAAGTGTATAGATAGATTTTAGAGGCCTGCAAGTCGAATCGGAAGTGGGACATCTGAAACCGGAAGTGAGGCCATAAGTCCATATCTCAAAAAAGCTCTAACGATTTTCTTTAAAATTGCTGTATAAACACTCTATTAGATATCCTTTCGAAGGATATAGTTGGTTAGTTCAGGAAAATTGATAGGCGTCCTGTACAAATAGCTGAATTTCAGATCCTGCAAATGCTTCCTGTCAAAACGGCTGTATTATTTTTTTTTCAAACTTGCCATATTGACCCTCTTTTAAATATCCTTTTACATATAATTGTTGTTTTCTGGCCAACAATTAATTTTGTCAAGCTTTGGTAAAAATCGGTATCTCAAAAACGGCTCTAACGATTTTCTTGAAAATTGTTACATAAACCCATTTTAGATATCCTTTCTCATGCTTTACTTGGTTACCACAGGAAAATTAATAGTCATCCTGATCAGACAGATCAGTTTTACATCTCGAAACTTGGTGTTTCAAATAAATAAACTCTACCAATTTTCATCCCCTTTCTTTTTCTTAAAAAAAAAAAAAATCGCTGTGCAAACTCTGTTTTATGTTTTGACACGTGTATTAATTTTCCCTTACCGGAAAATTTTTAGGTGTCTATTTCATTAGGACAATATCATGTCTTCTGATAACATTATCTTCAAAAATGCATATAATACGTGTAATAGTGGGTAATGGAAGTCGTGTGGTTTCACACCAGATTTTTAAATAAATGTAGGCACTATAATTCAACGCTATTTATATATTATACTACTTATAAAAAATTTGACTTGTATAAAGAAACACGTATATAAATAACAACACAAGTACACTTTCTTTAGAAAACAGAGCACGAGGACTTGTGCGACCGCACCTGTCCGTGATCTTCGAAATACGATCCCGAAGGTCACGACCTGTCGCACACTCTGACCCTGTCCAGCTCTGCCTTCAGTAGTCTGAGCTCCAGAGTGCAGATAACCCATCTCTATATTAGTCCAGTCAAAATAGGAAAAATAGAAGAAAAAAATCGTGTAATTTTGAAATTTTGCATACTCAAAGCCGAGGGGGTCCTGAACAACATACTAAAAGTCCCCACCCGTGAGGGGTGAGCGGGGGGCAGGGGGGCATTTAAGGGGGGCAATTTTCAGTTTTTATTAAATATCTTAAAAACTATCGCATTTAGAGAAAAAAATGCCAATTACAAAATTAATCTACGTAAAATTTCCTACAAAAATGTATATTACGTTTTGTTTGTACGATCATTAGTTTAGAAGATATAGGGATAAAATAACACATTTTCTTGAAAAATTCTTTTTTGCAATAGTAAAATCAACTAAAGTGTGCAATTAAAAGGGTTCTTGTCAAATATTTTCTAATGTAAAAAACAAATATATACATAGGGAATATGCAAGGATAATATAGCATGTTTTGTAAGTTTTAAATAATTTTAAGGCTAGCAGGCGCAAGTGGCGGTTTGAGTAAAAATTTAGATAACGAAGACCCAAAACCGATCAACATTAAAAAAAAAAAATCGGGTAGCTTAGAAATTGAGCACAGTTATAAAGTTAAGTGCCCTGAATAACATACTAAAAGTCCCTAGCCATGAGGGGGGCATTTAAAGGGGGCACATTTCAGTTTTTATTAAGTATCTTGAAAACTATCGCATTTAGAGAAAAAAAAATCTCAATTGCAAAATTAATCTACGTGAAATTTCCTGAAAAAATTGTATATTCTATTTTGTTTGTATGATCAATAGTTTAGAAGATATAGGGGAACGAAATAACATTTTCTTGAAAAATTCTTTTTTTTTTTTTTTTTTTTTTTTTTTTTTTGCAATAGTAAAGTCAACTAAATTGTGGAATTAAAAAGGGTTCTGATAAAATATTTTCTAATAAACAAAACAAATATATGCATAGGGAATATGTAAGGATAATACAGCATGTTTTGTACGTTTTAAATAATTTAAAAGTTAGTAGGCGCAAGTGGTGTTTAGGTAAAAATCCAGATAACGAAGACCCAAAACCGATCAACATTTAAAAAAATCTTACAGCTTTGAGATTTTTTTTCTCTAAATGCGATAGTTTTCAAGATACTTAATAAAAACTGAAATGTGCCCCCTTTAAATGCCCCTCCCCCCATGGATAGGGATTTTTAGTATGTTATTCAGGGCACTTAACTTTATAACTGTGCTCAATTTCTAAACTACACGATTTTTTTTCTCTATTTTTCCTATTTTGACTGGACTTATCCAGATTTTTACTCAAACCACCACTTGCGCCTACTAGCCTTAAAATTATTTAAAACTTACAAAACATGCTGTATTATTCTTGCATATTCCCTATGTATATATTTGTTTTTTACATTAGAAAATATTTGACAAGAACCCTTTTAATTGCACACTTCAGTTGATTTTACTATCGCAAAAAAGAATTTTTCAAGAAAATGTGTTATTTCATCTCCCTATATCTTTTAAACTAATGATCGTACAAACAAAATGTAATATACATTTTTGTAGGACATGTTACGTAAATTAATTTTGTAATTGACATTTTTTCTCTAAATGCGATAGCTTTCAAGATATGTAATAAAAACTGAAAATTGCCCCCCTTAAATGCCCCCCTGCCACCCGCTCACCCCTCACGGGCGGGGACTTTTAGTATGTTGTTCAGGACCCTCTCGGCTATGAGTGTGCAAAACTTCAAAACTACACGATTTTTTTTTCTATTTTTCCTATTTTGACTGGACTTATCCAGATTTTTACTCAAACCGCCACTTGCGCCTACTAGCCTTAAAATTATTTAAAACTTACAAAACGTGCTGTATTATCCTTGCATATTCCCTATGTATATATTTGTTTTTTACATTAGAAAATAGTTGACAAGAACCCTTTTAATTGCACACTTTAGTTGATTTTACTATTGCAAAAAAGAATTTTCAAGAAAATGTGTTATTTCATCTCCCTATATCTTCTAAACTAATGATCGTACAAACAAAATGTAATATACATTTTTGTAGGAAATTTTACGTAGATTAATTTTGTAATTGACATTTTTTTCTCTAAATGCGATAGTTTTTACGATATTTAATAAAAACTGAAAATTGCCCCCTTAAATGCCCCCCCTGCCCCCCGCTCACCCCCCACGAGCGGGGACTTTTAGTATGTTGTTCAGGACCCTCTCGGCTATGAGTATGTAAAATTTCAAAACTACACGATTTTTTTCCTCTATTCGTCAAATTTTGGCCTTCGTTGCCTGGACTATACATCAGTAATGTTATAATGTTATATATCTTTGTTATATTTTAGTTAAATTAATTATATCAAACTGCAAGTTTAATTATAAAGAATATTTACTTTTTTTAAATTTCATTATTACAGAATTCGCCGATACAACTACTGAAAGCCTAAAACGGGCTGAATATAGAATAAAATACTTCGTCGGGTCGGGCTACGTTATTAAAATACATATAAATAGATAAGAATAAATGTAGAAAGTTGTTTGATGTCAGGTGAAAATGACAAAGAAAAAAAAAAGTAACACAAAAATAAGAAAAGAAAGAAATAGTCAAAACAAAACAAAGCTTGAGCGAAACCGCAAGTAAGGAGGTAGCTGATTTTTGATTTATTCATCCAAAAAGTCAACGATTCGTCAGTGAGTCAGTCAATCTTCTCAAATTAGTTAACACCTCCTGTCAAAACCACGTGGGACACTTTTTATCTGTTTTCAGCCAACTTCGGAATTTTTTCCAAGTGAAGAGGGCCGTTAATTACTTTATTCGGAACAAAATCCGTAATTTTCCTCACGACAAACATATTTAAGGCTTTCTCAAAGTTTTTCTGTTTATTGGCAATAGTTGCCGTTACGCAACCGTTAATGGTCATCGATGCATCATTCAAACAAGAGAGTAAAGTATTTATTTTTTCTATTTTGAGTTGTAATCGATTTGCACAATCTTTTGTTATCAAACACGCCTGAGATCCACTGTCTAGAAGGCACCTTACTTCCTGCCATTGAAAATATTTACCTTTAAATAAAACATGCACTGTACTCAATAAGACATTTTTTGTTTTGTTTTTCACAAAACTAGTGACCACAATTTGCTGCCTGTCAGTAGGAAAATTAGGAGGGAAAAAGGAATTGAATTCACCGTGCTGTTCTCCATTCAATTTTTCAGAATCAACGACAGTTGCAACTCTTCCGAATAATCCTTTATTCCCTTACAAGAATCGCTAAATTTTCCTTATCTAGGAAAGTGAATCAATTTATTATGTGGTTTTCCCCAAAAACAGTTTCTCGTATTGCTTTTTCTTACATTACAATTCGGTAAAAAACACTTAAAACATAACTTATTTGCCTTAATAACATTAATTCTTTCTTGTACAGGAAGATTTTTGAACTGCGGGCACATATATAAAGCATGATATTCACTATTTTTACAAAGAATACATTTTACAATTTTTATTTCCGATAAAACACATTTGAAACCTCTTTTTGAAACCGTGAACTATGCGATTTGTTCCCGACAAACCGCTTCGCTTCATTTACACTTGTTTTTGCAAACACATTCAAGTCATTTTTACTTCTGCCCCTTGCAGATGAATAAATATCACATTCACGACCCAATTCTTGTGGTTTAGAAAATGATTCACCCTGCTTAACCACGATGTGTGTCATTAATTCACGATCTAATGAATTAGAAATTTTCCCAGATACAATTAATTCACATAATGATGTGAAATCATGCACTTTAAGCAGTTCACAATAATACTTAAATGATGCCCATAACCGCGATGCATGCTGCACATAACTCTCTGACGGTAATTTTTGTGCCTTCCGGAAGTTATTTAAACACTCATTAGCCGTCGGCTGAAACTTCTTCAAAACAACTGTTTTTAATTTTTCGTAATTACACAAGTCTTTCTCAGACATATATACCATTAAATTACTAGCTTTTTCACCGAGAATATTTAAAAAAAATTCCGCTTTAAACTCATCAAATACATTTTTATTACTTTCTTCTATATTCAATAGAAGAAAGTATTGGATTCGTAAAAATTTTCGACCTCGGGTTTTTGATGGATTTACACGTTTTGAGAGCTGTAGAACACGATTTGACCATTTTTAGAAAATGTCTGTCAGTCTGTCTGTGTGTGACAAAATTTTGTGGCAACTACTGCACAGAATGTCATACAAATTGGTATGTAGTTGCACCTTGACATAAATTAGTGCCTATCAACTTTTGGTAAAAATTGTTTTACAGGTTGCATTGCCATCCCGCTTTTTCTAAATTTTTAACAAGGTGATATAGGACAAAATTTTGTATAAATGTGCATAAAGGAATTATTTTTTAGTAATCATTATGAAATTTACAAGAATTATTTATAATAGAGATAGTCGACTGGGAAAATTTTTTTGTATGTGTAGGAGCCTCGACATCCCCTTGGGGGGGGGAAGAGAAGTCCCACCCCTCGAAGGGAGTAATTTTTCAAGATGGGTATCTTTCGAAAGGTCTCTTCAATACCTTTAAAACAAATGGTTGAACTATAGACCTGTGATAATTTAAAACAAAGCTATTGATTTTTTTTTTACTTTTAACAAAAAAAAAATTAGAAAAAAAATCTTTTTTTTTTTTTTTTTTACGAAATTTAACCAAACTTGGTATTTATTTGGCCCTTCCCCTGGGGGGAAAGTACCCCCCCGGGGGGGTAAATTTTCAGGATGGGTATCTTTCGAAAGATCTCGTCAATACCTTTAAAACGAATGGTTGAACTATAAATCTGTGACAATTTGAAACAAAGTTATCGATTTTTTTACTTTTAACAAAAAAAAACTTAGAAAAAAAATCGTATTTTTTTTTTTTTTTTTTTTTTTTTTTTTTTAACGAAACTTAACCAAACTTGGTATTTATTTGGCCCGTGACATAAACTGGTGATGATTAGATTTGGGGATCAATCGCTCAATAGGTTGCGCTGTCATCATATTTTTTCTAAATTTTTAACATGGCAGTATAGGACAAAATTTCGTATAAATGTACATAATGAGAGTTATTCTTAACATGTGATTGTAAAATTAATATGAATTATTGATAATAGTAGTATTTAATTAGGAAAAACATATCGTGCATGTGGGGGCATCGCTTTCCCCCCTGGAGGGAAGTACCCCCGGGGAAGGTGGGAATTTTCAAGATAGGTATCTTTCGAAAGGTCTCGTCAATACCTTTAAAACGAATGGTTGAACTATAAATATGTGATAACTTAAAACAAAGTTATCGATTTTTTTTTTTTTTTTTTTTTTTTTTTTTACTTTTAACGAAAAAAAACTTTGAAAAAAAATCGTAATATATATATATATATATATATATATATATATATTTAAATATTGTTACTGAGTGAATTTGTATAGGAAAATATAGAAGAAAGTTTTGTGGTGGCCACAACATACTAGTTTTTAAATGCCTTTTCCAGAGAATCTGCTTTAGATGGTAATGGAATAGTAAGGGTTTTAATACGCTTAATAAAACTCTCTAGATTATTATTATTTAAAAGTTCTGGTTCCGAATTCACCATTGAAAGTGAATTATTTTGGGATGAATCCCTTTTAATATTCGCTAATTCTAACTCTTTCTCTAACTGCGCTAATTTAATTTTCTCGAATTCAGAATTTCTTACGAATAATTTGTGCTATCTCTAACCCTTTCTCAAATTGTGCTAGTTTAATTCTTTCTAACTCTATTTTTGATTTTTCTTCTTCTTTTTACTTTCTTCTATATTCAATAGAAGAAAGTATTGGATTCGTAAAAATTTTCGACCTCGGTTTTTTGATGGAAGTACACGTTTTGAGAGCTGTAGAACACGATTTGACAATTTTTAGAAAATGTCTGTCAGTCTGTGTGTGTGTGTGTGTGTGTGTGTGTGTGTGTGTGTGTGTGTGTGTGTGTGTGTGTGTGTGTGACAAAATTTTGTGGCAACTGTATCTCAGGAACTACTGCACAGAATTTCATACAAATTGGTATGTAGTTGCACCTTCACATAAATTAGTGCCTATCAACTTTTGGTAAAAATTGTCTTACAGGTTGCGTTGCCATCACGCTTTTTCTAAATTTTTAACATGGTGATATAGGACAAAACTTTGTATAAATGTGCATAAAGAGAATTATTTTTTAGTAATCATTATGAAAATTATAAGAATTATTTATAATAGAGATAGTCAACTGGGAAATTTTTTTTATGTGTAGGAGCTTCGCCACCACCCCTGGGGGGGAGGAAGTCCCCCCCCCTCGATGGGAGTAAATTTTCAAGATGGGTATCTTTCGAAAGGTCTCGTCAGTACCTTTAAAATGAATGGTTGAACTATAAATCTGTGACAATTTAAAACAAAGTTATCGATTTTTTTGTACTTTTAACGAAAAAAAAAAAAAGTAAAAAACAATCGTATTTTTTTTTTTTTTTTCTTTCTTTCTTTTTTTTTTTTTTTTTTTTTTTTTACGAAATCTAGCCAAACTTGGTATTTATTTGGCACCTGACATAAACTGATGCTGATTAGATTTGGGGATCAGTCGCTCTACAGGTGGGGCTGTGATCGTATTTTTTCTAAAGTTTTAACATGGCAGTATAGGACAAAATTTCGCATAAATGTACATTAATGAGAATTTTTCGTAACCTGTGACTGTAAAATTAATATGAATTATTGATAATAGTAGTAGTTAATTAAGAAAAAAAATTTGGTATCCCCCAGCGGGGGGGGGGGGGGGTAAATTTTCAAGATAGGTATCTTTCGAAAGGTCTCGTCAATACCTTTAAAACGAATGGTTGAACTATAAATATGTGATAATTTAAAACAAAGATTTTTTTTTACTTTAAACAACAGCAAAAAAAAAACATAATTTTCTTTTTTTTTTTTTAAATATTGTTACTGGGAGAATTTGTATAGAAAAATATAGAAGAAAGTCTTATAGTGGCTATAACGGTGATTAGTAGAGCCAGGTTCTGTTTTCAAAAAGGCCGGATCGTAGACATGAAGAAAATAATATAGAAGACCTTACGTCTGAATAAATAGTACATAATCCATCTTTAATAAGTATTTATTGATATATAGTTCGACTAATTATATCCATTAGCAAAAATAATTTGTTTTTCCATCAATCTGTATATGCAAAGATACAACAAAGTTCCACCGCAGTTATTTAGACAGAGAGGGAGGAAAAGACTAATAAAATCACGTCTTTTACAAACGGAGTCAAAAGCGAAAATCTTAATGAGATTTGCCAGTCTCAGAGTCCAAAAAAGAGCTAACCGAAAAGTTGGCATCGTTAAAATTCAGCCAAAAGAATGCCAAGCTATTTCTTTGTCTTTATAATATTTTAATACAAACTTTTTGAATATAAAATGTCGTTACTAAAATCCGATCGATTTGGCATTAAAAAGCTGCGCCAGATGTCAATCAAAGTAACAGACAAAAAAAAAACGGTTTTTAGAGGCGCCATGCTGACGGGATACATCCATTAAAAATCTATTTTTAGAACTATAATGATCTGCTCGAAAAGTAATAATAGCTTTTAATGTAAACACAAGCATAATAAATATTAACTGAAATGACTATTTTCGTTTTATTAATACATACATATGCTAGAAATAAGCTGGTAACGGCTTTTGAATTACATTCTCAAAATAAATAATTATAGCTAAAATGATTTAATTCTTTCGGGGAAGAAGTATAAACAAAATTACTTTTCAAAAACCCCGATATAAAAATTGCTTTATTTTATTCAGAGAACAATGTGCTTGTAACTATTGAAAGACAAAGAAACGCTATTAAGGGCCCTCTTCACTCACTGCCGTCGGAAACCGAACCTAATGTTATTCTATGGGAAATTTTTCTTTACAGATAACTTATTAACTAATACATATTTTTAAATTCTGTTTTCACATTCTGAAACTTCCCAGCTGTTAAATTGACGCACCTTTTCTAAAAAATTATTTTTTTAATTTTTTATATTTTATTTTGAAGCTTAAATATACGAATTTTCAATATGTGAATTTTTTTCATTTTGCAATTTCAAAATAAAATATTAAAAATTAAAAAAATACATTTTTAAAAAAGGTCCGTCAAATTTAACAGTTGGGAATTTTCTGAATGTGAAAACAGAATTTAAAAATATGTATTAGTTAATAAGTTATTTGTGAAGAAAATTTCCCCATAGAATAACATTGGCTCGGGCTTCCGGTGACGGTGAGTGAAGAGGGTCGTTAAATGAAACATTTTTGATTTGAAAAGAAAACGGGAAAATCTATATAATTAATTGAATTACATAAATTAAAAAAAAATTTATTACCTATATTAATCTCTGTTATTTGTTGTTTATAAAATTTGAATAAATAAATAAACTTTTAAAGAACATATGTATGAACACTCACACATATATCTCCCCTTCGACTGGCAAAAAAAAATAATAACTCTCCCTCTCTACCTGTATAGAATTGCATATACAAAACAATGATATGTGCAAAATAGAATAACATTCAAAAACACTTACCAAAGACGTACACTTAAACATGATATTACAAGTAAAAGATTATATGAATGCTTAAAAGAGTGAACAAACAAAATATATATGAAATATAAACACTAATTCAAACAACAAAATTTTACACGTATTTCAAAAACACTAGTGCAACCAAAAGTTTTAAAATAAAATGTCATGACATAACAAAAATAACTTGACGTCATAAATGCGCAAAAATGTGGCTTCTAGAATATAATATAAAATGCAGTCTTATTCAGTCAATTGAATTAACATATAAATGCCTGCATATTTGCTGCAGTCCAACAAAGTTCCTTTTATATGCCACAAAAAATTTCAGCTGAAATGTTTTTCTAGTTAAGAGTCTCTTTTATGTCATAATTACCATTATCTATTTGTATCAACATATACAGTTATATAAAAAAATGCTGAAATTCCAGTCACTAACGTTAGATTCATATATTCAAAAATATTAAATTTTCACATTAATATGCATAGTAAAACAGAGAAAAATAATATATATTACATATATCTATATATATATTGTTGTAATGAACACATGTTCTAGCATATATTATTGTAATATTTATTTGTCTAACACACATTGGTTACACATATTGGTCAACGTTAAACAAAATTATGTGCAAAAAAAATAAGGAAACAGAAAAGTTTTCGTGTATATCGCACAGGAAAGATTTTTAAAAGGACGCCATTGGCAGTCAAAAAAAAAAATAATAATAATAATCTTTCCTTAATCCTTACAAAAAAGGTAAGTGTAATGATGTTAACTTAAGGCTAACATCCTAGTGGGACAGGGCGTGTTGAAAGACCTGCACTGTTAGGCTCAGGCCTCCGTCCCCCAGCAGAGTCCACAGACTCCTGTAGGGACACCTCACTAAACCGAAAAAACAAGTGTCATAAATGTTGAGAAATAAAAGTCAACAAAATTATAGATTCTCATCACGTATCCAATGTTGCTCTCCTGGGAGAAAATTTTTGAACGAGACAACATATATATAGGATAGGGTAATAAATAAGTAAAAAGAAAACAAATTGCCAAAAATTTTGAGTGATGAGAGGGAATGCCAAAATAAGGGGAAAATTTAGACTGCAGATTGAACAAACCAAACACATGTTGTTCACCAAAAATCAATCGTCAATTTATAAAATTTAGTTGTATATATATTATTATTACTATTATCATTAATAATTAATTACCTATGAACTTAATCTCCATTCCATTGAATTATCTCCATTAAATACCGATTTGAAATATCTAACATTTGTTTAACATTAACCCAACAATAATAGATAGTAAACTTTAAACAAAAATACATTATTATACCTTAATTAATAATTTAGAAATTCAAAATACAATTTTCAAGTAACAAAAATATTTAATTTTGCAAAATATTTTAATGAAGTATTTCATTCCATATATGAACATATGTGTGAACACTCACACAGTGGCCACAACATTTTGATTTGATTTGATTTTGTTTTGATTTGATTTCTTCAACCGCGCAATCAACTACACTTTTCATTAACTCATTATTTGAAAAATGTTCACATTTTTCAATAAGATCTTTTAACTCAAGAAGTTTAGCACCCTGTCCTACACTTGAACCCAATTCCTCTGAGACAATCTTAAGCTCATCTTTTCTTAATTTATCAATAATTGACATTATTAAATTTAACAAGTAATAAATTCAGAACAAATTTAAATTCTATGAAGATGCTCTTACCTCAGATCGCTGTATTCCACATGAGAACAAAAAATACCATCACCTTGTTTTTCTTAAATAAACACTATCACTTCCCTTTTTTTTTTTTTTTTTTTTGTTTCATCGTTCACTCTTATTTTTTATATTTCACTTAAATCAATCCGTCGATAACTTTTCGCCAGAAACTTCTCATATTTCATTCACTACATGGGGGAACTCCCCTGAAGAAGGCCCTCGTATGTTTTGGGATTAATTTTCATTTATCATTGGATATTTTGCTTATTTCTTACATATATATATATATATATATATATACCAGATGTGTGCATAAGTTTTTCCTGTTTTATTGGTAAAAAAAAAACACTCTTAATTTTCAAGGGAAATTATTTTTTTTTTATTCAAAATATTGAGCATCGGCTTCTACACTTTTCGCCCATCTTTCAGGCAATTGATGACAACCATGCCAGAAAAACTGCTTGTTTTTTGCGGCAAACCATTCGTTGAGTCATTTTCCAGCTTCCTCGAAATTGCTGAAGTACTGTTCTGCGAGCGCGTGCCCCAATAATGCGAAGAGGTGATAATCAGATGGCGAAAGGTCTGGAGAGTACGGTGAGTGGGGAAGGATGTCCCATCGAAGCGATTTCAAGGTGTCTTTCACTGGTTTTCCTATGTGACACAGCGCATTTTCGTGTAACAAAATCACTTTGCCATGTCTTCTGGCGCATTCCGGTCGTCTTTCCATTAATACGTGGTTTAAATTAATGATTTGTCGGTGATAGCGTTGTGTATTAACGGTTTCGTCGGGTTTCAAGAGTTCATAAATCACAATACCTCTCTGGTACCACCAAACACAGATGCAGAGCATGGTCTTCTTGCCGAAGCAAGTTGGCCTTGGTGTTCAAGAACCGGCTTCACTAGGTGAAAACCACGATTTTTTTCCGCTTCCAGTTTTAGAAATAAATCCATTTTTCGTCACCCTTCAGAATTCGATGAAAAAATGATTTCCTTTCGCGGCGTTGAAGCAGCATTTCACAAGTGACTTTGTGACTTTCTTCTTGATGTTCATTCAAATCATGTGGGACCCATTTACCGAGTTTATTGATCTTCCTCATTGTTCGTAAACATTTGTTGATTGTGTCTTTTGACACATGCAATGCTTCTGCTAATTGCTGTTGAGTTTGAGTTGGGTCATCATACAACAACGCCTGCAACTGCTCGTCTTCGCATTTTTGTGGTCTACCAGAGTGCTCATTGTGTTTAACATTGAAATTACCACTTTTAAATTGTCGAAACCATGTCTTACATGTTCTAATCGATGGAGCGTGTTCACCATATGTTTCTACCAGCAAACGAGGACTTTCAACAGCCTTTTTCTTTTGATTAAATAAGAAAAGCAATGCATGCTGCAAATGTTCTTTTTCAGGCACAAAACTCGACATGATCACTGAAAGATAAAACAAAGACGCTAGTTTTTGGCGGAATCAACTTATGTGTGTTTGTACCTAGTTTAAATGTCAGACGAACAAAATGACGTATGTGTCAAATTAATACACTGCGTACTTTCCGCTGGCGTCATCTCTGTTAGTTAAACCGGAAAAAACTTATACATACACCTGGTATATATATATATATATATATATATATATATATATAGCAACGTATCTAATTTCTTTTGTTTGTGCATGTGCGCAAATTAGTAGCGACATGCATTCCATTTTGGATATCAAACCTGCTATAGCGATCTTAAATAACATATATCAATCTCGAATATGCTAACTCTATTTGTGGAAATCAATGCGCGAACTAACAGACAGCCAGACAATCAAATCGAAATTATAAACTCTTTTTAACAAAACAATACTTCACATATCATACTCATAGATATAGTAATTATATTATATAGTAATTATATTATATCATCCCCATGTTATCGAGCAAAAAATTTTGATGCCGAAAAAAAGATCTAAAATTAGCCATTAGAGAGTATTGAAAAAAAGAATAAAAGGAAAAATAAATTTGAAACTGTATCTGGAGTTTTTCATTCACATTTAGTAAATAAATTATTCATAAATTTTATTTACTAAATTATCCGTGTGTATTCCTGTGTGTAATTTACTTGGGGAAAGGCAGCCATTAGAGTGACTTTTCCCGAAAAAAAAGGCCTCACTTTTTCCCTCTCGCTGATCAATCTATGTCTTATTCATTGATATAATAATATATATAGATCTATCATCCCCATGTTAACGTGCAAAGATTTTTGATGCCGAAAAAGATTTTTGGCATCAGCCATGAGAGAGTATAAAACTCGGAAACAATAATGAAATAGAATGTTAATATATATTGAAAATGCCGTAATACTGCGAGGCTTTTAATTGTACAAATACATTTATGAAAGGAAGAGGAATAAGCTTTCATAAGTAAGTTAAATTTAACTAATTTATGAAAAATAGGATTTTTTATAATCAGTTGCTTTGTTATTATTATGGTTTAAATGCTGTTTTGATTTTTAATGGAATACTTTTTTTTTTATTTTGATTTTTTTAAGTTTTTATATTAGTAAGTAATATCTAATTTTCAAAATTCTTTTAAATGTAGTTAGCAGCGGCAGAGGTGAAGCCCGCTTGTTTTAATATATTGTAACTAGTATTACCACGAGACTTTCTTCTATATATAATTCTATACAAATTTACACAATACAAATTATTTATTTAGTTATAATTAATTAAAAATATTTTCCATGATGAATGCAGACGATTTTTTTCTTAAAGTAGTATAATAATGAATGCTGAAAAAAATCATTTTTGTGCAGACATGAAAATAAACAGTCGAACCTCGTTAACGTGAATCTCAAGGGGGATCAAAAATCTGTTCATGTTATCAGTAGTTGTAGTTCATGCTATCAGTAGCTGATCCTCATATAACTAAAGTAATCTTCATTTTGGCGGGGATTGTGGTAACAGTTCATGTTGAAAGTAACTCACACTTTTTTTTTTCTGTGCACAAATCCCCTCAAATATCCTCCTTACTACAAATGTTCGTGTGTTTTAGAACTTTCTACCTATGTAGCTCCTCAGGTCAGAAAACATTTAACGGTTAAAATAATCATCGTTCCTCTCCAAATCAAACTGATGCGTATAAAATTATCAAACAATGATTAAAATGGGGGAGGGGGCGTAACAAGAAAACGGTGGGCGATGGGGCAAAATGGGGCCCAGATTCGGATTCAGGAAGTCATTTTACATAAGAATCTGCAAGAATGGTATCAGATACAGATTTTTTTTTTTTTTCAGAGCAGTGTAATTATCTGCAATTTAATAGGATAAGTTTTACTTTTTCTGTATTGTGATATGAGATTATTTTTCGTTAGTAGTAACTCATTACATCTCTGTATATATATTTAATTTTAAACTTTCAATAAAATCATTATATGTATTTAAAAATAAACCCACTATCTGCCCCATGCTGCAACTAGCCGATAAAGGATTAACAGCGAACACAAATTTTCTTGAAGATGAAGATACGTCTAATCAATTTATCTCTTCAAAAAATCTAACTCTAAATTTTCATTAAAATCATTTTATCAATTTCCGAGTAACCCAATTCCTGCCATATGGTGCAAAAAGGTTAACAGCAACCACGAATTTTCCTGAAGATGAGGATTTTTCCCATCGTTTTAGATCCCTAAAAAGTCCTTAACCCCTAAACTTTAATAAAATTGATAACATCCATTTCCGAGTAAGCCCAATTTCTGCTATATGTGATGACTGGTCGTTAAAGGGTTAACGCTAATTTTCCTGAAGATGAAGATACGCCCAATCGTTTTAGATCTCTAAAAAAACACTTAACCCCAAAATTTAAACAAAATCATTACATTTATTTCCGAGTAAACCTAATTTCTATTATATGTTGCGATTGGCAGTTAAAGGGTTAAAGCAAAATTTCCTGAAGATGAGAATATGTGCAATTGTTTTAGCTCTCTGGAAAAAAAAAAAAAAAAAAAAAAAACACTTAACCCCAAAATTTATTCAAAATCGTCACATTCATTTCCGAGTAAACCCATTTTATGCTATAAATTGCGACTGGTTGTTAAAGGGTTAACGCAAATTTTCTTGAAGATGTCGATAGGTCCATTCATTTTAGCTCTCTAAAGAACACTTAACCCCAAACTTTTATAAAAATCGCTGTATCCATTTCCGAGTAAACTAATTTCTATTACATGTTGCTACTGGCCGTTAAAGGTTTAAAGCAAATTTTACTGAAGATGAGTATATGTCCAATCGTTTTAGATCTCTAAAGAACACTTAACTCCAAACATTTATAAAAATCGTTATAACCATTTCCGAGTAAACCTAATTTCTATTATATGTTGCGAATTGCCGTTAAAGGGTTAACGTGAATTTTACTGAAGATGAGGATAAGTCCAATCGTTTTAGCTCTCTAAAGAACACTTAACCCCAAACTTTTATAAAAATCGTTATATCCACTTTCGAGTAAAATCAATTTCTATTATATGTTGCGATTGTCAGTTAAAGGGTTAACGCACATTTTCCTGAAGATGAGGATATGTCCATTCGTTTTAGCTCTCTAAAGAACACTTAACCCCAAACTTTTATAAAAATCGTTATAACCATTTCCGAGTAAACCTAATTTCTATTATATGTTGCTACTGGCCATTAAAGGGTTAACGCGAATTTTACTGAAGATGAGGATATGTCCAAAGTTTTAGTTCTGTAGGAAAAAAAAAAAAAAAAAGACACTTAACTCCAAACTTTAATCAAAATCGTTATATCCATTTCTAAGTAAACTCAATTTCTACTACATGTTGTTGCGACTGGCAGTTAAAGGGTTAACTCGATCGTCGAATAGATTTTTCGACCAAAAAAACTTCTAACCAGACAGAAATAGTAGATGGAAACGATAAATTTCTTTAAATGTCGTTATTCCACACACAAAAAAAAAAAAAGAAGAAGAAGAAGAAGAAAAATGAGTATCTGGAGTTTTTTTCATTCATCTTTAGTACATAAATTATTCATAAATTTTATTTGCTAAATCATCTGTGTGTATTCCCGTGTATATTTACTCGGGGAAAGACCAGGAAAGACATCCACAAGAGAGTAAAATGGCCATCTTTCCCCGAGTAAAAAAGGCATCACTTTTTCGCCCTCGCTGATCAATCTATGTCTTATTACTATATCTATGGTCTTATTACTATATCTATGCCACGAACGGCCAGTGACGTCATCACTTCGCTTCTATGTAACATTACTCCAGATTTTTACCAGAACTCAGTGGCCAAAGTATAATAATATTTTTGTTTACAATCTGATTGGCAACAACATTGTTTGTTTTGATTTTTGCTTTTAAAACACGAAAATTTATTTTTCTCTGTATTTTTTTCTTTTCTATGAAAAATTTAAAACAATAGTATTAGTAGCTTATATTTAAAAGTATGCTGCTGCATAACAAAACTAATTTACTCTGTTAGCTTTATCAACCAAAACCCTACAATTGTAGTTATGTCTGTATGTAAAATATATTATTTTTTATTTATTATACTTTTAGTTGTTAGTGGTTCGTTTGGAGTTTTACGGCCTCGAGGAGTATCTCTGTTAAGTGAGTAATGAAGAAATTTGTACTTATTCTTAAAAAAAAAAAAAAAAAAAAAAAAAAAAAAAAAAAATTGTTATTTTTGAAATATATATTTCATAAATATTATTTATATATATTTTATAAATATATATTTCCTTTTTATTCGGTTTTTGCTCATTTCTTTTTCTTTTTGTAGACAAAATATTTTACGATCCTACCCAGCAATTCCACTGCATAGATGGATCAGGAACATTCCCTTTCCATTTCGTTAATGATGATTTTTGTGACTGTGTTGATGGTTCCGATGAGCCAGGTATTCTTTATTATTATGTAAAAATTTTATTTTTCAATATTCTCTTATTCCTCCAGAAAATGACAGTCACTAGTAAAGTGTCTAACATAGATAAAATAAAGAGTGTAGAAAATGTTCAGACCTCTGAAATTTCCTCCAAACACAGTCTGAATTTCTCTCAATATCTCAAGAATTATTTTGTTATACAAAGCTACATCTTCTGTGTAATAAGCATTTTTAAGAGAATAAGTATGCACTATAACATAAATATACAGCTGCTAGTTTATATTTTAAATATTACAAAGTTTGTTTTTTTAACAAATTGTTATTTAGACCTACATTTTTATTTTCTCCAAAGAAAATAGTCAAAATTTTCCCCGAACCTCATTTGGGCGTTCTGGCATATTCTGCACCCCTTGATATAATCATCACTATATCCAAAATTAAGGCGAGATTTATCAAAAAGAAAAAAAATTCATTGGTGACTAATCTGCACGTAAGTTTCTATGTCCATGAGCTTAGTCAAAATGAAGTTAAAACAGTTGTCAGTCTCTGCCATATGGAGCAGGTGTTTCTTATCTTGAGCTGATGTAACCTTTTGGCAAACACTCCCAGATTTCCTTGTTGTCTGATTCTTTGAATTCACTGCTTCCACATATACATCCCTGTGCTGCTGTTACACTAACGAGCTACTGCTGCTAAACCCTCCCTGAAGGGCAGTTTTCTTACCTGAAATTCAGTGGCGTCACCAGAAAAAAATTCAGGGGAGGGGGGGGGGGCATTGTGCCGACGCCCATGCTGCTATTGCACAGTAAAAATTCTTCTTCAGGAATGCCTTTCATTTTTCCTCATTTAAACTCCAAAGCAGGATAAAATGTCACCATCTTTCATCGTAGACCTCTTACTAATATTCCATAATGTGTACCACTAAAATACAAACATTTACTCTTTTAAATTCCCTCTACAACTTATAAGTCCAGTATTAGTTTAGGGGGTACTACTCAGTTGTTACACGATTCTATATTTCTAGTAATTTGAATAGCAAATGCTAATATTTACATTTGCTGAAACTTTCAGCCCAATCATGTGATTCCTTCATGGTGTTATAATTTTTATAAACCCGAGTTTAAAATTTTATAAAATTGTCTTGTTTTGAGTTATTTTATCTTATATTAAAAATCATAAAAATTTGTTTCTGTGAAGTGTTTATCTTTCAGGTTACTAGTATTTCCTTCTCGTCAATAATTCAAGTAGGGTTGCCATAAACAGTCTACTTATCATCCAAATTTGGCATTTTGGCCATCACCCCCCCCCCCCTACTCCAGAATTAAAAATTTATTTATTTATTTATTTATCGTTGCTCCATATTAACACATGTGCATCATGCAATGCTTATATCTTTGATGTAAATTTTTGAGTGGTTTCGTAAATGTTTCAAATGAAAGTTTTAACATTTTTCTTCTCTTTTTCAAAAGTACTTATTATTAATTATCTCAGCTGAAGTATTTAAAAAATGGTATTTTTCTGTTACTAAAACAAGATTTGTCATCTAATGTTTGATAAAATATTCAGAAGTTCGTATGAAATCACCATTTTGTTTTACCAAAGAAGACATTTTAAATATCCACAATTTCATATCTCCACATTAAGGGGGTATTCTGGTCTAGAAATTTAAAAAAATCAAGAACTTCTCAAGAGCTGAATTATGAGAAGGAGGAAGGCCCAATGTATGGATCTGGGATCGCCGATTGATGCAAAGTGAGTATAACATATTATTTTCAGAGTTATTCCATTAGAATTGTTTCCTAAACTTTAAACGTGTTTTTCTCGAAACTACTTTTTTTGAGGTGGTTGACATGATATTTCAAGTTCTACTGAACCGATTGCTTTGAAATTTGGTATATATCTTGTTTATACAACTCTCTATCGCATCTGCCTTGGATTAAAAAAATTTTTGATTTTCAATATTTTTAAAAAATTCAAAAAGGTCGAAAAAAGTCGGGTAAAAAAAAATTTTTTTTTTCAAGTCGACGCCATTTTGTCATTTTTTTTTTTTTTTTTTTTTTTTTTTTTGAAAATGGTCAACCCGATAGCGACATCTTTATTAATGAAGAATTTGTTTAATTTTTTTGTTTTAGATCACTACAAGGGTTGAATTCATGTCAACCAGGACGCACCGTTTTTTTTTAAGCCCCCACTCCATCGGCCTGTATCTCGGCGAATTTTGGTTTTTTTTTTTTGTGATTTTTTTTTTTTACATTCTCAAAATGTCAATAAAAAACATATAAAAAAATGGATAGTAAAAATGTTTTTCATTTTTTTTTTATCTTACTTTAAAAAATGCCTGAAATTCAGGCTTCTAGACCAGAATACCCCCTTAATATTATTATTATTATTATTATTATTTTGTGCGTGTGTGCTAATAATTGTCTCATTTCTTCAATAAGTTATTTAATTTCCATTAAAAATTTGTTATTTTATTTTTTCTTTTGACTTTACTTCAATTTAATCGTATCTACATAATATTTCTCTAATGTGGACCAGTTATGATTAAATTTTGCCAAAACAATACAATAGTGACGTAAGTTGTTATCTGATTGGTCAATCCAGACCCAAAGTATATAAATTTCTGCATCTAGAGACAAAGTGATTGATTATAAAGGCTTTGACTAGAAACTTCGGCTGCAAAAATTTAATACACTTGAAATGCACATTTTCTTAAAGAAATTGAAAAAAATTTCACTTTTTGTGCTGAAACATATGCTTAAAATAACATATTTAGAAGTATATTTGGAAGAATTTAAAACCAGTGAGGCCTAATATTTATATGCAGCTATTTGGCAAGATTGGGGTGGCATCATCTATTATAATTTTTTAGATTTTTCATACTTTATAAATTGAATGAAAACCATATCTTTTTATGTATTTATTTATTTTGTAGATACATTTATTAACTATGGAATTTCTGTTATGTATGGTGATATGGCAATTTAATTCCTTAAAATTTTAGGAAATAATTGATATTTAATATAACAATAATTTAATTCTAAGAATTTTTAACTTGGCAGCAGAAAAAATTAATTGTTTAATTATGTTAGTAACATATAGAAAAAATTATTTTCTAAAATTGAAATTATAATGCAAATATCAAAGATTTAAATCTCTTTTATTAATGAAAAATAAATAAAATAAAATGAAAAACTGAAAATTTCCAATGATTTTATTTATGAAATCATTCTGAAAATTATATAGGTAAGTAGGTACTATCACACAGATGTTCTGCACAAGAAAGGCTTGTAAATTATATTTTTTTTACAATTGTTTTTATGCTTCGAATTTTTGTCACCATTGTTTTGACGATATCTGAGTTTAGTCTTAATAGCCCTCTTCACTTACTGTCGCCAGAAGCTCAAACCAATTTTATTCTATGGGAAAATTTCTTTACTTATAACTCATTAAATAATACATATTTTTAAATTCTGTTTTCACAATCAGAAAATTCACAGCTGTTAAACTGACGGACCTTTTTAAAAAAGAATTTTTTTTAATTTTTAATATTTTATTTTGAAGCTGTAAAATATGAATTTTCAATATGAGATTTTTCATTTTGCAGTTTCAAAATAAGATATTAAAAATTTTAAAAAAGTCCGTTTTTAAAAAAGGTTCATCAATTTAACAGTTGTGAATTTTCTGAATGTGAAAACAAAATTTAAAAACAAGTATTTAGTTAATGAGTTATAAATAAAGAAAATTTCCCATAGAACATTAGAATAACATTAGCTTGGGCTTGTGGCGACGTTAAGTGAAGTGGGCCCTTAATAACAGAAAAATATGTAAAAGTCATTCAAAAATTATAAAAATAAATGAGACATTTTAAACTATTAAATAATTAGATAAACCTTTAGACACTTGCCTCATATTTTGGCCATATATATATATATATATATATATTTTTTTTTTTTCAGCTGGGCGCCTAGTTCTCCTTGGCGGCTTCATCTGTTATGGAGTTCCTGTAATGATATTCTCTGGTGGTCTTTCCCATAAGGTGGCGCCACATTCTATCTGGTGCTATTGCACTTTTGTCGTTGCACACATCTAAATTGGTTGCGATTTCAATTGTTTCCCGGTACATTGCATAATGGTAATTGTTGTAATCAGCTAGTTTTTTAGTTCCATTAAAATTTATTTCAATATTTTCGTCATTAAATGTTTTAGCAAGGGCTGTGTTAATCTTACCAGTTTTTATATCATATTTATGTTCATTTATTCGCGTTTTAATTTTTCTTTTTGTAACACTGATATATGAACCTGAATTTTTATTGTGATTAATAAATGGTATTTTATAGATTCTGGCAGTTTCAAGTAGTGAGATAGGGATACCATTTATTAATCAAAATAAAAATTCAAGTTGGTATATTGGTGTTACAAAAAGAAAAATTAAAATGTGAATAAATGAACATAAATATGATATAAAAACTGGTAAGATTAACACATCCCTTGCTAAAACATTTAATGACGAAACTATTGAGATAAATTTTAATGGAACTAAAAAACTAGCTGATTACAACAATTACCATTATGCAATGTACCTGGAATCAATCGAAATCGCAACCAATGTAGATGTGTGCAATGACAGCGGCGCAATGGCCACCGGATAGAATGTGGTGCCACCCTATGGGAAAGACCACCAGAGAATATCATTGTAGGAACTCCACAACAGATGAAGCCGTCTTGGAGAGCTAGGCACCCAGCTGAAAAATTTACGGCCAAAATATGAGACAAGTGTCTAAAGATTTATCTAATTATTTAATATGTAAAAGTCTTTTTGAAAGTAAAATGAGTGCTGATGATAATTAAGGATACTGGAAATTTCACTTTGTAACCGAGAATTGTATTTTTCATTAATTTCATTATTTACATATCTAATTTCACACTCTAGAGCTAATTATGTAGTGAGGTGGTAATATTCTATCCTTTTATGTTCATAGAAAAGTAAAATACCTCATTTTAATAGATTTACCAAAACTTCATCAAAATTTTTTAAGCAATGTAATATATCCTTATAATCTCATTCCCTTTGCATATATAGGAACACATATCCTTTCTAAATTTTATGCTTTTATGACAGTATGTTTTATGTTCAGTGCTCACAAAACAGCTATTTTTATTAATATTTTGATATTTTATATGTTAAAACATTTTCTTCTTATTTTATCTGTCAATGTATTCTTTTCACTAGGAACTGCTGCTTGTTCAAATGGTACATTTAACTGTTTAAATCATGGTCATGAACCTTTAACTTTACCCTCTTCTCGTGTCAATGATGGAATATGTGGTATGATTTAATTTTTTTTTTTTTTTTTTTTTTAATATTTAAAGAATTTTAATTTCTTCAATAATGTTTTCTAATAAAATAAATAATAATTGTGTTACTTTAATGTGTTTTTAACACAGCTTCTGCAAAAGATACATAAATTTTACAAGCAATGAATCAATTTTATTTTAGAAAAAATGCAATATATTACAGGGGTAGCCAACCCACTGCTCCAAGTGTCACATGTGGCCTGCTAAGCCTTCATATGCAGACCACAATCCTTATTTCAAAACTATAAGAATGCATTTATTATTAAAGTTTCTGAAGAAAAAATATCAAATTGAACTGAAATATTAAAATGATTCAAAAAGTCACAACAAATCTACTTGGATCCTAATACTATTTTTTTCTTTGATCATAGATGCTCATACATTGTAATAATTAATCTTAACAGTGAAATGCCTATCATTAGCACTTATTGTCTGTCCCAGGAGCAGAAAGTGCTTAAAACTGCGATGCACGTCGCAGAACAATTGAGGCTTTTGCAGAACATTTCATCTATCCCCTAACTGGATGATGTACAGCTAACATTCTAAAACTAATAAAACCTAGATGTGTTCAAATGACCTGTAAATCTGTTAGCATACTAGAAAATTGCTGGAAATAGTCATCGTTTCAATGTATAGACAAAACTTATAAACATTTTGTAAGTAGTATATCCACATTAATGTGACAATGTTAATGCCAAAAGCCATTGAAATAATTGCAAATTCTGGGTGTATTCCTCAGTTTTAGATTATAAAAATTTTAAATCATGTTTTATTATAAATGTGTAATAAATATTTTACTAATAAGTATTATTTTTATGCTTATTTTGCATTTTACTGTGCTTTGACAAATTTGGACAAAATACTTGCAGAACATCTGCAAATTTTAATGTCTCGTTGCAGAACATCGGATATAATTCTGCTCCTGGGGTGTCTGGATTATGTATACATTATTCTTATTTTGCCATTGCTTGATAGTCATTTGGAAAAGAACAATATTCAGTCAAAATTCATGATGTTTATAGTCAAATATTTATGCAAAGTCACATAGAATGATTCTTTCTGTATGTTTGTATATATAAACATCTTTTGTTTAAATCCTAATGACTTTACAAAAAAATTTTCCTCAAGTCATTTTTTTTTTTTCCAACCAAAAAAAAAAAAAAAAAAAAAGTGTAAAAATCAAAGTCTCCATTAAAAAGTTGTAGGTGGACAAAAACATAACAAATAGACATACAAGGTGTCCTCTAAAATCTGTTTTCAACCTTATAGCTGTTGAATGGCTGCAGATATAACTATAAAAATGCTGTCTGGACTCTGGACATAGTAAAGTGACTATCAGGGGTGGGGAAATGCTTTATTTACTTGCGAGCAACGAGTAATTTTTTGGATGTGGTGAGTCGATTTTAAATCAGTCAATTTTGTTGCTGATATTCAACGTTTCTTAGTCATTCTGCAACATAGTAAAACAGCCAAAAAAAAAAAAAAAAAAAACCTCCCAAGAGCATGAAAACTGTTTAAAAAGACAACTACTTTAGATTTTATTATTTTTTAAACTATTGATATTCTATATTGAAGTCTTAAGAAAGGGAACTCGACAGAATCCTACTGAAAAGTCAATTCACTATTAATTGCATAAATTTTGTTGTAAAGGATATCAACTGTGTGTCGTGTATTGCTGACTGGTAAAAAAAAAAAAAAAAATCATTGGCTGATTAGAAATTTTAGAAATTTCCCCCTCCTGGCGGGGCTATGTATTAAAGCTCTAGGTTAATAATCGCCAGTTACTAACTGGCAACCATTACATTGAAAAAAGCTACCAGAAATTCAAACCCTAGTTGCTAAATGTGGCGACCATTTTATAATTTATTATTTTTAAAAATCAAAAACTTGTAATAAACTGTCATATCTACCAGCAACTACGGGATCTCCATAGTTTCTACAAGGAGCAATAGGAAACTGCAAACCTATTGCTCCCCAAGATGTACAAAAATGGGGAATCCCGGCTCTGGTATTTTTCACATAGTTGGTATAAAATATCAGCCTTCCACTCCAAAATTTTCTGAAATGGGAAATCAATTTCAATCACAATTAATTATTATTATTATTATTATTTTTTTTTTCTATTTATTTATTTTTTTAACTTTGAACACAATTACGATTTCAAAATATTTCAGCTGAGGAACGTGTTTTGCATCTAAAGCTGAAAACATTTTCTCATTTACAAAATGCATCAATACCGACCATTATTCATCTAAGAAAGAGTGAAAGTTTAATAAAAAAGAAAGAAGAGCGGGAATTCTATTGATTAACAATGAAATAATAGCCTATTTTAGCAATTGATTGCGATTAAATGCAAATATTTTCAACAAACAGGGAAATGTTTCCTTATTTCAATGATAGGTCACAACATTGTCGCATATTTCAAAAAATCTGGAGTGACTCCACTCGACTTTCCGAACATTGAGTAACTAACAGTTTTGTAGATAAAATAAAGAAAGAGGTGTTGCTAAACAAACAAAAAAGAGAAAACCATAACAGAGTGTTTGAATATTTTTCTCCATATATCACACGAGGTTTTATTTAACGCTACTGAACTTTGAGCCCTTAGATCATAAGGATAAAGAATTTTTCGTTGTGTCCCTGTAAAAATCTATAAATGCTAGATTCACCAAAATGCTTATAGTTAGTGCAACAGTGATTTATAATATTCATACAAATTTTCAGCTCAATTGAATAAGGCGTTTAGATGCTATCGCTGGTCTCATAGGCCATAAAGATAAAGAATTTTTCTTTGTGTCCCTGTAAAAAAACTGTAAGTGCTAGATTCACCAAAATCTATACAGTTGGTTCAAATGTGACCTATAACATGTGTACAAATTCTTTGCTGAGATTAATAAGGCGTTTAGACGCTATCACACTTTTAAAAATTTGGCAAAGAATTTTTCTTTGTGTCCCTGTAAAAAAACTATAAGTGCTAGATTCTCCAAAATCTATACAGATTGAGTATCTGTGACCTATAATATGTGTATAAAGTTTTTGCTCAATTGAATAAGGCGTTTAGATGCTATCGCACTTTTAAGATATTGGTCCCTTGGCCATAATGATAAAGCATTTTTCTTTGTGTCCCTGTAAAAAAACTATAAGTGCTACATTCACCAAAATCTATAGGGTTCGTACTATGGTGACTTACAATATACGTACCAACTTTCAGCTTATTCGAACAAAGCGTTTAGACGCTAGCGTGTTCACTCACAGACATACACACATACATACACACATACATACACACACACATAGATACATCATCGTAAAAATAGTGAAAACGGACTTGTTGGACCTCGAAACGTATAGAAACATCGAAATCTCGAATTCGGATTTTTGACATGATTACAATACTTTCCTCACTATAGTGTTCGGAAAGTAAAAATGGCTTTAAAGAATCACAGATTTTATCTATTAGCTATGAAATAATTGTATATTTTGGCAGTTATTTGTTTTATAAAACTTTTTTGACAATTAGCCACACAATGATTACACATTTCAATAATAGGCCACAAAACTATTGCATAATTTGTTGTATAACTTTGTAAAAAAAGTCGAATTTTATGAATTTTCGATAAAATAATAGCCTATTTATGCAATTATTTGCATCATCAAATGTACATTTTGATAATTAGCAGTGAAATGATTTTGTATTTCAATAATAGGCTGCAAAATTAATGCATATTTCAAAAAACAGCTTTAAAAAGTGCAATTTTTATGAAATAAAAACTTATTTCAGAAAATCGTATATTTCGACAATTGTCTCAAAAAATTTCATATTTTGGAAATCAGTTTAAAGAAAAATATGCGAATTTTATTGAATAGTGATATATTTATATCTAAAAGTTGATACCAAAAGTGCAACGTGGCTACCATTTTTTATTCATTTGGTAGCAGCAGCTACCATTCATAATTGTTAGCCTAGAACATTACTATGTACTACTAAACGTGACAGCTTAAAATGCTATCTGGTGAAAACGGTGAGGTTAGTGTTCCTATCTTGAAAACAGTATGAGATGGAGGAAAAAAGTTAATTAGTTTTAGAGAATCATTGATTTTATATAAAAAGAGACTGTGCATTTGTTTGTTCAAAATTTTCTAACAATGACATGTAAAATAATCTTAGAAAGGAAAAGATAGCAATTCATCACTAAATACCTTTATTTTCAATGTTCAAATTTTATCCATCAGTTGCAGTGCACATCTGGACCCACGTTTGAACTTTACATACAATACGCATCACCTGTTATGCTACAATGAATGCAATATAAAGTTCAAATAAAGCTACAAATGTACATTATAGCTGATGACAGAATTTGATCATTGAAAATAAAGATATCTTGGGATAACTATAGTTTTTTTTTTTTTTTTTTTTTCTTTCTATGAGGGCAGTTTGATAAGTTCGTGACTTTAAAAAAGTGGCGCTCTGATCACACTTTTATTATTTTGTTTTCAGTTTATTATATGTGGCAACATTCATCAAATTTGCCGACGATTTTTTAAATGCGTAGTGTTCTATTGGATTCAAAAGCAAACGATTGGCATGTTTGTTTTGATTATGGAGAAAAAAGAATTTTGTGTGTTGATAAAACATTATTTTTTGTGCAGAAAAACAATTAACGACACTGAAGAAAAGTTGAAAAAATATTATGGGGACTCTGCTGAATCACATGGTATGGTTCACAAGTGGTTTATGCAATTTTGTTGTGTCCATAGGAGCACAACAGATGTAGAGCGTTCTGGAGGTCCAGTTGAGAACACGACTGAAGAAATGGTCAACAAAATCCATAATCTTGAAAATTTATTTTTCCAACTGAGTGAAAATAATGCCCAGACCGGGAGTTGAACCCCAGATCTTTGACTAACAAGGTCAATGCTCTACCAATTGAGCTACCCAGGCCGACAGCCGGTGGGTGTTACTCACTCAGACAACCTTTAGGCAGAACAAAATCTATAATATCGTGTTAGAAGATTGCCGTGTGAAAGTGCGTGATATAACTAAGAAGGTAAACATTTCAAATAGAGCTGTACCGAGTACTTGTTATATACTCGGTACTCGGCCTACTCGGCCAGTTTGCCGAGTACTCAGTACTCGGCCAAATATGGACTAAGTATTCGGCCAATACCGAGTAGTTGTAAGAATTTCATTATTTTTATGTATTATTGAAAGAAATGTATTCATAAGAGTTGTTTTTTAATAACTAAACTAAAAAAAAATATGAAAATATAAACATAGTCACTAAACTTTTGCTGCAAACAGCTTTCTGCAGTTAAAACGGGCAAGTAGATTGCCACTAAACTCGATATAGAGACGATTCATGATTTGAGTTTATCCATTTTTGTTACAAGAATTTAAGTATAACCATCTTGTATGTGTGTAATATGCAATTTTTTTTTTTTTTTTTTTCTTTTTACAAAAACTTTGTACATAAAATTGTATCTATAAAACAGACAAAAATAAAATATTTTAGAAAAAAGAACCCTTATATAATACTACTATAGTAGATAAAACTTTAGTTACGTATTCGTGCAAAAAAAAATAAGACACTTTTAAAACTGTAAAAAAAAGATTGATTTTTAATTTAAAAAATAATAATTATGAAAAAGGTAAATACACTAAAATGTTATTAAAAATGTATTATCAAATTTGTTGTTCTGCAAATTATGGCCCGAAACCACCTACCTTTTTACTCTTCTAGAATTTGAAGATTAATGAAGTCTATCATGTTTGAAATGATGATAAAATATTTATTTTAATGTTCTCATTTCATATGTAAATTTCATGCATCTTAAATTAAGCCTATAAAGAACTTTTATATTCTCTAAGAATTATCTGAGAATGATTCGCATCTGAGAAAAACTAGATAATAAAGAATGAAGTTATCAGTTATTATGGTTTTAATAATCCACTAAGCTGGAAGTATCAAATATAACAATGAACCTAATTGTGTATATACACTACAAAAGTTCTGAAACGTGCGTGTAATGCACAATTTTTTTTTTTTTTTTTTTAAACTTATTGTATCTATAAAACAGACAAAAATAAAATATTTTAGAAAAAATAACCCTTATATAATACTAATATAGTAAATAAAACTTTAGTTACATATTTGTTCAAATAAAAGTAAGACACTTTTAAAACTGTAAGAAAAGATTGTTTTTTTAATTTAAAAAATAATAGTAATTATGAAAAAGGTAAATACACTAAAATGTTATTAAAAATATATTTTAATAATCAAAAATGTTGTTTTTTAAATTATGGCCCAAAACCACCTATCTTTTTTACTCTTCTAGAATTTGAAGATTAATGAAATCTATCATGTTTGAAATGATAAAATATTTATTTTAATGTTCTCATTTCATATGTGAACTTCATGCATCTTAAATTAAGCCTGAGTGTATAGGAACTTTTATATTCTCTAATAATTATCTGAGATTGATTCGCATCTGAGAAATTCTATATAATAAAGAATGAAGTTATCAGTTATTATGGTTTTAATAATCCACTAAGCTGGAAGTATCAAATATAACAATGAACCTAATTGTGTATATACACTACAAAAGTTCTGAAACGTTTCATGTAAACATGCTGTTTGCCATTTAACTTAATTTTGTGTTCAAAAAGCCTTTTTTTAATTTCAAGATGTGCAAAATTCTTCATATATACGTCAATTTCAATTATTGTTTCTTACAACTACTCGGTACTCGGCTACTCGGTACTCGGCCGAGTAGTAAAAGGCCAAGTACTCGGTACTCGGCCAAAGTGGTACTCGGTGCAGCACTAATTTCAAATGAACGTGTATTCAATATCTTGCATGAACATTTGGGCATGAAAAAGTTATCAGCAAGATGGGTGCCACGATTGCTGACAGTAGATCACAAACGGACTGGTAACCTTTTCAAAGCAGTGTTTAGACAAGTTCAAACACAATTCAAGTGAATTTTGCGGTGTTATGGTACAGTTGATGAAACATGGATACATTACTACCCACCAGAAATGAAAGAACAGTCTAAACAGTGGACTTCTGAAGAACGAAACTCAAAAGGCATAATCCTCACTGACTATCTGAAAAAGAAAAAAATGATCACCGGACTGTATTATGTTGATTTATTAGACCGTTTTCATGCAAAATTGAAAGAAAAAGCTGCCTCATTTGTTCAAGAAAAAAGTGCTTTTTCATTATGACAATGCGCCAGCGCACTCATCTGCAATCACAACCACTAAATTGGTTGAATTACGATACAAATTGCTCCTTCATTGACCTTACTCTCTTGACATGCCCCCCCCCCCCCCCCAATCACTTTTTTCTTTTACCAAATTTTTTAAAAAATGGCTTGGTGGAAAGAGATTTTCTTCAAATTCTGACAACATTAATGCCAAAAATGCCTGTTTTGAGGAGTTTGAGAAATCTTATGTTTTGGAAGGATTAAAAAAGTTAAACCATCGTTGAAAAAAGTGTGTCATTCTGAAAGGAGATTATGTTGAAGAATAAAATGCATTTTTGTGTGTATATTTGTTTTTTGATTTCAAAGTCATGGACTTATCAAACTGCCTTCGTAAGATCGTTTCTTCCTGTCATAGTATAGGAACTGCCATTTTCCACCAGCTAGCGCTGTAAACAATCTAGTAGTGCATAGTCATTTTACTATATCCAGTCACCACTTTTATACCTATAACTATAGCTATTTAACAGTTAAAAGGATGAGAACGGACTTTAATGGGCACCCTGTATGTACATATATCTGTGCTCTCCAGCCCACCAAACCCTTTTGCTTTTAAGATTTGTCCCACCATGAGAAAAAGTTGGCCAACCTTGTCCTATCATATTTTTATTCTTAAAAGAATAAATATGATAGGACAAGAAAATTGCATAAGAAAATAAAAAGAACATTCCTTTTTTACTTCCTTGTGCAAAGCATAATGAAGTATTGTAATTCCAGTTTGTGAAATGGATTTTATATCTCGCATAGCTCAAAAACGAATCATTGTAGAATGTTGCAAATTTATATGTGTGACTGTCATGATGTCTAGTTGTACACCTGCAAGTTTCGTCGTAATATGAGCTCTCATTTTAGAGATATTAGCGATTTTACACAATGTTTCATAACGTATGTATGTGTGTGTATGTATCTTGCATAATTCTAAAACGATTGGACATAGAATGTTGCAAATTGGTATATAAGTTTGTTATAACATCTAGTTGTGGACCTCCATTTTTGAGTCTTTCTGTGACTTTCCGGTTTGGAGATACTTACGAAAGTTATATTCTTATTGACCAAATATACAAAGGTTTTAGCCATTATATATGACCTACCATCATAGAGATTTCAAATTAAGCTATTGATAGAGCCCCTAATGATATTATTATGAAAATTGTCGACATTTTTGCATGTAGAAAATAATTTGTAAAGACATAAGTAGGTTCTAGTCGACAAATGCATTTTATTTAATGAATATTCAGCCTGTAATGATGTTTTTAGGAAAATTGCCAGCATTTTTGCATGTAAAAAGTAAATTTTAAAGACATAAACTGGTTCTAGTCGACTAATGCATTTTAATTACATACTCTATCTACATGCATTCAGCATGTAGATAGAGTATGTAATGATATTGTTATGAAAGTTGCCAACATTTTTGAGTGTAGAAAGTAATTCTTAATATATAAGCAAGTTCTAGTCAACAAATGCACTTTATTTTGTTTTAGCCTTGTTTGTCATTTAAAGAATTTTTGAAGAAATTAGTTCAGGGCTATAAACCAATGAATCATTCCGGAAAATTCCAGAATTCTATTCTTATTGAAGTTAGATCTTCTAAACTTTGGCAACCCTAAACTACAAATTTTTGCCAAATTCGATGCAAAATTGCCAAGACCTAAATCAGCATTGGCTACAAACTTGGCAACTTGAGCGATGAAAATTGGCAGCAAATATTGTTTCATGATGGCCAGAATTAATAAATCCTTTCTCAATTTTAACTGAATTAAATTAATTATTACGGTAAAATGTATCGTTTTTGGCAAAGAGAACAAAAGTAGGCCATCTATACTCGAATGTTTTTCATTAAACTCTTAAGTTATGAATTTGCCAGTGAGAGATTCTGTAATAAGCCATTCCTGAAAAAACTTGTATATTTGTTTCACGGTATATATAATTCTATTATCATGACTTTTATGGTTGGAGTAGCAGTTTTTCAGGGTTTTTTCTTTTTTTCGTGGTTGGAACCTACCTGTTTATTTGCGAATCAGTTATCTCACCCTCTCATACAAAAATGCCAATGTTTTCGTAATAATAAGTACGTTCAAGTGGGTGTCAGGAAGTCATGTGTGTCCACATCAGATTATTATTTGAGATTTATAATGTGTATATATGCATCATTTGTAATTTACATTTTCCTTTTTTCTGCATTTTTTTTTTCTTTTGAAATTCCTCTTTTTTAGATTTCTTAACAACATAGAACTTTTGTTTCATTGTCATTGTCTCATTAATAAATTATCTTTTTATGCTGATATAACATTTGTAAAATTGCAGAAATTTTTTTATGTTTCTTATGTCATTTCTTAAAATTGATTTTTCACATAGAAAAATAATATTAATGCTTCCTCCCCCCCCCCCCCCCCCCCCGAAAAAAAAAAAAATGTAAATAAAAAACGTAGTTCTATATGAATAGATTTTCTTTTATATGTATTTTTATTAATCTAGATTGTTGTGATTCAACTGATGAATACAATAGCCAAGCTGACTGTTTAAACTATTGCAGGTAAATATTTATTCTTTCATAGTCTCTTCTTTGTGCATAAATATCAGTAGTGAAATGCTTGCATGTTTTATTTACAGTACATTTAATTTATTTTTAGTCTCTTTATCTCTCTCACTCTGTTTATGTTTAGAAAGAGGAGACTCCTGTTTTTAATTGTTGGTTTAAAAATTAGTTGTTTTGTAAAATTTTCATTGTGTTTGTTTTATATCCATTCATATCATATAAAACTTATTTTATTCATTGACTTTATGATACAGTAGAAGATCTTTATAACGCAATTCTATATAATGCAATTCTCTATATAACGCAAAATTTCTTGGATATAAACAATAAATTTTGCAGTTAAGAAATACTTCCTAAAAAACTGTTACTTTGTTGAAAAGTAGGTGTGATACATTTGTTTTTCTTTATCTGCTTAATTCAGAGATTTTTAATGAAAAAATTGTTATCATTAATTTTTTTTTTAAGTGAGCAGTATAATGAATGATTTTGTACAGGCATATATATATGGACTATCTTTATAAAGTAAATTTTAGAATGAAAGTTATTATCCACCTAATTTTTTGTTCCAAGAAATGTAACTTTAAAATGTCCTACTCTGTTTTGATATGTTTCAGACATATTTGGCCATGTTTACAAAGTAAGTTTGACGATGTGTGAAATGTGATCTATATAATGCAAAATTCTATATAACGCAAAACTTTGTGTTTTTAGCTTTGCGTTATAAAGATCTTCTACTGTATATATATACTCGTTATATTATATATATAAAATTCTTATTTTAAGTTTTGGTTAATTCTATAGTACATGACATCAACATTACATGTTATGTTAATCCACACACAAGATGAGATTTTAACTTTTTTTTGCTACCACTATTTCCTTACAGAAATCTTTATTGTATTTTTAAAGCCTTTTGTGTGTGTGTTGATTTAATAGGACAGTAATTATTGATAGAAAAAAGTTGTAGCTCAAAAAAAAAAGGTTTAAATCTTATCCCCAGAGGTGGGAATTAAATGAAAATGTTACCATTTAAAATCATATCTAAATGCATTAATCAGACAAAAATTGGATGTATCTAATGGAAAAATCAAATCAACAGTGAGTTCTGTACATCAGGATTAAAAGACTTATTAAAGTTAAAGTGCCTTCTAGCCAAGGCCAGTGCTCGGGAAACTTTCATGTCTTCCTTGCCTCTTATCTGTATGGTGGCTAAAAACAAGAATAAATCCTCTTGGCATGTTCCACCCGTGCATCATTGGCATCTGAGTAACTAGCCGGGTGGCTCTCTTTCACTTGATTATAACAGGCAAGATCAAACCACCCTCACTCGCTTCCTCAGTGGTCACCTAGATCTTTGATATATTTTGGTGATTTTAAGCGTTTTGAAGTTGTCCCAAGTGTTCTAATGAGAAGGCTTCCCCTGATCATATTCTTGCTTGCCTAGGGCTCTGTAAGTAAGATCTTACTGACAATCCTTTATTGGTTCTGGATTTCTTTCGGGTGCACATTTTCATGGACCTGATTTAGCCCTACTACTCTTTGGGGAATGAGCAACAACAACAAGATTAAAAGAAACTATTATATTGTCATGTTTATTTTGCACACTTAGGATTTGGGAGAAATGAAAAATATGTTAAAGAGCTGGTATATATATATATATATATATATATAGCAGTTTTTGATACATTGTTGGTTGCCAAAAATTTTACTTGCCACATGAAAAAATTACTCACCATTGGCGAGTAGAATTTAAAAAACCTCAATCTGCTTTCTGTGGTGATTAGATTGTTGTATTTCTACACCTACCTGTACTATGAAATTATCCTTATATAATTATTGCATCATATATATTCAATCATAACTGGTGTGGATATATTTGTTTTATTTATTCATTTCTTATTATTTTAATCACAATCATTGGTATACCAAGAGTGGAACAGGAGAGGCGGGTCACCCAGGCCTCTGGTCATGAGGAAGTCTCTGAAAAAACTTTTAAGTATATGTACTTGATGAAGTTGTTATGCTATTATTTGAAATCAAAACAAAACCAGGGTTGCTACCTGGAAAACAGGGAAAACCTAGAAAACTCAGGGAATTTGAAAATCTATTAAAAAACAGGGAAAACTCAACTCAGGGAATTTTGAAATTTTTTGGAAAAACATTGGAAAATTTTTTCATAATGAAATATTTTTTAAATTTTTAGTGCTTTATAATGAATCAATTGTGGTTTTTTTCTCCAACTATAGTAATTTAATAAAATTAATAAACCCTAAATATGTTCAATTAACTTGTAAACATGTTAGATTCTAATGCTGCATGATTCCGTGTCATTTATTTAATTCTAAAACAGACAGGGAAAACTCAGGGAATTTTTTCTTCTGATTTGTGTAGCAACCCTGAAAACGTTCATTGCAATTCAGCTTTAAACCATAAATTTTTGTCTAAAAACAGGCTTAATGTAAAGAAGTGACTGTAAAGCAATAACTCCAACGTCAAATAACTCATATATGTAAAGCCTGATTAAGACAGGGCAAGCGAGGCTAATACCCTCACAGTTTTGTTGGGTTTAGTTTATGAATCAATCTTAAAACTTATGTATTTTTATAATACGCACGTTTAAATGAAGAAGCAAAAAGGGGCCCCTGTGAAATTTTCATCCTAGGCATCAAGAGTTGTAGGTCCACCACTGATCATAACAACATTTAATGTTTATTGCAAATACACATTAAAATTCTTACATACGACAAGGAAGACTAACTTAAAATGTTGTCTACATTTTGATATAAAGAATAATTACTTTTTAAGAATAAAGTAATTTAAAAAGATATTATCAAATATCAATTTGGAATGAAAAGGTAAAGTGAAATATTTTTTAATTGTAAATATTGAAAATTTAGTATTTTATAAGTATATCAGATTATTCATGAAATATATCTTTATTCTGAATACTTAATTGCAGAGGTTAATCCAGAATAAATTTAGTACCCCATTGAGGTACTTTCACAAAGTCAACTTTTGGCAATAAGGTACCTTCACAAAGTCAAATTTTGGCAATGAGGTACCTTCACAAAGTCAAATTTTGGCAATGAGGTACCTTCACAAAGTCAAATTTAGGCAATGAGGTACCTTCACAAAATCAATTTTTAGCAAAGCAGCACCTTTACAAACTCAATTCTTATCAATATTTTTATAAGCTTCGCTGCATCAAACATATAAAAATACCCTCAGTTTGAATATTTACTGAAGAAAATGGTAAATATCTAAGTAAACACCTTCTTATCTTACACATAAGAAATAACTGGCCAACTTTACAACTGTTCCATTTTATTTTTTAAATGTATTTTAAAATTTAAAAAAAAAACTTTTTCTTTGCGCATTTTGGTTAATTATTCTGAAGCATTATTTTCACAAACTTACTTGATTTTTTCACAAATTTTTTTATAAATTCACAAATGGGGTACCATTTTTAAAAAGCTGGATTAAACCCTGAATTGTGAGCTTTTGATAATCTGACATATTACCTTTAATGTACTTGATCTGCACTCAAAGCTGGTAGGACTCATCAACTTAATTGTTTGAAGTTTTCTGTGATTTTCTTCAAAATTCTGATGAATACAGGCTAGGTCCCCTTAGAAAGATATTAAAACTTCTTCACACACCATAAATTTTAAGTCAGCACAACCGGTTTCGAAAGGACGTAGCCTTTCTTCATCAGGTGCAAACACGTGCTACTGCCTTGGAGGCAAAAGCAACACTGAAAGTCTGAAAGCAGGGTAAAAACCAGAGGGGGAGGAGCAACACAAACAACCAATAGGAATCATCATGCAGGGCTGGACCAATCAGAGAGGAACACACATACACACACACCACAAAAAAAAGGAGGGAGGGAAGGAGTAATAAAATAAATTTATTTATTTATTTTTTAATTAATATTATACTAATGAGTAAATTTAATAAAATTTATTTATTTATTATTTTTTTTTTAAACTAGAATTATTTTATTATAACTAATATTATGTTATAAACATAATGAAGGAAATTATTGAATTAAATTTTTCCAGGCTGTAGACAGCAAAGTGGAATCAGATTTTTCATTGACAATTTTATCACGATTAAGGTAAATAGCTAAATTTTCCAAAAAATCCTGTTTGGAAATGCATTTGGCATGGAAGATAATTTTGGCATTCTTAAAATTAAAACTATGATTAAATTTCCAACTGTGCTTCACAATAGAAGATTTAGAAATTTCTTGATTAACAACATACCGAGAATGTTCACGTAAATGACATTCAAGATTTCTTTTTGTTTGACCAATATAAGATAACTCACAGTTATTACAAGGGACATTATAGATACCCTACTTCTGAAGCTCGGGAACAGGGGATTTGGTTGAAGGGAATTGGAATTTATTGACAGGTTTAAAAATAACGTGAAAATTGAAACGCTTCAAAACTTTGGCTAATTTAAAAATTTTGGCTATTATAATAGAAAATTAAAAATATTTAACTATTTTAAACTTTGGCTAATTTTCCCCTTAGAAAAATATCCCATGGAGGACATTCCACTTATAGACCTAGTACCCTAGTTGTAGTCAATTGGCCTTAAGCCACACAACCAACCTTTAATATAATTGAAAACTTAAGAATTAAAATTAAAGGGAACTTGTTTTACTTGGACAACATAATGACTGCTAATTGCAATCAGTAAATATTGTTGACAATTGTGTAATCTATTTACTTAAAAGGTATATTTTTTATTGTACTATGTAAATTATATAAGGCTCTAACTATGATCCATGAAAATAATAATAAATAAAGTATGTATATATTTGGGCAAAATTCCCTGATGCATTTTAAACTTTAATCTAAAATTAAGTAATTGATATACGAGAGTGCAGTTTGTATTACAGTGCTTTGTATCATGAAAAGTTGTGTTTAAAAAAAGTAATAAATGGCAAAAATAAATAAAAATAATAAAATAAAGGGCAATAATAATAATAATAATTAAAAAAGAAGGCACTGTATCCCTAAAATAGCCACAAAAATGTAAGGCAAGCAATTGAAGAACATTTATTTTATGAAATTCACTACAATATTTGAATATGTATGCCCTTTATAGCTTGATTTACATACAAACAGTAATCTTATTTAATCCACATATTCTCTAGCATTGATTCTCAAAGAGACAGGATTAAATGCGTTATTTGTGTTTTTAATGTGTATGTTAATATCAGCCATGGAGGAAGCATACACTTTGCCCACGTACAGAAGGATTAAATCTGAGGATTAAGATCGCCATCACAAAACTACAAGAAACACTATATAAAGAAAACTTATAGTGCCATCTATGACCAAAATTTAGAACTAGTTTTTACTTGCTTAAATTGAACTTTTCACCATAAAAAGAAATATCGTAGTGCAAACCATACTCCTGTATTCCATTTATTTGGTTTTATGTTTAAGACATTGTCGTCAGGGTGTTTTCCTATTTTTATAGTAAGTTCTGCCTTTTGTTATTCCTCTGAACATTATTTAAAAAATAAATTTGTGTAGTCATGATTAAATTATTTAAATTTTATCATCAACAATTGATGCCATAAATGCCACTGGCATATACAATCGCAAGCAGCACATAAAGTATTAAAAACAAATACAGTATAGGACCCATTATCCAGAATTCCAAAATCCAAAAGACTCAGAATCCGGAATCATTTTAGATTTTTTCTTTTTTACAATTAAAATATATTTTATATCTAAAATTAGAAATTAAAGCAGAATTTCTTTTTCTCGGGAAATGTTCAGGGATGTTTGTGATCCAGAAAATATCCCTGGAATTCGCTGCCAGACACATAAAAAATGTTTTTATTTGATGATTGATTTTCAGGGATTTTTAATTTCTTGATAAGACATTTATTTATTTATTTATTTCAAAAAGCAAAGCGAGGAAGGTAAGGAAATCTTTTAAGAAAAATCTTTTCTATTAGCATTCATTCTGTTCTTATGATCGAGTCAGTATTCATTTTTAGCAGCACAGATAACGAAACAAACATGTCGCTGATGGCAAGTGGCATCATCAGTATTGTGCGTGTATATATGTTTATATGCATTATAGTTATTTTTTACTTTCTGCTATATTTAATAGAAGAAAGTATCAAATTTGCAAAAAATTTTGACTTCTAGTTTTCGATTTATTTGCATGTTTTGAGAGGTCTAGAACATGATTCTTCTATTTTTAGAAAATGTCTGTCTGTGTGTGTGACAAATATTTTGATGCAGCTCTAGTAGAAGAACTAAGGTAAAAAATTTCATTAAAATTTATAAGTAGTTGCTCCTAGATGTAATTAGTACCTATCAGTTACTGAGTTAAGTTTTATGATTCAGAGAAATCAATAATGGGAAAAAGACTCCAAAATCCAGAAAATTCTGAAATCTGGTATACTTCTGGCTCCATAGCCTGTGGATTCTGGATAATAGGTTCTATACTGTATGTAAAGTTACTTTTTTAGTAAAGTATTTTCTCTTATAGGAATGCCTAAAGATAAGGCTTTGTTTTCTTTTGAATTGTGATCATTGTTCCCCGTCTGCAATGTGCTAAAGTTTAAAATGTACCTGGGACTTTTGCCTTTCTGTAATAAATCAATAGCTAAGAAACATTATTTTGTCTTGTAACTTAAATTTCATTTTGCCGTTTTTTTTTTTTTTTTTTTTTTTACGAATATTTTTGAAATAACTTCATACATATGTGGTTTCTTTTAAAGAACCTCAAATAAGTGAATTATTAAATTTTTCATCAACTAAAGTTACTTGTGTGCATAATTATATCTTTTAATTTCAGTATAAAGTCCTTTACATAAAAAGGACTTTATCAACATAGTCAATTTTATCCTTGAGAACATCTGGCCACCTTAAAATCAGCTTTAGCAATAATGAGATTCTGATTAGATTTAAATTCTTTAAATACAGCCATCTCAGAGTATGAAAAATTAGATACTTTTCCCATCTCAAAAAAGAATATCTGCGCCATGTCCTTGCTAATTATATTTCTTCTATTAATTCCTATTATAAATCTAATCTTTCAAACTGTGAAAAGATTGCTCTTAAAGAACTTAAATGTAATCAACATCTCATTATTGCTAAAAGCTGATTAAGGTGGCCAGAGCCAGATTGTTCTCATGGATTATATTGATAAATTCCCTTTTATGTGAAGTATCTGATACTGAAATTAAAAAAGACTTGAAGAAGAAAGATCATGTCCTTTCAAAACCGGTAGTGCTTCCCTTTATTTTATGGTGTGTAAAGAAGTTTTTATGTTTAAATATTTATTGTACACCAGTTCTTTAATTTATGATATAATTCTTCTTTTATCAGCTAAAAAGATTGATAATATTTAGAAATGCTTTTGACAAAACTTTATCTGATTTGCATTATTTTTCATTTGTAGAGAATTGGGTGAGCAAGCTGCTGCAGCTGCAAAAATTATTTATGACAAATTTACCAAAGGTGATGAAATTCGGAATGCATATATAAAATTAGGAAAAGAAAAAAAAGAAGAATATACAGTATGAAAACTCTTTTTATAGTATTTGATAGAATATATATATATATATATATATATATATATATATATAATGATGATCTATCTTTTTAATCTAAAATTCATAAGAGTGTCGTTTCTAGTGTTTATTAGATTTAATCATTTCTCTTATTCAGTTCCTAATACATTTTTAATTGATGAACATATATATGATTAATGAAAGAAAATACAAAGGCTATTTGTATATATATATATATATATATATATTTATTTTAGATTATTTTAACTAATTTGTAACGTAAATATATGCTAGGAAAAATTTTGTTTTTACTGCAGTAAAACTATGATAGTATAAATTATAAACTATTGATATTGTTTGGTATGTGATAATTATATTTACTTTCATATTTATATTTTTAAACAAACTATGGTTAAATGCTAGAATTCTGCTCTTTTTAAAGATAATTATACTATTATAATTTGAAAGAAAACATCTCAGTATTTGCGTGAAAATCAATATGTATCAAAATATAAGAGAAAGGATTTTATAAAATATCTTGCAGTTAAATCTTTATGTGAAAAAAGTAAGTAACAAAAATTGAGCTAACTATTCAAAATTCATCTAAATGTTGCAAAAATAAGTAAAATAATTGATTTTTGAAATTTTAAAAAGTAAAATATGTTAAGTTAAAAAAAAAAAAAAAAAGAAAAATCATTGTAAAATGTCGTCTGTGTTTAGGAAATGTCAAATTTTATGCTCTGGGCTTTTAACTCATTGAAGAAAAATGCCACATATGTGCATTTGCACTAGATTTGTCTCAGGGCAGAATACAGTATTCCTTCGCTGCTGCGAATCTTTCTCTATGAGTGGTGCATGGGTGGTTTGGGCTTTTGGAACAAAATATTTAATATGAAGTGGTGCTGCTAATTTGTGTTTCTTTCAAAAAATTGGTCCCATGCCTTAAAAATTCTCTCTCCAAGGTCAGATTAAGGTCGATCTGCTGTTTGTAAATCACTATATTTTTATGAGTATGAACAGATGCACAGGTTAGTATATGTACATAGAAACGCATATTAAATATTTAACTCATTTTGAGGTGGTTGTTTATCATTTCTTCTCTCACATAAGACAGTATTACTTGGGAGATATTCATAAGATTTTACTGCTCTCTGTATTTAGAATTTAAAATGTGCTTTATCCGTGAAATCATGAATAAAAATTTTGATGTAAAATATACTAATATAATTACAAAATCTCCAGATACAAATCCATTTTGGCTTAGTGGTCGTCATTTTCCAAATTTATATTCTGCAAAAATGATTAAAAAAAGTTAGAAGTTGTGTAGTTTGCTTGAACCAATATAAAACACTAAACGCAGGAAAATCTTCAGCATCTTTAACACCAAAGGGAAAAATTAAATAGCAGACTGCTGTTTTGGTAGTATTTAGCATATGGTCTTCAGTGCATAAAGAAGTGACAGAAAAGTGCTTCTATATATAGGAAAAGGATTGGATTCTGATCAACCAATAGAATTATATTGAATGTGGGGAGATTAGTTAATAGGAAATTGAGAAACGGTAATTGTGAAAATGGTAGAAGAAATTTAAAAAATGTGAACTGTATGTAAAATTTCCAACAATCAGACAAGTGAGGTACATCAAAATCACAATTAACAATTTATTTTTAAGGTTCTTAAAGACATAAAAAACTTTGAAGAAATAGAGTTTGTGAATAGATTTGGGTCTGCAAATTATTTTAACTGTACCAAATTTAAAATTATGGTTTTTCTCTCAGCAATGCTTAGAAATGGCCAATTTGTTGGTTTCTTGTTTACGGACATAACTTATATGTTCTTTTAGATGGAATTTGAGACTGTTTAGTTTGACCAGTGTATGTTAACCCACATCGCCAGGAAATATCATAAATACCCCAAGAGTTATGCATATCTATAGGCAGGGGTTTACTTGGCAAAAAAGTTTCTTTAGCATTTTAACTAAAATGCGTAATCAGTATTTTAGCTTTTTCGAAAGTTAATTCTTTGGTCATTGTTGATTTTTTTTTCTTAACTCGATTATTCCCCATTTTGTTTTCTATTTCTTTTGTTCACTAATAATATTGAACAAAAACCATACTTATGATTTAAGAAACATGAATCGTTGATCATCTGTTCTTGTGATTTGAGAAACAGTGAAACTTTGTTTCGATTTCAGCAATAAAAAAAGAGACAGTTACCATGTTAAATGTGAAAAATGAAAAAGTGAGTGAAAAGGGAAGTAATGAGTAGGGGTAGATCATTGAACAATATCTATGCTTTTAATGCTTCATGAAGTAAATTCTGTATTCTGACATACTTTCAAATAATTTTGCATTTAAATTCATCCATTAAAAATTGAAATTGAATCCAAATATACTAAATAATTAACAATTCCCGATATTTTCAATGTTTTTGTAATTTTTGCCTTCAAATCTATATATATAAAAATGAATTGCTGTTCGTTAGTCTCACTAAAACTCGAGAACGGCTGAACGGATTTATCTTATCTTAGTCTTGAAATGTTCGTGGAGGTCTAGGGAAGGTTTAAAAGGCGAGAAAAAATCGAATAATTTCCGGGAAAACCCTAAAAACAGCCCTTTTCTATTTCCCATACAAACGTTTTCTAGAGTCAATTTGAACTTTATTGCTATTCAATAAAGTTCATATTAAATTATAATCACTCACTGTTGTCTAAGCAATTTAGGTGTGTTCCTAACGTCAAAGAGCCCTAACTTAAAAAGTTGGCTACCTTTTATTCCGAAAAAAAATTTGTTTTTGCGATTTTTATGCATAAAATAGCAATTTTGTAAGCTAATAATAGCAAAAAATTAGCCATTTATATTTTTCCATAATTTAATTGTTGCCAAAAAAAAAAAAAAAAAAACGAACTTATATATTTTTTTCAACAGGAAAATAAATACATTTATCTAAACGTGAACGATAAAAAATTATAAAAAAAAATTATGCATCTCACAAAAATTGACGTCATTTTTAATTAAAAATTTCTTTTACACATTGATAAAGTGCTAATACGCAAGCGAAGTGATGACGTCACTGGCCGTTCGTGGATGCAAGAAAAATATTTCTTATGTTAAACGTCCATTGGATTTTTTGTAAAAAAATATTAAAAATCGCGGAAAATTATTTTCCGATTTTAATCCCCATATTTAGGTATAGGTATGTATTAATTATCATGTCCATGCGTTAGATTAGGTTATTTTTTTTTTCTTTTTTTTTTTTTGTAAAATTGACAAAATTTGAATTTTTAATTTCAAAACTCTAGGAAAAAAAAAATGGCAAATTTCCATATACAATTGAAAACACAAGCATTTCATTTCAAAAGATGATATTTACACAATAAATATCCAACTAATATACTTATTAAAAGGAAAATTATAAATATTCTATCATAATTTGAAGTCAAATTTGTTTTCAAATGTCTAAATAAAATATCTGATATAAGATACTAATATGTTGCTGCGGAATAGATTTGATATCGGTCATCCTTAGCAGAAAAAAAAAAAAAATATCGCCATATTATTTGGCGAACATAATTTAATTCTATTCAAAAATCATGGTTATTTTAACAACTTATATTAAGAGAGTAATGAATAATATGAAACAATATTTCGTACAATGCATATTATGAAAATATACATCTGGCATGCATATTTTCGTATTACGTTTTTGATCACCAAATACAATAAGCGCCAAGAACGACAGAGTTTTGAAATTCAAAATTAAAATTTTGTCAATTTGACAGCAAAATAACTCAATCTAACACATGCACATGATAAGTAATCTATACTAATATTATAAATGCGAAAGTTTGGATGGATGTTTGTTACTCAATCACGCCACAACGGATAAACGGATCTGGATGAAATTTTGTACAGAGATAGATAATAGTCTGGACAGAGCCTCCTTAAGTAGATGCCCAGCGAGTCGCTCGAAAACTTGACAACAGTACAAGAAGAACATAGCCAGTAGATGGCGCTTGATACCGAGTCGTAAAGTTCTGTTTATTTCCCGCGATTCAATTGAGTTCTTCATGGTTTACGTTTTATTAATTTAACAAATGTGGGAGTTTTTTTTTTTTTTTTTTTTTATATAATATGGTGTATTGCGTCGTTCCATTTTGTAAATCGGAGTCGCCGTGAAAATATAAGTTTTCACGGTTTCATATTTCAAGACAAGGTATGTAAACTGCATAAGTAATTAATGCAAAATTACCAACCCTCCGGATTTTTTAATAATTAATATCAATAATATTTTTCACAAAAAACATTATTTTTATTTATTATCGTAAATTCTGTGATTAAGACGAAGATAAATTTCAAAGAAATTATGATATAAAAATTCGAAGGGTTGACACCTCTGTTAGTAAGTTAGATTTAACAAATAAAATAGTTATGCTTATTACAAAATGAAATGAAATTTTTATTTATTGATGTAGGAATACAGAAAAATAACTTGTTCTTAGTTACTTTGAAGTAACTCTATATTGTAGTATTTTATAGTTTTATTCATAAATTACATTAGTAACTTATGAATAAAACTATAAAATACTCCAATATAGGAACAAGATTGATTTATATTTTTTTAATACCACTGTTTTTTAAAGACTTGTGTAAATGCGTATAAAAATTTGATTATTTCAGTTAAATCGATACAAAAGTGTTGGGAATATTGAAAAGAAAAAATAGAACATTTTTATTTCTACTTTTGTTCTTTTTAAAAATATTAAGTTTTAAGATTCATAACATTACTTTTATTAACCTTTTACCACACAAATGGAATATGGAATTAAAAATTCATGTAAAAATTAAATTCATGATTACTGATTTGAAAAATTATCAGGTATAACAGAAAGATGACTTGATTTTTTGAAATAGAAATTCTCCACATCCATACACTCACATATACACACACATATACTGGCTAATTGCCAAAAACTACGTTTTTTGGACTCATGAGACCTTAAAAATATAAATCAGGGGAAAACTCGATATCGAATTTTTGGACCGAACACAATACTTTCATTACCTACGGTAGTAGGGTAATGGAAGTAAAAATATTTCAAGGATGTTATTAATTTATCCTTAAATTTGCCAATCTTTATCAATTTTTTCAAATTGAAACCTAATACGAGTTTTAAAATACAATTGTGAATTTTCTGCATTTGTTTGTTTTTAAGTTATTCTGATAATAAATATGCATATAAATCAATCACTAAAAACAGAAAAAAAATGCTTTTTGTATTCAGAGAACCCCAAAACGTGACTTTATTCAAAAACCTGAGTTGAAAATAGAACTTCAAAAAAATACTTTGTTTACATTATAGGTTCGAAAAATTAATTTTCCTTCTTCAACAATATTCGTCGACATAAAAAAAAGTGTAGCAAAGCACTTTCGTCAATTACATTCTACAGAAAAGAACGTTTAGCTTAATTTTGAATAGCCCTGTATGTTTTCAATAAACTATGTGCACATCAGATTGTGCATTTAAATTTAATCTTATATGAAAAACACCTAACACAAAATGAAATACACTTTCAGCATTTTCCAAGTATATCCGAGATAGACAAACCGACGCGCACAGACCAACCGCTAAAAACATTATTTTTCGTTTCAGGAGACCTCAAAACATGTAAACATAACACAACTTTATTTCGAAACTGTCTATCAGTTTCGAAAGCATACACTCTCGGAACTGGTAAAGCTAATAAAATCTTCAAAAAAAAAAAAAAAAAAAAAAAAACTTCGTGAGAGAGAAAACTTATACTCAAGAAATCCTTAATTTTAAAAATTTAAATCTTAATGGTTATTTATTTATTTTTTGTGACGGACTAGACAACAGATTGTTTTCTTCTCCAATTTTTATTACTGAATGTTAACTTATCTCATTAATGTGCTGGTCTATTTTTCTTATAAATAATATAAAATTCTCGATTTAAGAAAAATAATTCACACCTAATAAGGTAAAAATGTAACGTAAAGGACATGACCAAGAAAAAGAAAAAAGACATGATTTTAATAATTTATCATTATAAATTATTCATTCTAAACTGAAACTCATTTAAAGTTCAGAGATTTTAATTTATATAAACAAAACTTTCATCTGATATCTAAATTTAAAAAAAAATTGAAATTTTTATTGAATAAATATATAAAAAATAATTTAATCGCGTGATAGACATGCCATGTTTTTGCTTATTTAATTTTAAATTTCGTTTTTTAATTAATAATATATTTTAAAAAAGGTGTTATTTATTAGATTCAATTAGTTGAAAAGCTAAAATAGGTCTTGTCCACTTCCGAAGAAAATTAAACCCTATACTTTTTTAAATATAAATATTTTAATATTTTTTTGAAAATATTTACGATAAAGCACTTTTACATCATTTTTTCAAATTAAAAGAAAAAAAAAATACAATTTTGGACTTTAAATTGAAATTAATAGCTAGATTTTTATATGAAAAATATAACTTATCTATGAAAGAGAAGAAAATTGTTGCTCTGCGCAGGTGCTGTCACCTAGCGTTAGTTTTGTTTTTAAAATGTTGCCTAATTTAACATTGGGATTCGCTGCGCGTGGAAGGCATCTACTTAAGGAGGCTCTGGTCTGGAATAAGACATAGGCTACTATTTATACCGGGAAAAATGTAAATTTTTAATTAATCTTCTATATAATATAGATATTTCTTCTATAATAAAACTTTAAAATAATTTATTTTAATTTTTAATTGTTGCCAAAGAATATTTCACGCGAATAATAATAAAAAATAAATAATAAATATTAAATTTGCTTAGGCACATGACAACATAACGTCATTATCAAAATTAAATAATAAGAAAATGAAAGCTAATTCAGATCTGTACTAAAGAGCTTTATTAGTTGATAATCCTGGGTATAATTTTAATTTTAATACTGAAGTAGATAGGACATTTTACGCCAAGGACTCTATTTTTGTGACAGCAACCTTAAGCCAAGTAGTCCATAAAAAATATAAACAAATCTGTACATATAAAAGAGTAAACTCACTGATTCACTGATTCAACACTGCCATGACGATTCTGTGGGAAAGAGGGTCACAAATTTTAGTGACCATGTTGGTTTTCGGAGCCTGACCCCCAACTAAGACGAAACTTTGCAAAATACCCCCCTCCCTGTCCCCCTTGGGAGGCAGAAGGCTTAACTCGGCTCCAAATTACTTAACGGTGAAGAAATTGCAGATGGAAAGACCAGACTTGAGTACAAAAAAATTATTTTCTGCGATTTTGGAATTTTGGATTTTTAAGGGGGGGAGGGAAGGGAAAAGGTTTTGGAAGAAGGGTACTCAACACACGAGGAAATTGAACTGAACACACACTACAAAGGGATTTTATAAATTCCACCCTACTGCCCTTTGGAGAATGGGGGGCAAAAACATGTATTCATGCGTAACGCTGCACTAAGTTATCTGAGGTTGGAATTTTTTTATGTAAGGGACGATTATATGTATCTAACTCATAGTATGAAGAGATTTTGCGAAATTCCCTCCTCCTTCCCTCCTTTAAGAACGGGGGGAGAGATTTAAAAAAAAAAGTTTTAAAGCATAGCTCAGCTTTAAATAATTTCAGGATCTCAATTTTTTTATGTGTCGGTTAGGTATGTGTATGCAACATGCAATATAAAGTAATTTTGGAAATTTACCCCCCCCCTCCCATTCCTCTTGGGGCGGGCGGGTCAAAAACCACATTTTGAAGCTTAAATCCGTCCAAATTACCTAAGAATGGCGAATTTTGGTGTGTGGGTGTTAATTAAGTGTGCGAAATATGCACTTTGATGAGATTTTGTAAAGCTTTCAACTGTAACCACGAGGGAGGGGGAGTAAAAAGCAGGTAAGGGACTGCCGAAGGCATTGGGGGTCCAGACTCGACTGTGACGAGCGAGGATACCGTGACAGAGAGTAGCAGGAACTTAAAATTAGATTTTGACGGATTTCAATGATTTTTGTTTTAAGATATTTTATTATTATTAATGATATGCTGTTTTGGGGATTCATTTCAATATAATGACCAGCGAAGCGGGCAAAGCCTGCTAGTATTTGAATAAAAATTTGAGGTTTTTATATAGAAATATTTAATAAATCTGGTTTTTGCTTTTTAGTGAAATTCTTACCAAAATATTTTTTTTCAAAATGAGATATTGTTTAACATAATGCTAAAAATATTAATGGCAGTTTAAATCTTGTCTATAGGATCAGGATCTTTTAACGGAGAATGGGTGATTTTATTGAAAGATGAAAAAATTATTTTAAAATCTTATTGGTTGAGAACTTTAGTTATGGCTTGATTTGGGAAAATAAGGTAAAACAATACTGATATTAAAAGCGACCGATCTAGACAAAGTACACAGGAATTGTAATTTTTATAGTAGCTTTTTCTATAATTGAAAGGTTATTTAACCTCTGTCTATTGCAATGGCTTATAAACAGAGTTTTTTTTTTTTTTTTTTTTTTCTCTGAGGGAGGGGGGGGGAGGGGGGTAAAAAAAATTCTAAACTTACATTTTTTTTTCAGAAAAAACAATCGTTTTGAGCTAAAAAATATAAAATTCAAACTTACTGGATGCATGCATGCAACTGTAGACAAAGCTTTAGATTTAAATAAAAAATTAAAAAACAAATACAACAACAAACTTTCAGCTCTCTTTATATATAGAGAAAAATTAGTTATTAATGTATAGATTGATGGTTAACAATATAGGTGGTGATAGACTGTCAAATATCAAAAATTGTAACTTATTACACAAGCTAAATAATCGATATTCCAAATTATTTATAATAATTTATTATTATTTAATTAAAAGAATTGCTATAATTTACTAACACTATTGTTATTTTGATTAAATGTGTATTCTCCTAGGCTTTGTTAGAGGAACTTAACAAACAAGAATCAGAAGCTACCAAGGTGAAAAATGAAAAACAAGGTGACTTTTTGAGTCAACTAGTATTAGGAATAGTTAATTTTTTTTCTTTGCTGATTTTGCAAGTAAGTTTGGGCTCATTGACAATTTAACATTACTAATGCTGTTTGTTTTTTTTCCTCTTTCCTGTTTAAAGAAAGGAAAACATTAAAAAAAAAAAAAGTTTATGCATGGTACCCAGCTTAGTATATTAGCTTTACTTTTATTTTATTATTAATATTTATTATTTTTAGCTAATGTGTGTGTGGGGGGGGGGCAGAAGGAAAACCTCTCTTTTTTAATCCTTGTGCTATGATTTAATATTTTAATAATATTGAATTATTAAAATATCTCTTCTTAAAAAAAAAAAAAAAAAATTGCTAGATTCTTAAGGCTCCTATCTCCCTCTTACCATTTCAATCTCTCTGGTCATCAAATTCCATGTTAATCTATGGATCAATTTGTTTATAGAATTACTTATTACCTAATATATTTTTTGAAATTCCATTTTCACAATAAATAAAATTAAATTATAATGAAGTACACATAATTAATTAAATATAAAAACCTTAACACATACTTCATATTTCATCGTTAATATTTTTGGCTGGGCGCCCAGCTCTTCTAAAACGATCTTCATCTGTGTTGGATCTCTCCGAGTTGTGGTCTTTTATAGACTTCATAAGTTGGCTTCATATCCAATCAGGAGCCAATGTACTGCTGTCGTTGCACACATCCGGGGTAGTTGCTATTTCTATGGCTTCTGTAAACATTGCGTAATTGTAACTATTGCAATTCGCTATCATTTTAGTTTTTTTCAAAATTTATTTTAATTTCTTCATTATTGAAAGTTTTGGCTAAGGCTGTATTTATTTTTCCCGTTTTTATATCGTTTTTATGTTCTTTGACTCTGGTTTTTATCTTCCTTTTTGTTACACCAATGTATGAACCTGGTTTATTGTCTTGATTATTGAAAGGTATTTGGTAAATTCCAGCTGTTTCCAAAGGGGGGATGGGGTCTTTACGTGTTAATTGAAAAATACGTATTAATTGAAATTACGTATTAATTGAAATTACGTATTAATTGAAATTACGTATTAATTGAAAAATATTCGGGTTAGGCTTTATAGGGATATTTACGCCGATTTTATTTGCAACGTTTTTAATTTTATTCAAAGCTCCACGATCGTAAGGTATGGAAGAGGTGAATTTTGAAGGGGTTTTTTGAAAATTAGGTATATAGTTACTGGCTTTTAATTAGTTTTTAATGATTTTGTTAGGGTAACCCGCTTTTTTGGTGAAATCTTTAATTCATTAATTAAATTAAATTCAATATTTAGATCAATAGGGTCATTACATATTAATATTGCATGATTTATATATGAACTAATTGCATTAATTTTGTAACGGAAAGGGGTTTTAGATTTATAATGTATGATTTTATTGCTATTAGTTTGTTTACGGTGCACAGTGGTTTTAATTTGGTTCCCGGTTCTATTAATTTTAAAATCTAAAAAGTTTATCTGTCGGTCAGTTTCTTCTTCATATGTGAATTTTATGTTGTTGTCAAAGCTATTTATTTCATTTAGTATTTGTTTAATGTCATAATTTTTATTAATGATGGCAAAAACGTCATTGACGTATCTTAATCAAAAAAATATTTTGTCTTTAGATTTTCGAAAATTTCTTTTTCCAGTGATTTTAACTTGAATTCTGCTATAAAATCTGATATGGGTGATCCCATCGGGACCCCCTTCTTTTGTTGATATATCCTATGGTTGAACTTAAAATAATTTTCATTAAGTAGAAAGTTTGTAGTTGCAGTTAATGTTTGGGATATTTTAAGATCAATGTATTTTTCTTTAATTACTTTATTAACTATCTGGCTAGCTTCTTCAATGTTGATGGATGGATAAAGATTGGTGACATCAAAACTGACAAAATGGTATTCTTTTTTGTTTTCTATATCTCTAAGTTTTTTAATAAATTCTTCTGTAGATTCTAATGAATTCTGAGAGGAGGAAATAATTTTGTGATATATTTCGGCCATATATTTCTTAAGACAGTAAGTTGGAGCTTCGTTTTTATTTACAACTGGTGCAAATTTGGGGGGGGGGGGGGTTATGATCCTTGAATCTGCCAAAAATACAAGGGGTATTGGGTGCATGGTTTATAAATTTAGGAGGGTTATTGTCAGGCCATTTACCATCTTTAATGATTGTTTTTGTTTTCTCAATCTATTGTTGGGGTCCATTTTCACATTCGAAAAATTCACTACCATTAAATTAGTACTTATATTCAAAAATCGATTTTTGAAATTTTTAATATTTTATTTTCACTAAAAATTAAAAATAATAATAATAATAATAATAATAATACATTTAGTTAATTTTTTGCATTTTTGAACTCAAAATTAAAAAAATAAAATAAAAAATTAGAAAATGAGTACCAATTTAGCAGCTGTGAATTTTCAGAATGTGAAAACGAAATTTTTAAAAATACATCAAGTAATGTGTAATTCTTTAAACAAATTTCTCCATACAATAATATGGGTTTTGCTTTACGGTGATGATAGGTAGAGATACGTCTTAAACTTGATCAGCTAGTGATGACCATTAATACTGATCTTCAATTCAAAGTGTATGCAAAATGAATCTCTAAATGACAAATTTTGCATACAACAAACTTTTTATGCTGAATTGGTAAATAGATGTTTGACTGTAATTGAAAAATTAAAGGTATATACTAAAAGAGAACTTTACTTTAAAAAAATAATCCATATTGATTTTTCAGCACGTTTTTCAGTTACTATGGTTTCAGTTTAACCTAAAATTTTCCTCTCTGAAAAGTAAAGTGCAGCAACATTTAACATTACAATACCAAATTTAACTGTACAATATCAATTATATCCTCGTTCTATCCCCATTCCCCCCCCCCCCCACACACACACTAGCAAGAGTAAATTATGCACACATGTTTATAAAATAATTAGATTGTTACTTAAATGGACTTTTTTTTATAGTCATTACTATTATTTAAACAAAAATAATTTAAATTTAGAAATATTTATTCATGAATTCATCAACCGTGAATATTCATTTTAAGTAAATTGGAGTGTAAAGGTTGATAATTTTTTTTTTTTTTTTTTTTAATAAAAAATAAAAAAATAAATAAACCTTTACACTCCAATTTACTTAAAATGAATATTCACGGTTGATGAATTCATGAATAAATATTTCTAAATTGAAATTTCGTGGTCTATGGAGTTGTGCTGCGATTAATTTGTCACTTGATACAGCTGCGTTTGCAGACTCGGTGACTTGGCCAACGAATATTATGTGAGAAATGCCTAGCTGGTTGTCAGCCAGGGTAGCTCAGTGGTAGAGCATCCGTGCGTTAAGCGGAAGTGCCCGGGTTCGATTCCCGGCTCTGGTATTTTTCACATAGTTGGTAAATAAAAAATTATCAACCTTTACACTCCAATTTACTTAAAATAAAAAAAAATATATTTTCATTGTATCTTGCTAATGTGAGAAAAAATTTAAGTGAAATATTTGTACAAACAATTGTAGTATTAAATATTAACAAGGTTTGTTTATTTTATTTTATTTTTTTTATATTGTTTTAAATAATTATTAAGAGGTAAGTGTAAACACATTTTAACATAGTTCAGTTTTGGTCTCATTTTGCTTAGTTACTATTATACTTACACTTCTAAAAAATTTTAGGAAAAAATTATAACCAATTGACCTCTAAAAAATGTGAACTGTTTATAATTTAACACATTGATTACCTTCACAGTTAAACTAGGAGTTATCTCGTAGCACTGATAACGTCTCAGAGGCACAATCTTTGAATACATACTTTTTTTTTTAAGTTTAATATCAGATTTAAACTAAAATTGTATAATGTTTAATTATACTTGATTGTAGAAAGTATTATAAATTCTTATTTTTAGAGAGATTTTCAGAACTTATGACTAAAACTAATTATTAAAAAAAAAAAAGGTATTGTCATCAGGAATGAGAATTTTCAGACTTTTGTAGGAATTTCAGACTTTTCTTAATTTTTTTAAAACAATTTTCAGGATTTTTGTTCTAAATATTCTTGTTTTTGTTCAATTCTCTTTCTTTTGATTGTTTCTCATATATTCTCCATTTTTGCTTATAGAAAGTATGATTTTATGTATCTGTTTCTTCTTTTATTACTAAAATTAAATTATCTTTCAGTTTTGCTGATACTTTCAGACTTTTTGTCTATATCCCACTCTCATCTCTGTGTCATGAATATTAATTAGAAAATTATTGAAATGCTAAAAATCAATACATCTTGAATTTCTTTTTAATTTAAATTTACAGGAGGCCACTAGTCAGGGAATCAGGGAAAAGTCAAAAAAATTAAGTGAGTCTAGAAAAGACAGAGAAATTAAATGATTCAGGAAAAGTCATGGAATAGTCAGAGAATTTCATAAAAAGTCAAGGAATTTTGACAAATTTTGTGGAAATAAGCCATATTTGAAAACTTTTTATTGTAAATTGCCAAATTGTTTTTGGAAATGTTTGGGAAATAAATAGTGTAACTTAGGAAAAAGTAAGGGAAAATGGTGAAAAATAGTCAGAGAATTCGGAAAAGTTGTAGTGTTAGCCACCCTGTATTTAATATTGGTAGAAAATATTTAAAGATTATAGGAATGCTATATATTTCGGGATAATATAAAATGGTTATTTTAGCACAAGCCAGCAAGACGTAGAAAAGAAAGTTGAAGACTAAGTTTCATTGAAAAATAAAAGACAGAACTGAAAAGGTAAAATAAAAAAATATATATATATAAGTGATACATATTTTGAGTTGTTGGAATAGAAGGTTGGATTTTTATACCAACTATGTGAAAAATACCAGAGCTGGGAAATTTGTATAGCTGGTATAAAAGTTCATCCTTCCACTCCGACAACTCTAAATAATTAATCATGGGCGATGAACAACATTTTCTAAAAATATAAGTGATATAGCTGAGATACTTTGAACAAATGTTACCACACTGCTTACACTTACTCAACAAGGAAAATTACTTGAGTAAACGTAACTATGGATGGGGTAAAAAATAAGAAACATAACAAAGTTGAAAATATATTGAAAATCTATCTCTACAACTTAGTTTCCTTACCAAAAACTGCAGAGTTTATTTCATAAGTACAGCATTGACAAAACTTTGAAAATTGACTTCTGCACTGTGTCAGAGAGTGAAAATGTTAGCAGTTTTTCAAACTTCTAAAACTATCACTGTTTCATATATATATATTAGGCTACTAGGGGGCTCTACCCCCTGCTCACTCCGCTCACCAATCCCTGGCTTGCTTCACTTATTAATATCCCAGTGAGGCTTTTCACTGAATATGAATATTAATAGTGTATAACACAAGGCAAAAGCAGAAACATTTTATAGAAATTCCTATATTTAATGTCAAATTGAAATACATAATATTTAATACCACTTTTTTTTTTTTTTTTTTTTTTTTTTTTAAAGAATAGAAAGAAATTCATAATATTTAGACCATTTTGTGTTACAAATTTATTATATATGACCCCCTTGGCAACTTTTAAATTTTTGTCAGTATCTGGCGATGAATTTTTTGGTGTAATTGCTTGTTTAAAAAAATAAATAAAATTTTTAAAAAATGAAAGAAAGAAAAGAAAAAAATCTAGTACAGTATAGGACTGAAAGTCCGGAATTCCGAATTCCAGAAGGACCCAAAATCTGAAACGTTTTGAAATTCCAATCATTCCTGCACTGAACAGTCCGGGGGAAAAAAGGGGGTAAGGGAGAAAAAAAAAAAAAACTTTCCAGCAAATTACGGTAATTTAATTCAATCTTAATGAGGGTTTTTTTCTCTCTCCATTAAATGATAATTTCTAACCATTTTCCACTTCTTTCTAAAACAACGGGCAGACAATCAGCCTATTTTTTTTTCTTTCTTTACGTTTATCTTCAAAGGTTTTTTTATCGTTCTGTTTAGTAAAGAGATAACAGAATTGTGCATTTATCTTTGTAATTATAAGTATTTGAGCTTTATTTTTTAATTTTTATTTATGACATAATTTAATAGGATTAAATAAATGAAGCTTTGCACTTTCTGGTCTATCATGTGGACCCACATTATAGTCTGTTTAGAAATGTGGTATTTATTTTCACTATTGTGGGAATGCTGTTCCTATTTTATTTATTTTATTTCTTTTATTTAACCTCCATAGTTTTATAATAAAGTTTTTAATTATCGTTCACACGGTATAAAATTATATTGGAATATGTCTGTAATTATTTCTTTGGTGCTTAATTATAAGGGTTGGACTAAAATTTAAAAAATGTCCGGTAAATCGATATATTTTTTTTAAAGTTTCTAAAATCTGGAAAATTCTGAAATCTGGAATGGTGTCAGTCCCACAGTTTCCGGATTTTCAGTCCCATACTGTACTTATAATCTAAAGCCTGTACTTTTTCCAAATACTTATACTTTTTTCTGTTGCCTACACTTTTTAGGTGATGAATTTTTGTCTTGCCCTTGCCATAATTAGAAATATGAAATGTGTCCCAGAAATGTCTAATTCTGTAATGTTAAAAAATTATCAGTGCGAAATTACAAGATTCATAAATGAGTTTGACTCTATTTGGAACAACTTGCATGTTGGTCCACAACTCTATTTGGCGATTTTCTTTTGGTGATTATGACAAAATGCGATTTTCAGAAGTGGTTGCCATGAATTCCAAATGTAAACAAAGTGAAAACCTTTTTTTAAAAAATGTGTCTGTTTTGTAATGTATATAAATAAATTAAGCCTATTTTTAATATTAATAAAATAAATATTTAAAATTAACTTTCCTTCCTTTGCATGAAAAAATAACAAGGATCATCAGCATGCATATACATATAATAAACATTTTTTAGATGTTTTTTATGATATTATTCGAAAATTTATTTTTGCAATTAAAAAGAAATACTTAGTGAATTTTCTGAATGTCTTTCAAAGCCAATCATATAGTAAACATTTTTCAGACATTTTTTATGATATTATAATGTACAAAATCAAGCAATTTAATTTAAAAATTAATAAAAAGCCAACAAAATTAAAACAAATACTCAATAAATTGTGACTTTTACAAATCAAATATTGAATAGAATTAACATTACATCTATCATAAATGACAAAGAATGTTTGTTTCCAATTAAAGATTTAAATTTATCTCGTACCTTCATATATCCTCTTCCTCTTCGCAGAAAGATATACAATTATAATTCTGTATCTAAGTCTACCTCTTTTACCAACACTGTAACATGTAAATGCAATATCCTTCTATGTCAAAATATATTGACAGAGACCATGGACACAATATTACTGGTAATCTCAATATTATTGATAATTATCAATTAAAAAAATTCATGTAATTTGGTGCCAAATTTAGACTTCCAATTAAAACTAGCATTCCACAAATCTTTCAACAGTTTTCTTATGACCTAGATTTATTTATTTATAAAATTTCTATTAATCATAATAAACCTATTGCCTACTTCACTCAATGGGAAGTTTTAGTGTTACAAAAAATTAAAAGTGCTTTATTTCTCAATTATTCAAATCTGGTGTTTTTTAAAAAATCTGTAAAACTTTTCATTTCTTAACTCAATCAGATCACTACAGGATGACTTTGTGATAACTTATGTTGACAAATCACCTAATAATTATGCCATTATATGTAAATCCTACTATCTCTCTATTTTAAACTCTTCGGTAACTAATAGTAACATCTTTAGTGTAACTAATAATAATCTTATTATTAGTAACCGAAAAATACATAATTACTGTAAACTACTTCAACTTCCCTTCAATAACTTTAATTATCCTTATATAGTTCTCATACCTAGGTTTCACAAATCTCCAATTAAATTTCGCACTGTCACTATTGGCTGTAACACTTATAACAAGAATACTAATAAAACTCTACTGGATATTCTAAAACAAATTTACAATTGTACTTGCAAAGTTCATAATTTACACTGTCTTAAAAATAGCTTTCAATTAATTTCAATACATTAAATCGCTCAATTCAATAGACAATATTATGACTTTTGACTTTCAAGATCTTTTCAATAATATTGAGTTATCAGATCTTAGTGATATCATTTACAGTCTTTTTCACGAATATAAAACTCAAATTAATCTTCCTCACATTTTTAAAGCAGAAAAATTCAAAACACTTCTTAACTTTGTTATCCATAATAATTATATCTTCCACAACAACAATATCTATTTGCAACAAGTGGGAATCCCACAAGGGGGCTGTAGCTCCAGTATTTTGGCAGATCTATTAACAATAATTAACAAATAGATAAAATTTTATTGGCTCAAGATAACTGTTTAGCAGCTTGTTTGACCTTCAGAATTCACCATGAAACTACTTTTCAGCAGTTTATAATAAGAACATATTTGACATACTGTATAATGTTGCATATGTTTTGGGCATTCTTTGTTTGCTTTTTCCCTGTGCGCTTTTTATTATTTCTTGCATTTTGCCTGCTATTAAAAAAGTAAGTTGACTCATTTTTTAATATTCAATAATACTTATCTTCTATTTTTTTTTTTTTTCCAACTTTTTCTATTTGTTAAATATTTTTAATGATTATTATTATTATACATCCAATCTCCACATTTTCTCTTTTTTACGCAATCAACCAACCTTCCTCATTTCTGTTAATAGTGGCAGAGTTATTTTTTAACAGTTGGGTTTTGACGCAAAGCCAATGTGTATAGGATGCCATAAGATGCATCCGAGTATAATTTTGATTTTGAATTATAATTTTATTGTACTAAAACTGTTGAATTTTTAAAATTATTATTATTATTATTATCTTCCTTTTTGTAAATGAATAATTAAAAAAAAAAAGTCATTTTAAATAAAGTTATTATTAGTGTAAATTTAATCATTGCTGTCATGCACAAAACTACATATGTGTATTTTAGTTTAAAAAGATATCTAAATTTTAAGTAGTAGCTATATTATAAATGTTTAATAAAATATCTGCATTATTTTATAAGACTAGCTTGTCTTAATCTTTAGAAGTATTATAAGATATCTGCTTAAAATAGGCTTATTATTTGCTTTGCATTGGAAACAATAATTAATAAATTTAACTTTTAGATCAAAAAGAAGATGCAGAAGCTAGAGAAAATTTAATTCTAAGTAAAGAGAGAGAGTTCAGAAAAGGTAAAAATATTCTATTAAATTTATTATTTTCTTTGATCAAAATTATTTCATAAAATTGTTTTTTCTTTTTTCTTTTATGAATAAAGATTCATTGTATTGAAGCAATTTGTGCATTTTTAATTTGTTAATTTTGTTTTGAAGTATTTATATGTAATGCTTAAAATAGTTCATTTATAAACTCCTTTCATTTGAAATGTGTTAAGTTCAATTCTCAATTCAGACATGGCGGTTTGTAGTAGTTCAGAATCCATTTTAAGCTGCAGATCCAGGTCTAAGGAACTGTAATGGGTAGAAAATTACCACAGAGTGACATACCCCACCCTTTTTCAAAAAAAAAAAAAAAAAAAAAAACTCTGTAATTAAAAAACGATCATTTAATATATAAAGCATTCTTAATTAAAAATAAATAAAATTTTAACCTTTATTATATATTTATGGAGAACTGGTGAATAGTAAAATTAACAAGTATTGACTTTGTTATGCTAAATAAGTGAAATTTGTATATCAGTTCTTTAAAAAGAAAGACCAGCACGCAGTACATTCTCCCAGCCCTAAGTCCCTCATATAGCAGGGTTCCCACTAAAGCGTGAAATCGTCCAAATCTTGCATATTTTCTTACATAAAATTTTTAACATTGAGAGAAATTCTCACACTCTTCTAGGACCAATTTATTAAAGTTTTTGGTCCAAAAACAGTTCATTTATAAAATTCAATAAGAAATCTTGAAATGAAAAACCTTTCACCTTCCACAAAAAAAACAGCATATTTAAACAGTTCTTGTGTGGTGTTAGTAAAAAGGAGACTATAGACTTTGGGTTATGCTCAGTCCTAAGGATTCATAGAATGCTTACCATGGGGTCTTAGCCCATATTCATATGAGTTTCAGAGAAAACTCCAAATGTTGATAGGCCAACAATGCAACTTGGCTTCAAACTTGGCACTTTTTTTCTATCAGCTTTGAGAGCAAAATTTCTCAGCCACTGGTGGAGTCCAAAAGTTGAAAGAAATATTATTTTTTCTGAATTTTGATCTTTGATGTTTAAATAAAGTTGAAATGATTATTTTTGGTTAGAAAATCATATTTTCAAAATATCACTTAGCATTAAGATAAGATCAATCTTGCTTTTGCCTCCTAGGCAATAGCACATTGTGCTGGCTTAAAATTTATGGTGTGTAAAGAACTTTTAAAATCTGTATATTGTAACACCCTCTATATTGTTGAAATAAAAATCAGAACACTTCAGAATAAGGTTTTTTTTCCCCCTCTCCTTTCTATCTCTTCATCCTTTTCAGTTTTCTATTCTGATCATAGAGGTCGATTACATTAACATTCTACCATTAATGTAAATAAACATCTCTTTTATCCTCACTTTGCAGACTTTAGGCATAAAAAAGGGTTTATTTTTTATCCTTATTATGCATATTGTGTAATAATCCTTGTGGCATTTTAGTTAAATTGCGAAATTTATTAGATTTGTTTTCTTGTCTAGCTTGAATTTAATGTGAAATATTTAATCAACATTTGCGTCACTTGCATAATTTTGAAAAAAAAAAAAAAAAAAAATGTTGATTAGTGTAAATTTCTAATAGTTTGTATGTTGACAAATGATTTATTATTATTAATAAAATCTTTAACTTCAATATTAAAATAACATAAAATATGAGTGCCTTCAATTACTGTAAATAGATTTGACATCAAGCTATATCAGAAACTACATCAAAAGTATCACTCTTCAACTTATTTACATATTCTTAGGAATTCAATGATATATTAATTCATATACAAATATATCAGATAAATATACTGTACTAATATATTAGAGGAAAAAAAGTGGAAACTATGTGATTGCTTGATAAATTACCTTCTTTGTATTGGATTTTACATCAGTTCTTAAAAATATTCATACAATTATTTTACTTATGTAGCTCAGCAACAACGTATTGCTGCTGAAAAGCGTTTGTTGATGGAAAATCAGATGAAGGAAGAAGCTGATGCCCAGAAAGCTTTTGAAGAATTAGATCTCAATCAAGATGGGAAGTATGTAATAATTATACTATATTAAAAGGTTTACGCAATAGGATGTTTTTAAATTATCCAAATAATAAGTTTGTAAAAGCTGTAATACTAAATATCAACATTAATTTTTTATTACATACTTATTTGAAACAATAAGCTTTTGTATAATACTATGTGCATATAGATTCAGTACACTGTTAAAAATCCATACAGGACCAGAGACTGTGTGGATTTTAGATATTTTTTATTTGCATTTCTGATCTAGAATTTTAACACTATAATGTGCATTAAAAATGACAATAGTAAAATTAAGTGCAAAACAAAAAAATAAAAATAAAAATAAATAAATAAGGCAATTAAAAAGTAATAAATGCAGTAAGAGATATGAAGTTTTATATACATGTTCAATTAACAAATAAAAATTTGCCCCATAAAGTGAAATACAAAATTTAAGTATATAAATATCTGATACAATATAGACTTGTGTATTATAAATTTACAAGTTTTATTACAGTTTAGAATCATAGATCAAAGTATAAGCTTTTTTTTTTTTTTTTTTTTTTTTTTTCCCTTGCAGTTCTTGAACAATTGTTATTTTTTGTTCAAACACAAATACAGATGTTGTAAAAAAAAAAAAAAAAAGATACTTATCTCCAGGAACACCTGGACTTCAATTAAAATTACCTTTCCTTATCTCATTAGATTCAGTTTCTAAGAAATCATTATTAAAAAAAGTGCTGTCTTGATTTTTTCCTTGAAAACTTTACTTTAAATTTCATTGTTTGCATCTGTTGTGATGTGCCGATTTCTGGAGTTTGCAGATTTTAGGAGTGCAGATTTGTGGGAATCTACTATATACATAATACCTTCTTCTGTTACAGCTTCTGGAGTCAGTAATTTGCAGCCAGGGCTGAAGGAATACAAGTAGACTCTCAAGACATGACTTTATTTTAATCAAATCATGGTTGAGGATAGTAGAAAGGCAATGGGCAGCTCATTATCTGGAACCAGATGGGGTAACGAGTTTTGCGGTCCCAAACATCGGATACGGAAATCAGCCATGGCTTCACATTAATGTGTTGAACGAACTCACCCTTACTTAATTTTCGGATCCGGTGGCCAGCATAACATTTTTAGACAATTGTTGTCTTGTCACAGGAGAACTCTGGAAGACTCTTTAATTTTGGCATGTTTCATCTTTTATATAGTAGGGGTGCACAACCTTTTTGGCTGGAGGGCCACTCTCGCTGTTGAGTGGCCCATGAAGGGCCACAAACGAGATAATATAAAAGAATTAGACTATGCACATATATTCACTGTCACTGTGTTTATTAAAAAGTATATACAGTATATATATATATAATTTACACTGTAAAAAATATGTCCTATTTGCTGCCTGAAATTCTCTGTAATTTGAGCAAATACGCATATTTATGAAAACATTATGCTGTCAGAACGTATTTTCTCAAATACAGAGAATTTCTGGCAGCAAATAGGACATATTTTTTACAGTGTATATATATATATATACTGGGGGGTTCAGAATAGATGTAACAACGATTATCTCCTAAACTAATAGTCATAGAAACATACTTCCAATTTCGAAGGTACCAAAATAAGCAATTTTAAGTGTAAGTATGTGGGTATAAAAAATCACTTTTGAGGTATTAGGTAGCACCGCAAGATCTGTAAGTCAAAATGCTTCTACATTTGTAATTGTCGTTTTCTTCATGGATTTTCAAGTCTATTTTTAAAAAATTCCAGGTCACAAAATTTGGTTTGCGACATAAAAAATAACTCATGACAAAAGATAACATAGCTTGTGACATAAAGGATAGCACAGTAACTTTTAAATAGTATGATTAAAAAGCTTTTTCCAGATCTATATCATAATTTTTTCAGATTTTTGAGCAATATTTGCAATTTCCCTAACTTTTTCTTTAATTTCGAATTCTCTGACTTTTCCAGGTTCTTTCTGACCCATGGTAACCCTGATACAAAAACCCTCATTTTCATCCCCTTCTTCCCAAAAAAAGTTTTTGTACATGAAAGTTCTACAATTGCAACAAATAAAATATTTTTTCTTTCTTTCTTATTTTTCTCTACAAAAAGAGAAAAAAATCTCTCCTGCTGATGATTAGTGCAGTCTAAAATGTCAATCCTTCCACAGGCTGCAAATTAATGGCTCCTGGGCTGCAGGCTATGAACCTCTATTTTATAGTCATAATTTTGATATATTTCTGGTGTAATCTTAATCTCCTCCCCATATTTTTATTGATTATATTATCTAATGATGCAACACTTCTTTGTGTCCTATTGGCCAATAATTTCGCACGGCTAGACAAAGTGGCACCCACACTCGCCAAGTCGCCATGTCATAAATTAGAGTCATAAATCTTAAACCTCATTTAACTCTTTTATGGAATATTTCAGGCATCAGATGCTCATTCAATTTATATTATTGACTTGTTTATTCATTTTCGAATGATTGCGATTACGAAATTCCGTTTTTTTATTTTCTGTACTGTTAAAGTAACTTACTGCCTAATATGAGGTTCTCTTTAAGTCATTTTTACAATATTAATTTAAAATATGAAAATAACACTTTAAAATATGAAAATAATATTTTAAAATATAAAAATACTAATTTAAATCTTACCTTTTTTTCTGTCCTATTATATACATATACACTCATGTCCATAAATTAAGGATAATTCAGAATTACATGAAAATCGAACTTTAATGCAAAAATTTCACCTGTAGAAATACCACACATATCTTTAAGAATAATATGCAAATTATAGGGAGACATTGGATAATGCCGATATGTTGTCACAATGATGAAAATGTAAAAAAGGGGTAGATTAGGAATAAAAGCAAAGAAGGAAAATTATTCACAAGCATTCTGTAAGCTGCTCAGTGCGACAACCGAATAGTTATGACGCAGAGGACGCATGCGGATGATTTTTTACGTGGTAGAATTATCGGCCGACTGGAATGCGGGCGTACTTAGACAGAAGTATTGAGGGAACTTGGAATCGCCCAAAGTGTCATCTCTAGGCTTTGACAACAATTTGAAAATGGTGGAAATGCCAGTTGAAGTTACAGTACTGGTTGACCCCATGTTACAACACTGAATGACAACCAGTATTTGACAGTAGCTGCCAAAATAAGCAGGTGGAGCACAGCATCAGACCTGTCTCGTCAACAATCTGCAGCCAATTGCACCACAGTTTCAAGGCAAACCATGTATAGACATTTAGGAGATATTGGTCTATTTGCTCGCAGGCCTGTCAGATGTGTTCCGCCCACGGCAACACACTGTGGCCAGTGGCTGATTTGGAGTAGAGAACATGCAATGTGGACAACGGCACAGTGGGCTTGTGTGATGTTTTCCAACGAGTCCTGATTTAGCTTGCAGTCAGCTTCATGTCGGGCTTTCATATGGAGAACGCCAGGTACCCATTATCACCGAGACAACATAATTGAACAACACTGTTACAGTGGAGCAGAAGTGCTCGTTTGGAGGGGGAATCATACTCGCCTCCAGAGCAGATCTGCATGTTCAAATCGGAATCATAACAAGCCAGATTTATCGGGACATCATTCGAGAACAACACGTACGTTTGTTTAGGGATGCCATGGGCCTAGAATTTGTATTTATGGATGACAATGCGCATCCTCACCGTGCAAACATTGTACACGGATGTCTACAACCTGAAGACATAACCCGTATGGACAGGGCGGAAACTAGGATTTTTTTCACCCGGGGCAAGGAGAGATTTTGGCACCCCCCCCCCCCCCCCCCCTCCAACCAAAAATTTAAATTTCTAAGGAAATTTTACAAAGTTTTTGTGGCTATTTTATTTTCAACTGCATTAATAAGAAGTAAATATTGAATTTAATTCAAATTTTTGATAAATTTACAGATTTTGAAATGTATTATGATTATATTTAATGGATGTGTCTGTGTGTGTCTGTATGGGACACAAATACTGTAGCTAATTTATGAACTGCATGTTTGGAATTCCATGAAACCTAGTGTGCAGTAGAATTCTGACATAAACTGGTGATGTCTAGTTTTTGATATATATATCGCTCGACTTGCAGCACTTTTATGCCACGTTTTCTGATAGCTATATCTCAGCATCTCCAGAACGGAATTTAACAAACTTTATACATTATATGCTTGTTATGAAAAACAGAGTTTACAAAACAAAACAGAATCACAACATGTGTTTCGTGTCGAAAAATTTAGCATGACACTTCGCCTGGCGTAAAAATGTACAAGCACAAGTAGAGCTACAACCAGCCGATTTTTATTACGATTTTTATTTTAACGTATATGTTTTATATCTTTATAACATTTCTTGAAAAAAAAAAAGATTGAAGTTGTGAATCAAAGCATTATTTTAGGGGGGAAAAGAAGAAAAGCATATTATAGAGAAAGATTTAAATTAAGCTACAGTTATTATTTTTATTTATTTATTATTTTTACTGGTTTAATGATAGTTTCTTTTTTTTCTCTCTCTCTTAAATTAATGGTATTTATAAATGACAATTCTAAAACAAGTGAATGTAAATTTCATATTCAATTACTTTTAAAACTGAAAATATCATCATTTTGAGAGAATTTAAAATGATATTTTGAATATTATAGTCCTTACATCAACTATACTGCAGAGAAATAAACAGACAAATATTTAAATTTTTAATATAATTAAGATGCATAAATTAATAGATATGAACAAGTATCTAAAAACTACTCATATCCAAGTGTGAACTAACCGTTAGCTGTCCAAATACACTGCACTGAAAAAAAAAAAAAAAAAAATTGAGCCCTGATACCATTCCTGTTGATTCTCATGTAAAATGATCTCCTGAATCCGAATATGACCCCCCATTTTGCCCAATCACCCACCATTTTCTCGGGACGCCACCCTTTCTGTTACTGTTTGGTAGTTTTATGGCCATAAATTTGATTTGGAGAATGGAAAAGAATTAAATACTTTGAAATAAAAAAATATAATTTATAATAAATAATAGTAATAATTGATTAATAAAATATAAAAAATGCAATTTGTAATTTCAGTGGCAAATCCCCCTCCTCCTCCTTCCCTTAAATTTCCCCCTTGCTGCAAATATTCATGTTTTAGAATTTCTCATTTCTGTAGCCCCTCAAAAGACATTTAACAGTTAAAGCAATCCCTTCACCCTTTTCAAATCAAATTTATAGCCATAAAAATACCGGAAAATGATAAAAATAGGGAAGCGTCCCCAAATAATGGTGGGTGATAGAGCAAAATGGGCGTCATAATCGTATTCAGGAGGTTATTTTACATAAGAATTTGCAAAAATGGTGCTGGGGCCGATTTTCATGCAGAGCAGTGCCATTTGTAGATAATCTTTTTTTAAATCATTTTCAGGAAATAAAATAGAAAGGCAGGTGCTAGTCTATGAATATTCTCGGAACCAATCCAAGAAGACTATTATTAGAACCACTAACTTCATGGTAATATGATTACATACACTACAAAATAAGAATATCGTTTGTTCAGAAATAATATTCTACAGCTTTTTACAGAATCTCTCGTAGGCAAATACATAGCTTAGAGTTCAACAGAATTCGCATCTGTGCAGATAGCCTACTTTTGCACTCTTTGACAAACAATTAACTGCGAGAAACAATGCATAATATATAGAGAAAATTAACTCCGATAAAACTGAGAAAGGGCTTGCTGATTTTGGCAATCCTGAACTATTTTCTGCCTAATTTGATCGCTAATCTCCTGATGTCACTAAATTCATCACCAATGTAGATGACAACTTGTCACTGAGTGAATGCTTTGGCGACAAAGTTGGCAACCTGGCATTAATTTTGGTGAAAAATAGTGGCTTAATATTGCCGAAATTTGGAAGCTGGCATGATCTACTGTTTTCTTGCACAGAACTAACTTCATTAAAAGTTCTACAAATCACTAATGAGAATATAAAAAGGAAAGTGTCATTACTAAATTATTTGACAAGAGCCTGTCTATTTCTTTACGCATTACTTTATACACGGTATTACAGTTAAAAGGGAAATAGATGGCAGATTTCTTCATTTCCATGGAAATGGGCATTAGCGCAAATTTTGCGACTTGGCGAAAGTTTTGGCAATTTGGCACCCAATTTTGGCGAAAAGTTGTAATTTAGGTAGCCAAAGTTTAGAAGATCTAACTTCAGTAGAAACCGACTTGTAAAATTTTCCAGGTTAATTCATTAGTTTCTAGAGTAGAACTATCTCGAAAATTCTATAAATCACTAGCAAGACTGGATGAGTTCAGTTTCTGTTTGGACTGCAAGCTGAGCGTACATTCTAAGAACTTTAAGCATTTGGTCATTGTTCTGAATTAGTAAAATTCCTGTTCTGTGGTGTTCATGAGTACGAAAAACTGGTTTATTCGATTGCTTCAAGAATAATCATTTATTATTGACTTTTATTCGGCTGTTTCCAGAATATTCCTTAAATAAAATGCATTCATCTAGAACCTACAAGTCTTTACGAATTACTTTCTACATGCAAGAATGTCAACAAATTTTGTAACTATCAATATTCACGCTAATATTAATTTCTGTTAAAATCTGTATGACGGAAAGTTATATATAATTGCAAAAAAATTTGTATTTTCGGTCATCATGGATATAATATTCGTGGATATTCGCAAAGGGAAAAGCGCACAGAAACACCAAAATAAGAGATGCACAACAACTGTTGTAACAAACTTAGATGTGAAATTGCAACGTTCTACGTCTACTTGTTTTTGAGTTATACGAGATACACACACACACATGCGTACACACAGATGTCACAAAAAATCGCATGAATTCGTAGATATCACAAAAGCGGGAGTTCATGTCAAGACCAAAATTGGTAAATAATTCCAAAAATAAATTTGCAACTCTCTATGACTATTCGTTTATGAGCTATGCGATACACAAAATCCATTTCGCAAATTGGTTTCATAATACTTCCTTATGCTTTTAATAAAGAAGTAAAAAGTATAGTAAAAGTACAGAAATTTTATTTCATTGTAATATTTATAATTATACATGTTAGGAGGTAGTGGTGGCTTTAGTTGTCATAGTACTTTGATAGGGACTTGCTGAGCCTTGTGAATGATAGCTCCTAACTCAATTATTAACTAGTTATCTTGCATTCTTTTTGCCCTTTTATTTTTAGCGCATTGGATTGTTTTATAACATTATGGCCTTATTTTGACATACTTATTTTAATATTTTAATAGTCACGACGGCGCCCTGAGGAATTTTTTTTTTTGCTTCCTTATGAATTATAATATCTAAAGAGCCTTCTGAAGTTTAATCAAATCTACTACGTATTTTCCAACCATTTACTTTTTAACAACCTTGGCTGAAAGTCAGGGACCACTTGTAAATTACTCTTCTTCGATTGTGAGAATATTTTACCACACTCACTAACCTTAAAAGAATATTGTTAGTCTTGGAGAACACTCTATCCATCATGCTTTTCCTTGTAAATGAATTCTGTTATCTATTATTCTTTCTACTTTTCTTTTCTTTGTTCAAATTGCCCTGAGTAAAAGAATTTGACTTTTTTATTCTTTTTCTTTCTTTCTTTTCTTTCTTTCTTTCTTCCTTTTTTTTTTTTTTTTTTTTAACTTTGAATTTTTTTTAAATGTATAAATAAGGCAACAAACCAGCCTTTTTTGGCGCCCTTCTCCATCTGGCGCCCGGGGCAAATGCCCCGCTCGCCCCCCTCTAGTTTCGGCCCTGCGTATGGAATGGCCAGCATTCACACCTGACTAGAGTCCGACAGAACATGTGTAGGACATGCTTGGCTAACGAGTTGCAGCCCGTCAACCATCTCCTACATGTTTATCGGAACTCCGGAGAGCACTGCTTATGACTTATGACTTGACAGGGAGGGCAGCTCACAGCAGGACCTAAGAACTAGGCACATCGACCAGAGGTCTATTGTACCCCGACCCAAATGCATCCTTAAGAGAAAAGTCTCGTAGCTGAAGCAAAGTTCAGCAAACACCTGACAGGAATATCCTGCAGCTCCCAAGGCTCAATGAGATGCCGACCAAGATGCTCAAACCTGTGTGCAGAAAAGGCCTCACAGTCGCATAAAATGTGCCGAGCAGTCTCCTCTTCCAGACAACAACCCCGACAAATGGGATCAGAACTGATTCCCATAATGTTCAGATGTCTCTTAAGGGTACAGTGACCAGTAAGAAGGCCGATAACCTTCCTCAAACCATTCCTGTTAAGCTTTAAAAGCTCTTTATGACGAAGACCAGGATAGTCACGACTAAGCTCTTTTGCTTGCCTTTGACCATCAGAATTACGCCATTGCCTATAGTGCTCCTTACCAAGGAGCTTGAAGATAGAAGCCCTGAAAGCAGTGGGAGAAATTCCCAGAACAGGCTCAGGACCACAAAACAGTGTGCTGGAACCAGACCTAGCCAACTCATCAGCCAGCTCATTACCAGGTATGCCCATATGACCAGGTACCCAGTGAAGACTAACCTTATTGTAGGAAGAAAGCTCACAAAGAACCTTGTAGCACTCCCAAACCAGAAGAGAAGTGAACTTACACCTCACCAATGAAAGGAGAGCCGCTTGACTGTCAGAACAGATATGAATGGTTAAGTTATGATAACCCCTATCTAAGCACACCTTACAGCATAAGATGATAGCAAAGATTTCCGCCTGGAAAACTGTGGCAAACTTTCCAAGAGGGAAAGAAAGCCGAGTTTCATCCCCAGGACAGTAGATACCTGCCCCAGACTGAGAACCAAGCTTAGAACCATCAGTATACCAAACCAAACAGTTGCCATTAAGCCAACTAGGAGACATACGCCAATCCTCCCTGGAGAGCACTGCTTACTGAGTGGAGTAATCTGCCCCAAGATCAGCTTGATAATTTAATATCAGCATGCCTAGGCGTTGTACAGACTGTATTTCATCTGGGAGACATATAATGTATTAATTATCATACCACCCATGTAATGTTTTTGTAAGGGAGATATTTTTTGTAATTGCTTCAGGGAGCAAAAATCGTAGTTTTTATGAATGGTATTCTACATAAACCACCTTTTTTGTTCTTGATCTTTTGTTTAATAAATGAACTTTATGAATAAGTCATATTTGTTTTGCTTCTGAACCTTTATTTGCCACAGCTAGCATTATCCTTAATTTATGGACATGAGTGTATTACATGTTTATTTCCAGTCTTAAATATTCAAATAAAGATTTAAAATTGATTTATTTTTTATCAATAATGGCAAAAATCATTTATTTTATTAATGATTGATACTTAATCACAAAGTAACTTAGACAATTTTAAAAAAGCAACCAATGGGGAATGAGAATAACTAGAATATATTAATGTACTCTGATTCCAGAAATGCTTTACATTTTATAGTTAGTAAGTTATACAGAGTGGCTAACCATCAGGGAAAGTTTGAAAAAGAGGGAATTTAGCAAATCTAGAAAAGTCAGAGAATTTCATCAAATTTTGTTGAAAACTCACTGTTCTTAATCCTTAAATTGTTCACATTATTATTAAATTATTAACTAATATCATGATAGTATTATGGGAAATATAAAGCGGAAAAAATGATTAAAAATAGTTGAGGAATATGGAAAAGTTCAAATGCTAGCTACCCTGTTGTAGGAATGATACAAATAAAATAAAATATGTAGCCAAGTAATAAAATATGTTAAATTATTTTACTTTTTATTTATATATATATATGGTTGTATTTAAAATCAGTCATTATCTTTTTCTTTTTTTTTTTCCCCAACTGATAATAAAATATTTTATCTTTGTAATTAAAAGGAAGCAAAATAATCAATATATTACTTATTTCAGAATAACACCTTCAGAAATTCAAACGTTTATTCGATTTGATTATGATGGAGATGGTAAAGTTTCTGAAAATGAAGTTCAGGTATTATATATTTAATTAATAGTTATTAATAGTAATTGTACAGTATCATGAGGACTGAGTAATGTAGTGTATGTGCCGTGTGCATTTCCAAAAATTGATTTTTTAAAAATTATTATTATTATTATTTATTTTTTATTTTATTTTTTATTTTTTTCAGATTTCAGATTTTCTTTTAAGGTTTTGAGAAATAGAGGGTTTTTATTTATTTATTTTACTTATTTCATTTATTTATTTATTTTGTGTGTATGGTCATTTTTATATTAATATATATAAACTTAAAAAAAATAGGACATTTAATAAATTGAATTGGAAATGATAATAATAATAGAAACTTTAAAATATTTTTTCAAGGATGACTTAATATAAATATTTTTTTCTTTTCTTTTTTCTATTATATAAGAAATTACTATAAAGAAGCAACTAATACTCTAAAGTGATAATGTTGACTGGCAAATTTTATCTGAAAATGTTTTTTATAAATACATTTTCATTTTATCATGTTACCACAATTCTGTCCTATCTTGTTTGAACAAACTTGTGCAAAATTCAATTTTGTAAGCAAATTTGTCTAATATGTATATTTTCTTTTACTAGAAACAGATAAAGCTTTCTATTACTTTCTAATTAGATTTGTTTGCAAAAATAAAATAGATCATTTTTATATAGAATTTTGATGTCTTTGTAAAAAGGAATATCAAAGTTGAATTTATCTAAATGAGGGTGTTAATTTTTTAAAGAAAACAATTTTGCAAAACAATATTTGTCAAGTTCTACTATATCAGATAATTAATTTTATTTTAAATATTGAATTTATATCAATACAAGATAATTAAAAAACAATCAAATTAATGAAGTATTAGTAAAATGTTTATTTTAGTAATTTAAAAGAAAGAAAAAAATTACGAAGAGCTAAATAATTTTTTCCTTGTCAAATGTTGATTATCTAAGTATAAGTTTATAAATAGTAAATGACTTTTTTCTTTAGTTCTATATGCATAAAAAGAAACAAATGACATTAAATGAATTTCTTACCAGTGGATGGAAGATAATGAAACCAGCATTTACTATTAATGAGGTATTTATGTGTATTTAATAACAGTTATTTTAGAAAAAATAAATAAAAGCATAAAAACAGATTTACTTTGTTTATTAATATTAATTGCTTATTATAGTTTGTGTAATGACTCTAAATTACTCTAAAAATTTTGGTGAAGATTTTTATCGTAACTTCTTAAGTATTAAATTTCATTTAAAAGTTTCTATTTAAAAGTTTTTGACCATATAATTTGTTATTTTTTGGATTTTTCTATTCTAATCCGCTATTATGCAAAATGCAGTTATCTCTTACATATTTGGAGGGGAAAAGAGAGAGAGAATGTGCAAATACAGGGTATCTACTAGGTCAGGAAAATCTTATGGTCTTAAAATTCAGCTTTTTTTTTTTTTTTTTTTTTTTTTTTTTAATGCACCGCTTAATCATAAAAATCTATTTTCTTGCTCAAAAATTAAACTTTTTATCTTTCTTGATTTTCAGCTGTCTAGTAAGGAGCAAACATATTATCTGATATAAGAATATGTTCTCCATGAAATAGGTCTTTTTTTTTAGCCTCAGTTGTTAATAGAACCTCTTGAGTTTTAAAGCTAATATTAAATCAATGCAAAATTTATTGTGTAATTTCTTATTCATCAAAATTTTCTAATTTTCCATTTTACATAAGATACTTGATACCTGTTTCTCAATAATCTACTGTTTATACTTTTTAATTTTTTGTTGTCATTTAGTTATTTAAAAAAAAAAAAAAAAAAAAAAAAAAAAAATGAAATGAAATTCTAAAAAAAAATGATTGCTTGTAAATGGTCATATTTTACTTAAAAAAAAAAAAAAAAAAAAAAAAAGAAATTTGAATGAATGGGATTTGTTTTTTCATATAAGAAAATAAGATGAAAAAATAAAATCTCTGCCTCTGCTGATTTAAAGGAAGAATGGTACGAGAAGGTCATCTTACTGAATGGCAGTTTTATGTGTATTCTCCCTTGGTTTCCTAGTCAGTAAGAGATAAGCAAGTGTTTACTATAAATAAAATTCTTTTCTAAGCTTTCCAGGCTGTGACGAAATCAAGACATAAAATTTCATAGCCTCCCTTTTACAAACCTATCACTGCAAGAATTTGAGATACATAAATAAATTTATAACAGGTCAATTGAAAAGTCCCCGGTCTACCATAGTAAAACACATTTTTTTGGCAAAATTAGTTTTTTTTATTCAACATAATTCCCTTCAAGGGTGATACACTGGTTATAGCCAAGCGACCCTCCAACTTTTCTATACCATTTTTGTAGTAGGATTTGTCCTTGACTTAAAAATAGGCCTCAGTTTCGGCGATCACCTCTTCATTTGACGAAAGTTTCTTCCCAACGAGCATTCTTTTGAGATCTGAGAACAGGAAATAGTCGCTGGGGGCCAGATCTGGAGAATACGGTGGGTGAGGAAGCAATTCGAAGCCCAATTCATGGATTTTTGCCATCGTTTTCACTGACCTGTGACACGGTGCATTGTCTTGGTGAAGCAGCACTTTCTTTTTCTTCAAATGCGGCCGTTTTTCGGCGATTTCGTCCTTCAAATGGTCCAATAATGCTATGTAATAGTCACTGTTGATGGTCCTTCCTTTTTCAAGGTAGTCAATGAAAATTATTCCATGCGCATCCCAAAATACAGGCGCCATAACCTTGCCAGCCGACTGTTGCGTTTTCCTATGCTTTGGAGCGGGTTCATCATGTGCAGTCCACTCGGATGACTGTCGATTGGACTTCGGAGTGAAATGATGGAGCCATGTTTCATCCATTGTCACATATCGACGCAAAAACTCGGGTTTATTACACTTGATCATCTTCAAACACTGCTCCGATTCATCAACTCGTCGTTGTTTTCGGTCAAAAGTGAGCTCGCGCGGCACCCACTTTGCACAGAGCTTTCTCATACCCAAATATTCGTGAATGATATGATGTACACATTCAGTTGATATCTTTAGAGTGTCTGCTATTTCATTCAATTTCAATTTTACGGTCATTCAAAATCATTTTGTGGATTTTTTTAATGTTTTCGTCGGTAACAACCTCTTTTGGGCGTCCACTGCGTTCACCGTCTTCGGTGCTCATTTCACCACGTCTAAACTTAGCATACCAATCCTTGATGGTTGATTTTCCTGGGGCAGTGTCCGGAAACTCGGCATCAAGCCAAGTTTTTGCTTCAACTGTATTTTTTCCCTTCAAAAAGCAATATTTTATCAACACGCGAAATTCCTTTTTATCCATTTTTTTCACAATAACAAACGTTGCTTCACTCAAAATGCTATAATTCACAAACTAAAGATCCGACAGCTGTCAAATTTATACACGCATCTTTTGAGGGTTAGGGCTAACTAAAAAACATGTGGATTTAATTCTAGTAGCACCATCTATGTGACAGGCCGGGGACTTTTCAATTGACCTGTTATTCTTAAAAATTATAACTATTTTACATTTTTCTCTAATGTTTGTGCAAGTTAAAGAACTTGGCACCCAAATTTGGTGAAAAGTGGCAGTTTAAGATTTCCAAATTTGGAATCTCTATCTTTAATAAGAGCCGAGTTCTGGAATTTTCCTGAATAATTCATTGGTTTCTAGCTTAGAACTACCTCAACCCTCTGACAAGACTGTTGGTGAATTCAAATTCTATTCAGGCTACAAACTGAGTGGTTGATTATTGTTCCTGATTTATTAAAATTCTTGCTCTGTGGTGTGCTTAATACTGTTTACTTGAAATTTTTGTTAGAAATTATTGTTTCATCGGGTTGTTTCAAGAATATTTGTTGATAATTAACTTTTATGATAAAAAAAACAGTTTTATTCAACTGTTTTGAGAATATTTATTTAAAGTTCATTCATTGACTAGAACCTGCTTATGTCTTTTTATAAAGTACTTTTTTTACACACAAAAATCATGACACTACCACTATAGGTTCTATCATTGGCTTGTGTTGAAATCTATGATGGTAGGTCATATATATAATGCTCAAAAATTTTGTATTTTTGGTCATTCTGAATATAACTTTTGTAAATATCTCCAAAACAAAAAGTTATTAAAAAACCAAAAAAAGAGGTGCACAACTAGATATTATAACAAACCCATATACAAATTTGTAACATTCTATGTAAAACTGTTTTTGAGTTATGCGAGATACACACATATACATACATACAGATGTCACAAGAAATCGTGTAAAATCATAGATATGTCTAAAAGGGGAACTCGTGGCAAGTAGTGATAACTATACATCATGACAATCACAAATATAAATTTGCAACATATGTGAGATACAAAAATCTGTTTTGCATATCAGTCACGGCAACTTTTGAAACAGTCAAAGTTAGAGCCATATCCTCGGAAAAAACACCATAGAGGTTACAAGAAATGGGTGAAAAGTTGGTTGACAGAAGGCTAACTTTTTATGCTTATCAGTTTTCTTGGCACAAATAAAATATGCAGTGATTAGTGTTCAGATTCACTTTTGCTTGTGCCGCACTGTTATTTCTACGTTGATCTTTGTTACAGCTATTGTCATATCACCATACAAAAATAAAAATGATTAATTCAAAGTTCTTATCATTAAACAATAAAATAAATATGCTTAGCAATAATATTTCTTGTTCAAACGTCCATTTTGAATGATTTCTGTTTTCTGCCATCTTGGAAATATGACTTATCAAAATAGCGCAGCCTGATTAGATAGATGTGTCTGAAGAAAAATTGAGTATAGAAACAACTTTATCAGGATAGCACTGAAGAAGTTAGGCAAGTCCAGTATGCACTATCACACTGAGAGTAGAGACAGTTTCTTTCAAAAAATCTGCACTATTCAGTATTTGCCTTTAAAATTGACTCTAAAGTTGTTTTGTCTGATAAATGTTGGTGGTTTTCTCCGAAACTTACATAAATACGGGCTAGTACCCCTTAGAATGATCCCCAGTGAAGGCACTCCTCCTCAGGCATAGGACCCTAGAGTAGTCAATTGGCCTTACTCTCAAACACCAAACACACCTGATAAGCCCTTTACAATACTTCCTGATAATTTGAATATATATACTTTGTAAATGTTTAAAATTTTTTATTTATTTCTAGTTTTTTAAAATAAACTGAAAGTAGTAGCATTCCTTGTTATTATTATTTTAATTTATTTATTTATTGAGATATGATTTTAAAAAGAATATGTAAACTGAAAGTTTTATTTTAAATTATTGATAGAAAAGGTAAATTGCACTTACTCAGCTAAAATTACTTTTAAACTTTGTTCATTTTATTATATAACATGTAGTGAAGTAACTTGCAGAGAAATAAAGTGTACTGGGCCAATTTACAAAATTACTTTTGAATGCTAATTTCTAATATAATTTTTTTTAAGCTATTATGAAATATTAATTTTGTTATTGTATTTATATACAGGGTGAGTTGGACATAATCTTCCAAATGAAAGGAGGTGATAGAACAGCCCATGGGGAGCATAAGACACCATAGAAACCCTGTCCTATCTCTAACCATTTCCGAGTTTTGGTAGATGGAAGAAAAATCTGTTTTTTTCCATCCCCTCTGAAAAAACCCAAATTTGTGAGCTTTCTGAAAGACTTACATGCAAAATAAGCACATATTTCGAAAGAGCAGAAAAAATCCTGTTGGGTGACAGCATTTACATCAGGATACCTTAATTTGACGGTGAGCTACAAGCGCTAAAACATTGGTGAAGTTTAAAGTCGAGTTGTCACCAAATTCTTTAACAGGCAATTCTGCAAACACCGTTAGAGCTACAATTGATCAAATTTACCAAGAACTTCTCCATTCCACAAGCTTTAGAATGAGCCCACAAAAAAACATATTGGTGTTCTAGTTCAGGAGAAATTCAGCCTTTTGTTTGAAATACATTCATCACTGAACTCGACATTTGTCGAGAAGGAAACTCACGGGGCGCCATGGTCATTCCTGATTTCATGTCTGCCTTCAGCCCGCTGTTTTGTCAGATGCAAAAAAGAAAGTTTTAAAGACAAACAAGAAAAGTAGCAGTTGTATTAAGTTTACAAACACAATGGAATGGAAATAAAAGGAGTATGACGTTTCTCATGTCTTTCACAAAGGAATATGCAAAAAAAAAAAAAAAAATGACGTATCTCACGTTTATGATTAAAAGCACATATGCACTCGAAAGTGTGTGTGAAATTTAGTGCCGCTGCTGAAATTGGTCACCCCCACACCTGATACATGTCCTTGCCCGCTTACGAACGGAAACCACAGTAGCTCTTAGTGAAAGCTCATCCCTCAGTTTTATTATTGCATCATCGAGCCGGCTGCTTAAATCTTGCAAACTGGCAGCATCTGTGCGGTAAACTTCTTGCTTCAGGAAACCCCAAACATAGAAGTCCAGTGGAGTGAGATCTGATGATCTAGGTGGCCAAGAAATTGGTCCATCACGACGAATCCATCGCGGATACTGCTGATTCAATAAGTCCCAAACGGCATTGGAAGAATGTGCAGGAGCCCCATCATGTTGGAAAATGATTTTCGCTCGTTGGGGTACAGGAATGACATCAAGTAATCCTGGAAGATAATGTTCCAGAAACTCCAAATATGTATTGCTTGTCAGATGACCTTGGAACACATGGACCTATCAAGCGATCGCCAACCACTCCAAGCCAAACATTTAAGCTGAATCGCGTCTGGAACAATGAGTTTCGTGTTACAAATGGATTTTGTTGAGCGTAATGATGCCAGTTATGTAAATTTAACATGCCATCCCGAGTGAAAAGTGACTCATCTGTCCAAGTATCGTTCTAAGGAAATGGTGTTCCTCAATATCTCACTCTAAAAGCCAGCGGCAAAATGTTACCCACTTTTGGAAATCTGAGCGGCGTAATTCTTGTACCGGTGTGAAGTGGTATGAATCATACTGGTTTTCGTACAAAACATTCATCACTTTACTTTGGGAGATTCCACCTTCTCTCGCAAGTATGCGTGAACTCATATTTGAATTTTCCTCCACTCAGTCGACTCCTCAGCGGTGGCGGAGCGGCGACCATGGCCCCTTTTTTAACCCTACCGAACGACCCACTCTCCTTAAGCCTTCGATGAATTGCAGCAAATACAGCATCGTTGGGCGCACGACGATGTGGATAACGTAGACGGTACTCTTCTTCGGCTCTCCAAGAGTTACCTTCGCAAAATCCATACACAAAATGCATATCTGCGTACTCTTCATTTGTAAAACTAGACATATCTGTTTACAGGTTGGAAAGTATGACAATTTGATCCCTGTGATGACTTTAATTGAAAATAAAATTCAGAAGGGTAAACAAAAAGGGATAAAATTTCAATATTAATTTACAAAAGTAGAAGAAAAAAAGTGCTACGGAATAAGAACCAATTTGGTTAATTCGTACCAATGTAGGAAAACATACTAAGTATGAACTAAGAGAGAGCAAGTACACGTGAGAGCAGCGTGAAAAGAATCGGCCGAGCTCAGGCAAAGTCCAGAAAATGCTAAAGCAATAAGCAGCATAAAACGTAAAAGAAGCTCACGAGCTAATGAACTGTTACAGATTGACTCATCTTTTGTACCCGCGAGTGGGATGCACATGCAGGAAGGTTGGAATACATCTGCATATCACTAAGAGTCCATATGCAGATAGTCACGAATTTGCATACGTTCCATTTACTCACCATCGTTTTGTTTGCCGAATTTCGACGAACGCTGTTTTCAGTGATGTATTTCAAACAAAAGGCTAAATTTCTCCTGAACTAGAACACCGATATGGTTTATTGTGGGCTCATTCTAAAGCTTGTGGAATGGAGAAGTTTTTGGTAAATTTGACCGATTGTAGCTTGAACGGTGTTTGCAGAATTGCCGGTTAAAGAATTTGGTGACAACTTGATTTTAAACATGGAGACAGCATATTAATTTCAGCCACCATCGTGGCCATCATCAGTGCTGAAACACAATCTAGACGTTTTCTTCTAGTTTCCCGGCGTTGTTTTTTTGTCGCTGCGATACCTTTGCTTCTCTTCATTTTCTTTCATGAGTTGTTGCCATTCTGGCGGAACTAAATAGTGTTCGAGGTCACTATTTAGTAGTTGTTGCCACTAGAATGGCAACAACTCATGAGACCACGAACACTATTTAGTTCCGCCAGAATGGCAACAACTCATGAAAGAAAATGAAGAGAAGCAAAGGTATCGCAGTGACAAAAAAACAACGCCAGGAAACTAGAAGAAAACGTCTAGATTGTGTTTCAGCACTGATGATGGCCACGATGGTGGCTGAAATTAATATGCTGTCTCCATGTTTAAGGATATTTTTAAGGTATTTTTATTGCTAAATATATTTAATCCTTAATTTTAAATAATTTATAAATTGATTTTAAACTTCGCCAATATTTTAGAGCTTGTAGCTCGCCGTCAAATTAAGGTATCCTGATGCAAATGGTGTCACCCAATAGGATTTTTTCTGCTCTTTCGAAATATGTGCTTATTTTGCATGTAAGTCTTTCAGAAAGCTCACAAATTTGGGGGTTTTCAGACGGGATGGAAAAAAACAGATTTTTCTTCTATCTACCATAACTCAGAACTGTTAGAGATAGGACAGGGTTTCTATGGTGTTTTATACTCCCCATGGGTTGTTCTATCACCTCCTTTCATTTGCAGATTATGTCAAACTATATATATATATATTGACAAGAAGTCAAACATTGTTTAATTATCACTAAAATTTGTTCAAACAAATTTTGTTGGTTGAGAAACTGTCCAAAATAACTTAGTGGTTAAAAGCCAGTTGGTTCCAGTTCGATTTCAGGCCTAAATATATATATATGTGTATATATATATATATATATCTTTTTTTTTTTTCTTCTTCTTCTTTCAATCCGAAAAAGATATTTAACTTTCTGTTTAAAAAAAAAAAAAAAAAAAAAAAACTGTTAATGGTTTTAATTATTTTTCATTAAGTTAATAAAAAATAAATAAATAATAAAAATATTATTCATATGTACTTTTAGTAGAAATATATATTTTTATATTTTCTCAGCTTGAAGAGCAGCCAGATCCTGCAGAATCAAATTTAAATAAAAAAGCTTCATCAGAAAAAGTAAGTCGTAAAATAAATAACAATTATTATTATTATTTTAATACAGGGTTGGCAAAGTTGGCCCAGCCCAGAAAAACCCGCCCGGGTTTTTCTGGGCGGGCCCACCAACAAATACCCACTGGGTTTTTGCAAATAAGCGGGTTTTTGTTAAAAATTATTTATAATTTACAAATCCCATCTATAAAGTATAGAAAACACCTTACCTTTAAAGAAAAAACTCTTATTTTTATTTTCTAGAAAATAGTATTAAACATAAAAAGTAACTACAGTTATAAATATAATAAAAGCAAGTTTATCTTCTATAATTGGTTCAATTTTCCTTTTCCTGTGAAACCGAACGATGTTTTTTTTTTTTTTTTTTTTTTTTTTTTAACAGAGGAGATAAATGTTGTCCAGAATCAATATTTAACTAATTGTTTAGTTTTAAAACTTTATAATAATTTTTATTTTAATTTTAGTACCAACATAATTATAAATCTAATAAAATAAAATTTTCTTCTATAACTGTTTCAACTATTAAAAAACTTAAAAAAAAAAAAAAAAAAGGATAAAGCAGTTCAACTTATTTTTATAATTAAAACTAGTTAGCATAAGTGGACTCTGCTTAGTTCCCCATCATATATATGTTCTCATAAATTTCTAGTACAGGACATTCTCTTAACATGATTAGCATGTTAAGAATTAACATGTTGTATGCTGTTGTATGTATACTTTACATGTTGAGAATTAACATTCTCTTAACATGATTATCATGTTAAGAGAAATGAATCTGACCAAACACTTGACACAGAGACAGAATGAAATCCCCACCTAATAGGATATCCACCGTTCACTTTGATATATTTATCTTATTCTAATCTATTAATTTATTTTATTAGGATCAATTTCGTAGTTTCGTTTTCATGCTACTATTTCCAATGCAACAATCCTCAAAATGCATATTTATATGGGATATCCCGCCATTTTGCTATGTTGTTAATAAAATCTTAAATTACGAGTAACTTGCAAAATTTTCCTATTAGAATGTTTGTAGTCAATTATGTTCAAACAAGTATCATAAATGTTATTTTGAAGTTGTCTGATATATTTATGATCCTCAAAATGGACATTTATGCTCAATTTTGTCCTATTCTGCCATTTTAAGTAAATTGTAAATTCCAAATAATTTACGAATTTTTTAAATTGAAAAATTTATACTGTATGATATTCATGCCAGTACCCTAAATAATATTTCAAAAGTGGTCTGACATCTTTACGATGAAAATGTTCCTCAAAATTGACATTTATGTGAAATTTTACCCTATATCCTAAGAAATTCGTAGATTTCCAGTAACTTGCGAAATTTTCAAAGTAGCATGTTTCTAGTTACTGATGTTCATTCCAACTTCAAAACTCATATTTTAAAACTGGTCTCATATTTTTTCAGTAAAAATTTTCCATTTAATACACGTTTAAGTAAAATTCTGCCCTATTCTCCCATGTTAAGAAAAGCATACATTTTTAATAACTTACGAAGTTTTTAATTCGAATGTTGCAAATGAATAGGGTTCTTGCCAGTGTCGAAAATAATATTTTAAAACTGATCAGACTTCTCTGTGACGATTTGTTCTTGAGATATCAAGTACACAGACTAACGGACTAACAAACTAACACACACCATACAAGTTTTGTCATTTTTCTGATTCCTCACACATGAAAACGTGTAAAAAAGTTAAAAAACCAAGGTCGAAAATTTTCACGATTACCTAAGTTTTCACATAGTTGGTAAATAAAAAAATATCAACCTTTAAACTCCAATTTACCTAAAATGGATATGTATTGTATTTAAGAATTTAAATTCCTTTATTTTATCAGTTATTGTCATTAAGAATATTTATTTTGAATAAGCATACATTAAAATAAAATATAGCTTAATCTTACTAATTAACACTATTTTAATATTAGAATCAAACCAATTTTTGTTTCTAAGATAAATATTAAATTAATTATTAATTAGTAGTTTAATGTAATTAGGTGTATTACAACTAACATGCTAAATAACATATATCAAACATTGCAATGCAAATGTATTCAAACAAAAACCCACAAAAGCCCAGAAAAACCCACAAATACCCAGAAAAACCCAAGTGGGTTGGGTTTTTCTAGAAAAACCCGGGTTTTTGCCAACCCTGTTTTAATATCTCTAAATGTCTTTCTGATGTTTTAGAAAAAATGTAAATAATTTATAATTTGTAAAATAATTGATATTTATTTTGAAGGAACCTATTGGTGATGGTAGTTCTACATTTGAAAAAATTGATATTGATCAAGCTGAAAAAGATGCCATTATAAAAGGTTTATTTTCAAATTCTCATCTTTTTCTTGTGTGGATGTATTTGTTTGCATGTGTGTAAAAGAGAAAATATTATTATCTCTGCTCGATTATTATCATAATTTTTATCATTTGTCATATTCAGAAACAATAACATTTATTCTTGGATGTTGTTTTACATTTGCTAATTATATACATTATTTACAAAAATTATTAAAAACAACTTTTAATTTTTGTATTAAATTTTTTAAATCAAATCTTTTTTAACATTTACTCTTGCCGTTCTCTCTAAAATAGTATTTCAGTTCTTAAACTAACAATTGACTTTTCTTCGGAGTTCTTTTTTTCCTTGTATTGTAATAATTTTTGCGCTTCATTGATTATGTACAATTTTATGTTGTATTATGTTTTTTCATTAAAATTCAGTTGTAATTACTGTAAAAGTCCGATAGTAACTGCCCACCCAAATATACCTTGCTCTGTGTTTTTCAGATGTTTTTATTTTCCAGAAACCTTCAGTTCTTTCGGCTGTTACAATCTGAAGTTTTTCCTAAAATTTCAGCTTTTTAAAAGTTTCTGATATATCATATTTTCTGATTTTAATGATTTTGGTTTCTAAAAGGGGGGGGGGGGTGAATATGTCCAAAGTAACAAGTGGTCATGTCATAATACAAACTGGGATTCAATAGCTATTGTGAAGAATAGAATAGGAAGTTGATCTCCACTGAAAGAAAATTAAATATCATTGTTCGTATGAATGATTATCTTGAAAGTGATCCATCGTGATTCAAAAACAAATCACTATTGAAGAAATTGTAAGTATGATTTTATTTTGTAAGGTAATCTTCAGGAATTTATTCTTTACGCTTAAGGAAGCCATGCCGTTAAAAAATATTTTTTTTTAGAGACCATGATAAAAATGCATCTCCACAGTACAAGAGAAAAAAGTAAAATTAATTATCTTTTGCCAAATCTGGTTTTCATCCAAAAATCAATTTGGCTGAACATATTTTAAAATTTTTGTAGGGTAAACCTAAAGGAGAGATAAAAGATTCTCTAATATTTAAATTACGTCATACAATATCATTAAATTTTGTCAGGTTATCCAAAAATAGATTAACTTCATGAACTTTATTGATAAAAACATTAAAAATAATTTCCAGTTGTTTTATGATTCAATGGAAATTTTTCCCTGCAGTTTGCAGACAGGAAGTGCAAACGACAACTGATTTGAAAGTACATAATAAAAATGACTTTTTTTTTTTTTTTATTACTTCGTGAAAGTAGCAAGAAAAGTTATGGTTTAGAATACTGAAAACAATAAATTATACGAAATTACAGATTAATGAAAAAGAACTAAAATAGATTAAGGGAATTGAACTAAAATATATTAGATTCTTTTAAGTTCACAGTCCATTTCAAAAGGATGTGAGTAATCAAAATAGATGAATCACACATCTGGTTACTATGGGAGAAGTAGCCTGTTTTCAACAGCTACATTCTAAATAATAATAATAATAATAATAATAGATTTTTTTTTTTTTTTTTTTTTTTTTTGCTTTAGTCGGATATAGATGTTTATTTTTCTATCATAATTTGGGTAAGTGTATATTCATCATGGGTATATAGAGCAAACAAATTTCTGCTTTATTAAGATAAAATTTTTTGAAAGATGTTCTCAAGTCGACCCAATTGGTGAAAACTAAACCCAACCTGCAGTATAAAAATTCCACTCAACCGACCCAAAAGAGAAAAAAATTTAGTCAACCTGTGGTTCGGGTTGGATTTGGATAAAATCGGGTTACCCAACACCCAACCCGATGCAAGACTCAAGTACAGTGGCATTGTGGCTCTCAAACAGTTAGAATGACTTCATTGTGTTTTCTTTTTTTACAGTCATTTAATTGGGATTGTTCTTAGTTATGTTTGATGAAAATATGTTTGATATATGTATATTAAGACCTCAATCATCTAACTCATGTTAAATGATAAGTCACTTGATTTTTTGATTCAAATACAAAAAATGCTTTTTTTAATCTAGAATTTTTCACCGATGTTGTCAAAAATTGAAAATTGATTACAAATAGTAATTTTAAGTTTACAATCCAAAAATCTCTAAATCTGGTTGAAAATTAGGGATTTTTAATTAAAATGTTATTATTATCATTATTATTTATTTTATTTTATTTTATTTTTTACTTATTTTATTTTTTTCTTTCTCAGGTTATTTTGCATCCATATTTTAAAATTTGTATACTGCACACGGTCAATCTTCCAATTTCTAACTTATGTTAGATGATAAATCACATGATTTTTCTTTAGAGTATAAAACAGCTTTCTTTTTTTCAAATTGGAAGTTTTTAACCAATTTTGACAAAGATTAAAATTAACTATAATTAGTGATTATGAGTTCACAGTCCACAAATCTCTAAATTTGATTAAAAATTAAAGATTTTATAATAGAAAAATAACAGTTAAATTCACATGGGGTTTTATAACACTAACTTTACACTTCTTAAATAAATAAATAAAATAAATTATTGTTGCTTCAATAAATTTTTGTTACCTATTTTATTTCCTATCTCAAAATGTAGTTTTTAATAGTTAATCTATTTTCATGTAAGAATATAGTCTTTAGTTATTATTGTCCATAAAATGTAATATCTTTATTTGTTCTTTTAATTTAATTTCGTTTATTTTTATTTTTTCACTTTGTATTTCAGATGCTGCAATGGCTAGAAAAGATTTTGCTGATGCAGACAAATTGTTAAGGGATATCCAAACTGAAATATGGTAAATGTATTTTTCATTTATTATTATTCATTCGTTTTCATCAGTATCATTTACTAATTTATTCTTATATTGTAGACTTTTATATGTTTGTTGTGTTGTAATTGCCTGATAATGTGTACATGTACTTGTCAGATGCATATATACAATCAGCAGAATTACTGAAGCACACATCCACATTTTTAATTTTTTTGTTGTTTTTTTTTTAGTTTGGTCTTTAATTTTTATCAACTTACTTTTTGATAAACAGTATAAGACTAAGATCATGACTCGACAAATATTTACTTAACAAAACAGTATTAGGTGAACATCTTTTAAATATGAATTATTGCTAGTGCTTCAATAATTTTGCTGCCGGCTGTAGATTAATCAGATGTACAAATTCTCTTTTCTCAAAAAATTTTTATGAAACTTTTTACTTTCCGAACACTATAGTGAGGAAAGTATTGTAATCATGTCAAAAATCCGAATTCGAGATTTTGATGTTTCTATACGTTTCGAGGTCCCCTGAGTCCGTTTTCACTATTTTTACGATGATGTATGTGTGTATGTGTGTGTGTATGTATGTATGTGTGTATGTATGTGTGTATGTCTGTGAGTGAACACGCTAGCATCTAAACGCTTTGTTCGAATAAGCTGAAAGTTGGTGCGTATATTGTAAGTCACCATAGTACGAACCCCATAGATTTTGGTGAATCTAGCACTTATGGTTTTTTTTACAGGGACCCAAAGAAAAATTCTTTATCATTATGGTCTATGGGACCAAAATCTGAAAAGTGCAATAGCATCTAAACGCCTTCTTCAATTGAGCAAAAAATTTATGCACGTATTATAGGTCACAGTTACTCAATCTGTATAGAGTTTGGAGAATCTGTCACTTACAGTTTTTTTACAGGGGCACAAAGAAAAATTCTTTATCATTATGGCCTATGGGGCCAAATTTTTAAAAGTGCGATAGCGTCTAAACACTTATTTAATCTGAACAACAATTTGTACACATGTTATAGGTCACAGTTGCACGAACTGTATAAATTTTGGCGAATTTAGCACTTACAGTTTTTTTTACAGGGACACAAAGAAAAATCCTTTATCATTATGGTCTAAGGGACCAAAATCTGAAAAGTGCTATAGCATCTAAACGCCTTCTTCAATTGAGCAAAAAATTTATGCACATATTATAGGTCACAGTTACTCAATCTGTATAGAGTTTGGAGAATCTGGCACTTACAGTTTTTTTACAGGGGCACAAAGAAAAATTCTTTATCATTATGGCCTGTGAGACCAAATTTTTACTTTCTTCTATATTCAATAGAAGAAAGTATTGGATTCGTAAAAATTTTCAACCTCAGGTTTTTGATGGATTTGCACATTTTGAGAGCTGTAGAACACGATTTGACCATTTTTAGAAAATGTCTGTCTGTCTGTCAGTCTCTGCGTGGGTGTGACAAACTTTTGTGGCAACTGTATCTCAGGAACTACTTCACAGAATTTCATCCAAATTGGTATGTAGTTGCACCTTGACATAAATTAGTGCCTATCAACTTTTGGTAAAAATTGTCTTACAGGTTGTGTTGCCATCCCGCTTTTTCTAAATTTTTAACATGGTGGTATAGTACAAAATTTTGTATAAATGTGCATAAAGAAAATTATTTTTTAATAATCATTATGAAATTTACCAGAATTATTTATAATAGAGATACTCGACTAGGAAAAATTTTTTGTATGTGTAGGAGCCTCACTGAGAAATCCCCCCCCCCCCCTTCCTCGAGGGGAGTAAATTTTCATGATGGGTATCTTTCAAAAGAGCTCGCCAGTACCTTTAAAACGAATGGTTGAACCATAGATCTGCGATAATTTAAAATGAAGTTATCGATTTTTTTTTTAAATGTAATATTGACAATAAATTGACTTTTTTTGGATATTTAGTGTTTTACTACTTCTCTAATATGGAAATCATTTGCATTATCATGGAAGATAATTTTTTTAAATAATAATTTTAATAAATTATTTTTACTGAGTGAATTTGTATAGGAAAATATAGAAGAAAGTCATGCTGGTGGCCACAACATACTAGTTAAAAGTGCGATAGCATCTAAACGCCTTATTCAATTGAGCTGAAAATTTATATAGATATTATAAATCACTGTTGCACTAACTATAAGCATTTTGGTGAATCTAGCATTTATAGGTTTTTTACAGGGACACAACAAAAATTCTTTATGATTATGATATATGGGCTCAAAGTTCAGTAGCATTAAAAACATCGTGTAATATAGGGAAAAAAATTCTCAAACACTTTATGGTTTTCTCTCTTTTGTTTTTTAACAACTCCTCTTTCTTTACTTTATCTACAAAACTGTTAATTACTCAATGTTCGGAAAGTTGAGTGGAGTCACTCCAGATTTTTTTTATTTAATTTGCTATTATATTCATATGTTGCATAACATTTTCTTATGGATCAGGAATTGGCATATTAAGTTTAAAGCATTGAAAATTTCTTAATACAAATTATTAATTATTTTGTTAAAAATTATATATTATATCTCGTTGTTTATTATATTTATTGTAACTAAGCCCTAAATACACTAAAGGAATTAATTAGATGGAAGCATCTAAGAGATTTCTAAATATTAAAAGAATATTAATCATGGACACACAATCTATCTAGAAGCAGCTCATTGCAGAAACTGCAGCAATCCTTGAACCTTAGGATCGTGGTGAGCTTCCTAGATGTTCTAGTGGTGCAATCTATTGATGAAATACAAATACATAATAGCATTATCTTGTTCTTTCCAGTTTTTTTATGAGTGATTTTCGATATATTAAGATGATTCTTTTTTTTTTTTCCCCACCCCTTTTAAAACAACATTAAAAAAAAAAAAAAAAAAAAAAGAGGCAGGATTAATTTTAATACTTTTTCTGTTTTATTATTACAATAAGTAATGTGATTTTAAATGGGAATTTATATGTATGTTTATCTTCACAAGCGTTTCTGTTGTCACATAATAAAACTGTACATTGCAAATTATCGAATATTTTCAGTGTTTGATTTAGTGTGTTATTGGTCTGTTATTCTAGCTTTTTATTATTATTATTTAATTTCAAAATGTGTTGTATTTGAGGTCAAAATACATTCAAAGTAAACTACGATAAAAACTAGTATGGTGTGGTCATCCCAAACTTTCTTCTATGTTTTCCTAAACAAATTCATGTAATACAAATTGTTTTTTAAAATTATTATCTCAGATAATTATAACACTAAATGTTAAAAAAAGGTCAATTTTGTACTCTATAGACGACATCTGAGGAATTTTTTTTTTTTAATGGAGGAGTGTTGGGGGGGGGGACTTTATTTTAAATTACAGGCAAGAGATTCTTCTGCGGATCTGCGATTTTCTGCTTTTATGTGATTTCAAGTTAATTCCGCTTTTTTTGTTTAAATCAAACTCCTATAGTGATCAGTGTTCACACTCCACGTAAGACTTTAGGTTCTCAATATTTCTCCATCCAAAATAGAAATGGCAGTATTCATTTTAAACGTGCTTTATCAGATTCTATAACATATAAAAGAACATAATTATTTAATATTTCTCACTCATGTAATTTTTTTTGTCCTCCCCCCCCCCCTTTTTTTCCATCTCTATCCATCGCCGATCAAACATTCTGTGGGAAGCCGTTTATTTTTGAATATTTATCCATCCACAACAAAAATTTCAATATTAATTTTATATTCTAGAAGAATTGTGTTTAATATTTCTCACTCATGAACACCCCCCCCCCCCTTTTTCATTTTCCACCACCAATCAATGATTAAATGTTGATTGCTAGCTTTTTTTTTTTTTTTTTTTTTTTTTTTACGCACATGTTTTGTTGTGTTGATGTGCATTATTCTTTTAGTTTAATTTGTCACTTTTAAAATATTTTGTATAGTTTTTCCCTGTGTGCAGTATTTTTCATATGAAATAAATTTTATGAGCATATTTGTATATTTTTCGTTTGAAATTAATTTTATGAACACGTGAGTTTCCTCTTTTTTTTAATTTTCTGCACTCTCATCCCTGAAATTATCACAGGTCTATGGTTTAACAATTTGTTTGAAAGATTTTTTTTTTTTTATGAGGGAGGGGGGATATTGAAAATTTGCCTACTATGGCGGTAATGTTTTCGTAGTTGATTATTACTATTTTTAATAATTCTTTATATTTTCACATTGATTTTTTTACAAAATAGTTCTCATTGTGCCTATTATACTAAATGTTGTACTATACTGCCTCATTGAAAATTATTAAAAAATAAGATGGCAATACCACCTGCTGGGTGATTTTCACCAAAAGGTGATAGTAATTTGCAATTACGTAAAAATTTATATGAAATTCTATATAAGTTCTTGAGCTAGAGCCATTACAATTTTTTTTTTTTTTTTTTTTTTTTTTTTTACACAGACAGACATTTTCTAAAAATGGTCAAATCATGTTTTGTACCTGTCAAAAATTTTTATGAATCTAATACTTTCATCTATTGAACATAAAGGAAAATAATAATGTAGATGTTAAAACCCACCAAGTGGCAAATAATTTAGTAATGTGCTGGTGCACTACTTTATTATCGACCAGGAAATCATATAATAGTCAATGTATTAATATTAAATATATGTTAGGCATATTGTGTTATTGTATTTAGATTTTATTTGTTGTAGTGTAAAGTTACAGAATTTTAAAATAACCCATGTATTTAGGTAAGAGACTATTACCTTTGTGTTATAAAAGTTTGTTGTTTGTAAAAAAAAAAAAAAAAAAAAAAAAGATTTTATTAAAAATATTTACTTATTTATTTAGGCTTTTAAAAAGAAAATTGAAGGGAGATTTTGGAGAAGATGATGAATATCTGGTTTTAGAAACTCAGTGTTTTGACTTATCAGACAAAAAATACTTGTATAAATTTTGTCCTTTTGACAAAATTGTACAGATACAGAAAGTAAACAAAGATGAAACACTTGTTGGGTAAATAAAAATATCAATGTTATTATTTTGTTAGAAAAATCAGTGTGTATGTTTTATTTATTTATTTTTATTTTTATTTCTAATTACTTTTCTGTTATATGTAAAAATGAAATCACTTAAACTGGATTTTTCTTATTGTAATAAGATGATTAACATTACACACGCACAAATGTATCCATTTCATTTGTAACTTATTTTCATTACCTGAGCAGTTACTGTTAGGATGGTTGATTACATTATGCATTAGTGTTATGTGCTATTATGAAATATCCAAATAAATTATAAATAAAATTATCTAAAAAAATTAATTTCAATCTAGTTTTAGTTTCATTGTTTCCAGACCATGTGTGTTGTACTTTACATTTTCCCCAGATTAAAAAATGTTTCTGCTCCAACATGGTCCAGAAGATGAGTATATTTTAACTTAAAAAAAAAATATATCCATTATTTATACAAGGTTGCTACAGTAATTGAAATTCAAGAAAAACTTGGAAAACTCATAGAATTTCAAAAACTATTAAAAAACAGGGAAAACTCAGGGAATTTCAAAATGTATTTCAAAAACAGGGAAAATTCAGAGGATTTTGAATTCAATATATATATATCTATATAACCATTTATTTTGAATTAATAATTTATGCTCTCCGAAGTATAAAAACAAGAATATTAATAAACTGATCACAACCACTGCTAAAATGGGTTTTTCTAAAAACTTTGTATTTTCTATCCATAACCTGTCAGTACATTAAAAAAAAAAATGTGTACAGTTTAGTGTTTCTTAACAAAAAATTAAAAAATAATAAAATACAATAAAAAAGGTGGCAGTTAAGTGGGCAGATGTTTGATTACGGAGAATGGGTGGTGATGTTTGGCTGGAAGGTTGGATGGGATTGTGAAATTAAATAATAATAGAAAAAAAGCAGGTGGTTTGTTGCATTTACTTTGTATTAATATGCAATCTTTCTTTTTCCATTAAATTTACAATTTCTTCATTGTTGAGTTGTCAACTATTATTAAATTTCTAATCAAACTATTAAACAAAGTAATCAATAAAATTCATTGTTGCTTCATAGCTTCATTATTCTTTATCTGTTATGAAATTTTGCTTTTTTTTAATCCATATGACTCCTATTCTGGTCTTGGCAGGCTGGGGGAGTGTTGCCGGCGTGAAACTAGTTTAACCCCACAGGCAAGTCACAAGTCTTGCTGCCTGCCTCATTCCTTCCTTTCTTAAGTTTCTTAAATTATTACTTTCTTCTATCTTCAATAGAAGAAAGTATTGGATTCGTAAAAATTTTCGATTTTGGGTTTTTGATGGATTTACATGTTTTGAGAGCTGTAGAACACGATTTTACCATTTTTAGAAAATGTCTGTCTGTCTGTCTGTGTGTGTGTGTGTGTCTGGAACTACTGCATAGAATTTCATACAAATTGGTATGTAGTTGCACCTTGACATAAATTAGTGCCTATCAACTTTTGGTAAAAATCGTCTTACAGGTTGCGTTGCCATCCCGCTTTTTCTAAATTTTTAACAGGGTGATATAGGGCAAAAATTTTCAAGATGGGTATCTTTCAAAAGGTCTCGTCAGTACCTTTAAAACGAATGGTTGAACTATAAATCTGTGATAATTTAAAACAAAGTTATCGATTTTTTTTACTTTTTACGAAATAAAACTTAGAAAAAAAATCTTTTTTTTTTTTTTTTTTTTTCTCCTGACAAACTTAAACTAATTTTTGCTTTTTTTCCTCTAATTTTGTCAAAGTCCTACGGTTTCCGTGTCTTGACAAACTTTAACATATTTTTGCATTTTTCCCCTAATTTTATCAAAGTCCCACGGTTTCCGTGTTTTGACAAACTTTAACAAATTTTCACATTTTACCCAAAATTTTGTCAAGTCCCACTTTTTTTTTTTTTTTCTCCCCTTAATTCTATCAAACTCCCACAGTTTCCGTGTTCTGACAAACTTAAACATATTTTTGCATTTTTCCCCCAATTTTGTCAAAGTCCCACGGTTTCCGTGTTTTGACAAACTTAGAATAATTTTCACATTTTACCCAAAATTTTGTCAAAGTCCCACTTTTTTTTTTTTTTTTTTTTTTTTTTTTTTTTAATTATTGTTACTGAGTGAATTTGTATAGGAAAATATAGAAGAAAGTCTCGTGGTAGCCACAACATACTAGTTTTTTTCATAAATTTCATTTCAGTTTAAGTTTTTCTGTTAAGATTTTGTTGAGTTAGTTTATTGTTTCGTTTGTTTTGTAGGCTGTTAATTAATAAATTTGGTTTCTTTAAATATGTGTATTTTATACCCTGATGAATTTTTTTCACCTTTCTGAGCTTCTCCTACATAAAACAAAACATTCTTATTGGTCTTTGTGGTTTCATTGATCTTGTATCTGTTGCTTGGCTTTTCTACGCTTAATAAATCATTATATATATATAACAGTGACATATTCTCTGGGTATGCTAGGCATGTGCCGCATACTAGGGCTGGATTATTTATCAATATATCCCTAAGTATCGATATTTTTTTAATATCCCGATAACAATATTTAAGATCTAGCTCCTCCAATATATCCCTTTAACGATATTGCACCCGAGTGAACGAAACTCGAGCGAATGAAACCCGATCAGCCAACATACAACAGCTAACGAGAGCGAAACCGGAAGAAAAAAAGCGCCGAATATCTGATTTTAATACTCATTTTCTACTTTTCTCTAATTACTCACTGATAAACTAGAAAAAATAGCCCCACGCCAAACGATTTCTATTGCAACACATATACATATACTTCCTCATCCTTCATAAACTCAAATCTAAACATCACTGCTTTAAAAAGGCCACCGCATAAAAAAAAAAAAAAAAAAAAAAATAAATAATAATAAAAAAAAAAAATATTTATTGAAAGCCATCTGCTTTGATTATCCCGTGAATAAGCTGACTTCGTTCAAGGTCACGGTTCTACCCCTTCAGAAAAAATTCATCAGACATACTTCAATATCACAATACCTATAATCAGCAGGTTTTGATATTAGTCGAAACGATATATCCCTATCCGAGATATCTATTATGGGTTCTGATATATTACACTATACTGATTTCCCAGTTTCCCACTCTACATTCATGCATATCGTAGGTGATGGAAACCACAGAAAAGGCAATATGACGAATGAAAACAATATCTTCTGTTTTAGCTCCTTTCCTGCTATTGGTTCATTGATATCGGTCTATTTCAAAGTGTCGATATAAAATGGCCAATAACATGCTTCAACATGTGTTTAATAAAGATCATCAAAGCCGAACTGATACAGTGATGCCAGATTGGGGATTTTGTCCCCATTTTAGGGAGTTTTGAGGCTTCTGGGGACAATTTTGGAGACCAAATGTTTGTGGGGACTTTTTTGGGGAATTCTAAAATTTTTGGGGACAAATCTGGGGCGTTTTTCAACTTTCTGTCAATGTTGGTAGCGTAATGATTTATCCCTATGTCTAGAGACTTTCAATAGCTTTATTGTTATTTGGGGATTTTTTCAAAAATTGCCTTCATTTGGGGAAAAATCTGAGCTTAAATCATAGAAAAATCTGCTTGATATTTTTTTTTTTTTTTTTTTTGAAAAAATTTTTATTTTCCCTTTTTAGTAGAAATCAAGTTGGGGATTTTTTCGAAAAAAAAAAAACCGTGATTTGGGGAAATTTGAAGACTTGTTTGGGGAAATAATTTTCGACCATCTGGCGTCACTGAACTGATATCTACTAGAAGAGTTTTTTTGCAAATTTTCTTAGCGTTTAATAAAAAACTTCTGAAAATATAAGCAATTATGGAATGTATTTTTTTTTAATATTATTTTATTATTATTAAATATTTCGATAAAATATTTTTTTTATTAAGACTGTACATCAGTCAGATAGCTTCCTTTCTCCTTTCCCATGTTATCCAATGGGATTTTCGTTGCTTCGTTTTATAAAAATATCTTATTCAAAAATGAAGTTTTTCAAATTCTGTTTTTTGAATATTACTCTTTGAACGGGTCGCCTTTTAGCTTAGTGAGCAATTTTTCGAAAAAATTAATTTCAATATTTTATTTCAATAAGTAAATTATGGACTCTGTGTGGATCTCTAAGTAAAATATTTAAATTTATTTTTTCGAAAAATTGCTCACTAAGCTAAAAGACGACCTGTTCAAAGAGTAATATTCAAAAAACAGAATTCGAAGAAGTTCATTTTTGAATAAAATATTTTTATGAAACGAAGCGACAAAAATCCTATTGGATAACATGGGAAGGGAGAAAGGGTGCTATCTAACTGATGTAAAATAAAGTTTTATCGTCAGTAATTTTACAGTGACAGTTTCTTTATAGAATTATATAATATTGAATAGTTTATTACTTTTTTTATGTAGCATTTATATTTCTCTTTCCATTTATTTATTTATTTATTTTATTTTTAAAGCCGTACATGTTAAATAAAATTGGTTTAAATGCAAAATGAGTTACTTTAAGTAACAAAATGAAACTTCAACATAATTTTGTTTAAATAATATAATTTTTATACTGACAATGTATACATAAATACACACACACACACAGACACACACATTATAATATGTAATTCAAATTTCAATTACTGTGAAACTATTACGAATGTGAATTGAACATATATATTTAAAAGATATTGTAATGATTTGGTAAGAGGATACAAAAATAAAAATGACAAGTAACTGACATTTAGGATGCATATAAGAGTTTTAAGTAAAAAATATTACTTTCTACAACCAAAAAAAGGTGTATTTAATGGCAATTCTGAACTATTTATAATGGCAATTCTGAACTAATTAAAATGATTTTCATTTTTATTTAATACCTGCATCTTAAGACAATTTTTCTGAAGCTTTATTTTTAGTAGAATTATGAATTTTGATATACTTGGTACAAATAAAACACAGATCACATATTAGCTGTGTTAAAATATGATTTTAAAATAATTAAAGCTTAAAATGGGAAGAATGGAGGATAAACTATACAGAGGTATACTAAAAAGCAATAGTATAAGTTATGAGAAACACAAAACATTAATTCACTTTTTATGATTTTTTTTTTTATGATAAAGTTATGGTAGTAATATACCAGAAAATACATGGAAAACACTCTATACTTGTATACTTTAAAATTCGTGTGCATATGTCTTTAAAAAATAACAAATGTCTATTTTTTTCTGCCTTGAAAGAAATATCGCAATATATCGCTAATATCGATATTAACTTGGTGATATATCGCGATATTTAATTTCTGATATCGTCCAGCACTACCGCATACCCGCTAAAAACTGTCTAAACTTCAAACATATTTTGATTAAAAAAAGAAAGAAAGAATAGTAATTTAACAGCTAATTTTATTAATCACTCGCTACCATCCATCCATTAGCCATCATTTAATTTTCGAAAACTATTCTGAAAGAAAATGCCTTCTGTTACATAAGATAATTCTTGGAAAACATCGTTTCCTGACCGGTTACTCCGTAAGGCATGCTACTTTTCTAAAGCATACCCTTGAATAGGGAATTTTTGTTGCGTAAGGAAATATTCATTGCACTAATTTTCCCACACAAGGGGATTTCCGCTCTTTAAAGGATCCAAGTCGTGCTATTCATCCAGAGCATGTCCTGTAGTTTTCCCGTACTGTTAAAATATTAAGGATTTTCATTTTCTTATCTTCCGTAAAAGTCAGAGAGAACTAGTTTTTCCATTTTGTCCATCTACTCAAAGACAAGAATGACTGAATAGATTGACGATGTTGTCAGTTCAAAAATATTATTGATAAAGTAAAATTTAATGCTTTATTTTACAATGATGTAATTAAAAAAAAAAAAAAAAAAAACTTTTAACAAAGAGAAAAAACTGAATTTATTTATAAATGATCATTCAACAATAAAATGAAGTTTGCATAAATTTCTGAAAAAATATCTCTGTTATTTTATGAGACAGGAAAGTTACTGCTTTTTTTTTTTTTTTTTAACTAAACAACTCATACCAAACGAAAACTTCTGAAAGAAATAAAATTATGATCAAAATTTTACTTATATTGTCTCTCTACATTAGTAAAGAGAATTGTCTGTCTCTCCCTGTGTGTCTGCGTGCACTCTGGAGAGTTTCACAAATAAAAATTTAGATACCATTATTTTAATATAGTATTTTTTTAAACAGGTAAAATGAATATCAACGATTCATGAAGTGAAAATTTTCAATATAAAAATAGTGGTATCAAAATTTCTTTTTGTGAGAACTTGGCTCTGAAGCTAAGGCCTTTGATTACAGAGCAACAAAATGTGACAAAGGTATAGCTTGGATACTGCAAATGCACACTTCATCGAGATTTTTTTTTTTTTTTTTAATCAGAATATCTCCTCCCCCCACCCCCATCTCCTCAAATTTTTCCTTTTCCTAAATTTTATTCAAATTGCCTGGTTTTTATTTTTAATCGTCTCCATTCCTTAGCAATGGTTACTAGCTTATTACAGTTACTACATAACAACGCTTTCTCTGTCTGGTGATGCCTTTTAAAAAGCGAAGCTATCGACAGATTTTTATTTTAATTGAACAAAATAAGGTATTTTATTTCAATAGTTGCCTCTTCAAAACCATTTTTTATTTGGAAAATTAAAAATTTCTTTGAAAGGGAAAAACGTTTATTATTTTTTAATATTTTTTTCTTCTTTTCTTTTTGTATCAAATGTCAATATAATAAAAATAATTAAACTTATTGCATTTTTAACTTTATTAAAATGTTCAACAAGTTCATGTATAAGAACTATTTGTGGTCCGATTTAAAACGCTGTCACAAGCAATGAGGACCCGGATCAGACATTGGAAGAAAGTCACTGCCATATTTTGCATGACTTTAATGAATTTATACATATATGTATAAAGTGATGTATAAAAAATTAGTGATTCAATTTCTTTGAAAATTCATTTTTATGTAGTAACCAGTGAAGCATGCAAAGCCTACTGGTTCTTCAATAAATTATAATAAGTGGCATTTAAATAAATGTCAAGATAAATTCGATAAAATACGTGTGTAAAATTATATTTATGGTTTGAAGAAATTGGAAATTTACGTACTTAAATTATAAGAAATGATAACGAATTTAGAAGTAGTGCTCTTTCCACAGTTGGCTTCAGAGCATGCCCAGTTTCAAATATCATGCTACGCCACTGATGTATAATCAAATCTTTTTTAAATTTTAGTGCTTTATTTTTTTGCCCCTCTGCCCCCCCCCTTCCCGGCCCTTCTAATAACTTTACACTTTCGAAAATATCCCCATTCGATTTGCAGGCCTCTAAAACCTATCTGTACCAATTTTGAATGGCCTATCTGTATTTCTATTTGTTTTTGCCCATAGCCCCCCCCCCCTTACCGCCCCTCCTAATAATTTTACAAATTCGAAAATATCCGCAATCGATTTGTAATTATCGAAAACCTCTATATACCAATTTTGAACAATCTAACTGTATTTTTATTTTTTTGCCCCCCCCCTCTCCCCTCCCCCTTCTCGCCCCTCCTAATAACTTTACACTTTCGAAAATATCTCCATTCGACTTGCAGGCCTTTAAAACCAGTCTGTACCAATTTTGAATGACCTAACTGTATTCCTATTTGTTTTTGCTCATAGTCCCCCCTTTTCGCCCCTCCTAATAATTTTACAAATTCGAAAATATCCGCAATTGATTTGTAAGTATTGAAAACCCCTATAAACCAATTTTGAACGATCTAACTCTATATTTATTTTTTTGCCCCCCCCCTCCCCCCTCCCCCCTTCACGCCCCTCCTAATAACTTTACACTTTCGAAAATATCTCCATTCGACTTGCAGGCCTTCAAAAACCTGTCTGTACCAATTTTGAACGGCCTAACTGCATTTCTGTTTTTGCCCCTTACCGCCCCACCCCCCTTCTCGCCTCTCTTAATAATTTTACAAATTCGAAAATATCCGCAATCGATTTGTAAGTATCGAAAACCTCTATAAACCAATTTTGAATGATCTAACTCTATATTTATTTTTTTTGCTCCCCTCCCCTCTCCCCCCTTCTCGCCCCTCCTAATAACTTTACACTTTCGAAAATATCCCCATTCGATTTGCAGGCCTTCAAAAACCTATCTGTACCAATTTTCAACGGACTAACTGTATTTCTATTTGTTTTTGCCCCTAGCCCCCCCCCCCCATGCTGCCCCACCTGGGGGCTGAATTTCTAAAATTCCAGAAATTGGTTTTCAGATATTTGCATTAGCTATATTTTAGAGCAAAAATTTCACGTATATCTGTTTTTTTGTTTGAGATATATAGGATTATGTGAAATCACGTTTAACGCATGTGAAATCCCGTTTCGCCCCCTCCCCCCCGCTTGGGGACCGAATTTCAAAAATTCCAGAAATCGATTTTTAGACATTTGTATTAGCTATATTTTAAAGCAAAAATTTTACGGATATATGTTTTTTTGTTCGAGATATGAAGGATTTTGTGAAATCACGTTTTGCCCCCCTCCCCCTTTTGGGGGGCAAATTTTGTAAAATCGCTTGCGGCGTTGCGTTTCTCGGGTCGTAAACATTAACCGTGCTGAATTTGGTCCCGCTCGGTGAAACAGCCTAGGATTCTATAGCGGACAGACAGACAGACACACACACACACAGACTCTGCTCTTTTATATATATAGATAATGAAGAAAAAGTCAATTATATGGTTTTTTCCAACTGTAGTAACTTAAAAATATTAATGTACAGTCGGGGAAAAAAAAAAAACGCAACACTCGCTGTAATTTCGTTATTAATTGACGCAGGAACATCTAATAGATATAATTCAACAGGAAATTAAAAGCACTTTCTGAATATACCGTCAAATTTTGAATTATGGGTCATCTACATATTAAAATGAGCATCAACTTCAATTTTTTCAATAGCAACACCCAATTTTGACTTCAGTTTCAAATTTCTGAGAGTCTGGCAGTGCGGAAAAGTATACTGTTTGTAAACTTTATCTTTAGTATTTATTGAGTTATAATCAAAAATATGTTAGGGGGTTATCTGTAAATGTAGAAAAATAAAATTAAGATCCTATAAGAAATAGACAAAATTTTAAAGTTTCACACCGGAAATCTTTCTGGAAAAAATAATTATAAAAATTAATAAAACATTGCGTCTTTTCCAGTTTCTTAATTATGCTGAATTCAATTTTTTAGATTTTGTATGTATTACAGTACTCTTTTAGATAATCTTAGATCTATTTAAATATATTATACTTGCGATTAGTCCATACAGTACTCTTTGAAAAGTGTGCAATATTTTTCAAGTAGAAGTGTCTATTATAGCTGTACTGATCACCAATAAAGCTTAAATTTTCTTTCGTAGGTAGCATAATAGACGAAATGAAATAATATATATATATATATATATATATATATATATATATATATACAACAACGCATAAACTAAACTTTTAGGATAAATTATTGTATGGGTCCATGAAGTAAATATTAAACAATTTTAATCGCACTTACCAGTTTTTCGTCAGTTGAACTCTTTGGAACTGTACGATTCGTTTTATAATTACTATGAAAATATATTTTCTTAATTAACCCTTTCGCGACTGCTGACGTAGATTCACACCATTTGAAAATGTGTAACTCTGTCAGTGGGCGTTTCTTTCGTAATTTGTGTGTTACATATTTCTTAAGTGTGTACCCAGTGTTCATATTTTTGCAATAAAATATACTACGGATAGAAATATAATGATTAGAAAGAATATAATTATAATGTATATCCATATGTAATATAATCATGAATACAGAAAATTTGTTCTAAAATATTATATCTTGAGAGTATAATGCCCGTAGGCGGGTCTTACTGTCAAAAAGGCAAAATCCTGCGCTCGCAGAAAGTGTTAAAATAAATTTATAAAAGTTAAAGTATGTTTTTAAAAATGTATAAAGTTAAAATATATTAATAAAATTTTAAAGACTAAAGTGTCCTTAAAATAATATTCCTCCCCACTATAAAATAAATAAGTAAATAAATAAAATAAAATAAAGCAATATATGAAGCAAATGATTAAACTTTTTTTAACTATGACGGTAGTTAAGAAACGAGTTTACAAGTTTGTCTTGCATTCCAATTCTATTCGTTATTTATATTTGACAATTTCACATTAAACCTATTTTTCTATTTAAAACAGTAAACGCCACCTATTTAGTTAATTTTTTTCTTCTGGTGTTCGTTTAAAAAATTCAAAATTTATCACCAATTAATCGATGAAGTAAATACCACTTGTGCGTATTTTTGTCAACATAAAATAAGGTGTTTAACAAGAATACTCAATGTCACATTTACTTTTTTTTTCTGTATTGTTTTGTTTTGAAGAACGATATAGGCGGGGCTGGTCTTCTTTAGAAAACATGAATTCTTGATTCTAACACTAATGTCTAAAAATCATCATTTTTGTTTGATTTCTTTGCGCTTGACGTTGTTTTTATATAATTTGACCCGTAAATAAAATATAAAAATATTTTGTTTAATTTTCTTTGTTATTTTTTAAAGATTTGATTCGTTATCTCATGCATAACTTTATAAGAGACGGTCCCCTAAACCACTCCAAAAGAAAGATTTATTTATATCTCGAAAACTAATAACTGGAATGAGCTGCAAATTTGCACACCCATATTTTTCAATATTAGGATTCATTTTATGTAAAAATTAATATAGGTCATAATTCATAATTTTTATGAATATGAATTTATTAATATTTTTCAGAATTAAAAATGTTTTTCAGAATCAAAAGTAATGATGGATTATGTTTGGGTTTCTTCACTGAATCTCATAAAAAAGAAATATATCGATCAAGTTACTTTTTGTCAAGATATTAATAAAAGTTTGAAATATGAATTTAACATTAGCACCTTCAAACTTTGAACGCTTATAACTCTGTGAAAAAATAAGTAAAATATACAACCAATATATTTTTTCGCGTTGTCGCGATCCCAGGAATTCAAATATAAAATAAAAATGGGGCATTACCATTGAAAAAATCAAAGTTGATGCGCGTCTTAATATGTAGACGACCCCCAATTCAAAATTTCAGTTCATTTTCTGAAACTACTCACAATTCCCCGTCGAATGATACCTATTACATTTTTCTACATCGATTAGCAACGAAGTTACGTCGAGTGTTGCGTTTTTTTTTTCCCCGACTGTACCTTGGTATGTTCAATTGACTTATAAACATGCTAGATTCTAATGCTGTATGATTGCATGCAAACTGTTTTCCTTTTAAAAGAGACAGGAAAAAAATTAAGGAATTTTTTTCTCTTGATTTGTGTAGCAACCCTGATTAAAATAGAAATTTACTTGAAATATCTATTTGGAAATTGTTTATAATATTGTTTTCTAATTTATATGAAAAGCATTGAAATGTTTTATTTATTTTGTTTTTTACTTAACTATACTGAAGAAGTAAAATTCCTACAAATCAATTAGAAGGAACAAAGGATATATTTTATGCTTTGTATAATGTTTAGAAAATAAATTTAATATATATTCTATTTTGTTGAGCATTTTCATTGATATAAAAAACACATATATATTTAAATAGCATGAAGATTACACATGCTCAGAAAATTCAGTTTATGTATGAAAAATACTCTCCAAAATCATTATTTAACTAATAAAATCTTTTTCAAAGACCCTTTGGTAGAAATTCCAAAACAACAAGCACTTATACAAAGTTGAAAATATTTTACCTTAGTTCTATTATATAAGTGCCAAAAATCGGACAAACTTTTACTTCAATATAACATACATTGTTTGATAAATTTGCATTATTGAAAGATAATAATAAAAGAATTCATGTAAAACATTTCACTTAAACAACATATAACTAAAAAAAAGCATGTACAAGAAAACTGCTAAATAATTAAAATAAATAAAATCATTGTTGCTGTTTCACAATTAACACATGTAGTATAAATAAATAAAAACATGAACAAATACTGAAAATAAATGCTAGTAGTGCAGAATATTAGTTTTTAGTTTAACTTAAGTATTTAAAGCAAAGCATATATTAAATTTATATTTGTGCTGTTTTTTTTTTTTTTTTATGTGTGTACATTTTGCTTGTATAATTTTACATTCGTTAATTCAGTTAGAGAAATGTAATGTCTATGGCATTCAAGCAACAGTCATGAAGTCCAAAGTTATATTATTTTGAAATTTCTGGGTTATTATGAAAAAAAAATAAATAAGTATTTTCTGGATTCTCAACTGTTATACAAGGTACATTAATGTTTAGTTGACTGGTTTATGCCATGAAATAATTAATCAGAAGTTTTAATTAACTACATACACCTTGTAGGACGTACAAGAAAAGTATGAATTAGTAAAATTTTTATTGAAACCAAACCAAGCTTAAATGAAAGAGCATGTTCGAAAACATAGGGTAGAGTGCAAAATTCACACAACCCCCTGTGGATCAAGATATGACCCTAGAAATTTTAGCTGTTTCTATAAAAGATAATAAAACACAGACATAACAAGAAAAAGTGGTGCGGTTGAAAAAATAATAAAAAAGATAAAAAAAGATATTCTTAACTTTATGATTTGTTTATTTTAATAGATGAATGAAAGGAATAATGAGTCATGGCACGTGAAGTGCATATAGTGGATCATTAAATTATTGCATTGTTTAGATAACGGCGGACATAAAACATGCGGCGATTTTTTCTAAGTGCCGTTTTATCAGCAAATAACCGGAAATTAAGTCTCTTGCTAAAAATTTATTTAAAAAAGAAATATGGTCATCAAAATATACGAGAAATGAAAAATAAATAAAAGCTTACCTTCAAATCTGTAGTATAAATCAATATTGAATTAAGTTTGACACACAAATAAGAAACATTTATATTATTTAATCTTTTTTTATTTAAAATTCTGTAAATATTGCAGAGGTACCTCTTACATAAATAATTATTTATTTTATACTTTGAAGATTATCAAATTATTTCTTTGTGGTTAACAAATCAACCATACTTCATATTATTTAATTTCAAACATCGTTGTTTTAGTTTATTTTATTTTTCATATTGTACTTAAATGCATTTTTCATTTTTATTTAATTTTTATAAAATCCACATTGTTTATTTTTAAGTTTCAGAGTCATCATGTTTATTTATAGTTCAAAACGTATTTAGTTTTTTTGTTTCATTTTATTTAGTAGAAGTAATTAATACTTTGATCCACTTGAAAATTGGCTATTGAAAAATTGTTAAACATTTCAGGATTATGATGATTTGTGGAGATCACGATCTTGTTTTAGTTGATAATTTAATCCAATTAGTGGAAGGAGGACGGCACAACTTTTTAATTTTAGCTCAGCGTACATTCCCATGTTATGTTAAGTGAGATCGCTGAATATTATAGATATATAGAATTATTCTGATGCATCTTGCAGAACAGCCTATTCCCTCAGGAACTCCGTGGATTACATCACTTGATGTATTTAATCTTGATTCCAAACGAGCACGAGAAGGAGCCGGCTGTGTATGATCGAAAATCAGGAACAGTAATTACATCTCTCAATTTATTGAGGCATAATTACACGGTCAATGGAGACAGTTCCAGTTGCAATTCTTGTATGAAGATTCGTTTTTAAAGTTTAATAATTTGTAAACAATCATTTAGATGATTTAAAGAAGATTAATAAACAGTTAAGTTATAATAAGCTACCGTACGATCTCTCATCGCACACTAACGGCCTACTCTATTGGCGAAGCCGTTAAGCGTAATGAACAAGAGGATCGACGGAGCTGTTGACAGTAGTAGAAGTTTTCTCCAAGTGTGTGCGGCGTCTCTTTCCAATTCCCGGCGCTGGGTTGCCGATTCACTGGCAAATTAATGAGCAATAAAATAGCTCGCTCCAAATATTTTTAATTGGAGTTGATTTTATGAATAAAAGTTAATTAAAGTTGATGAAAGTGAATTATCATTATTCACCATTTATTTATTTTTGATTTATTGAAAGATTAATTTATATTTTCTATTTTTTATTGAAAATTTTGTACTGACGCTATCTTTTGAAAATGCGTAGGAGTACATCCGGGAGGGCATCGAACTCAAGCAGAAATTCTCAGAATTCGTGACGTCATGGCGTCGGCGAGAGGGAAAACGCTGTATTTTTGAAAATACAAAATATCAGAGATATTTTTTAGAAATAAATAGAGGAATCCAGAACTTATTTAAATAAATTTTCAGATGCTAATTCCCCAAATATCTTTTGATTTATTCTGGACTTTGGGAAATATTTATTAATTATTTTCTGGGTTTATTAAATAATTTTTCAGAGCATATTAACTGAAAAAATAGATTTTTCTGGATTTTAAATAAATTATTTGCGGAGTTTAAATAATTATTTCCGATTTCAATTTTTTAAATAAATCATCTCCGTTTTTATTCTTTTATATTAAAAATTCATGATAGCTGAATTTTGGAAGGAATTTTTAAAATGATGAATTTTTGAATAAAATGTTAAAAGTTTTTACCTTTTAACAGCGGTGCTAGCACGTTTGACTCAAGAGTAGGAGGTACTGAGATCGAGTCCCAGCAAGGGTGTTTTGTATTTTAATTTTGTATTTCAAATGATTTTTTTTTTTTTTTTTTTTTTTTTTTTTACATTTTTAATTAAAGTATTATTTTAAGAGAAAATATTTAAAAGAAAAAAAAATTTTTTTTCAACATGGACAATTTAATATTTTTTTAATTTTTAGCCATTATTTTTATTATCATTAAAAGAAATCAATAATTTAAGGGGAATACTTTTGTAGTGCATTTAGATTTGTGCTAGTGTTTTATGCAAAATTTTAATTACTTATTTTTATCAGCATCACTAATAGCAAGTGTTTATTGTCTGCTCTTAATTGTGTTGTTATTCATGCAACTTTTTGCATGAAGAATCTTGAATGAACAATAGCTGTTACTTAACTACTCAACATTGCATTTAACTTTTATTTCAAATATTTTATTATATCTAATTTGGTGGTGGTGGAGGAACTGGCTATAAAATTGAGTGCAACGACAAAATTTCCTAAATAATTTTACTTATTTATAATTAGCTTACATCTCAAAAATTTCAAATCTGGGTAAATACGAATTTTACAAACCTAGTAATTTTGACAAAAATCCAAATATTTAACAGAATATTCAGGTTGACCAATATTTGACGATGAATAAAATTGTAATGCAATTAATTGTGATCAATCTTCTTATATTTCTTGTTGTCATTGTGAAAAATGCTTATGTTCATCAATTTTCTACTTTTTATCATAGTCATTATAAATTAGAACTACGTTTGAAATTTTAAACATGATTTTCTTTTTTATATATAAATGAATATATATTTTTTAAATTCCTATTTAGTACTTTATTGATTGGTATACTGAAAAAAATGAAGACCTGCTTAGTATAATAAATATTTTCTCTTAAATTAATAATTTAATTAATTAAAAATGTAAAAAAAAAAAAAATAAATAAATAAATAAAAGTTGAAACAAACAATTAAAATACAAAACGCCCTTGTTGGGACTCAATCTCAGTAACTGCTACTTACGAGTCAAACACGCTACCACTGCACCACCTCTTCTTCCTATAATTTATGTTTTGTTGTTTTTTGAAAAAGTTGCTAAAACTTCTAGGGTCATATCTTGATGCATGGGGGGGGGGGGGGGGTTGTTGTGTAAATTTTGCACTCTACACTATGTTTTTGACCATGCTCTTTAATTTAAACTTTGTTTGGTTTCAATAGCAATTTTACTGATTCATACTTCCCTTGTTAGCATTTTCTGTAAAAGGCAATATATTAGTATAAAATAAATGAATAGATTTTCCTTATGTATTTCAGAGTTTATGATCGATGGAGTGGGCCTGAAGAAAATCATTATCAGCAAATGAAGTTCTCCAGAGGAGCATCTTGTTGGAATGGACCTAGTCGCTCAGCTGAGGTATTTAGTCAGACTATAAATATAAATATTAAAAAATGAAAATTGCAGTATTTCTGACTGAAAATTACAAAGTTTTAAACCCGATCAATTAAAGCACAATCTTGTAATTCTAGCAGTAACTGACTTTTATAGAGGAGAGGTATATATGAATTTGATATTTATATGTAAATGGATAACAAAGGAGCGAAAAAAAGTTTTGTTCTGCTGATCTTTTTTTTTTTTTTTTTTTTTTAACCTTAAGTGAAGCATTTCAATGAGATTGTGAATTTTTACTTCCAATTAATGATTTACAGATCAAAATGATTTTGATCTATGTGTAAAGATATCATACATTATTATGAGGAATGCATACATTATTATGAAGGACATTCTAAAAGTAAAATTCATTATATTTTTTCATAGTGGAGGTCTAATTCAAAGTGAAAAGCACATTGCCATGACAAAAATCAATCTTTCTTGAATTCATGACAGAAAAAATTATAGCAAATAACACATGCACAATGTACTAAAGAAAAAAAGATGAGTTGCAGAATGCTGTGCCCAGGCTCATTCCAGTGCAAATTAGCATGGCAAAAAGACATATGCTCAAAACATGGTCAAATATTGTTGTGCTTTACGAATGTACATGTGAAACTAGTGTTTCAGATATCCATCTATACTTACAGAATGTTTATAGAGATGACTCCATGTCTTGTCAAATGTTTAGGCTCTAATGTATAATATTCTATGAAGGAAAGCAGAATTTGGAAGACTAACAAGGGAAGTATGAATCAGTAAAATTGCTATTGAAACCAAACCAAGCTTAAATTAAAGAGCATAGTCGAAAACATTGGGTACCGCACAAATTTGCTGCAACAACTCCCATGGGGATGAGATATGCCCTCTATTAGTTTTAGTTATTTCTATAAAAGCCAACAAAACACGCAGCGTAGTGTGAACGGATGGTGCAGTGCTAGCATGCTTGACTTCGGCTACGCAGGTCGTGGGATTGAGTCCCCGCAAGGACGTTTTGTATTTTAATTTTTTTCAATTTTTTTTCTTTACGTTTTCAATTAAATTAAATCATTAATTTAAGAAAAGATATTTATTACATTAAGAAGATTTTTACTTTCTTCTATATGTAATATAGAGAAAGTATTGGATTCGCGAAAATTTTCGACCTCCGTTTTTTGACGGATCTACACGTTTTGGGATGTCCTGAACACGAATTGATAGTTTTTAAAAAATGTCTGTCTGTCTGTGTGTCTGTGGTTTATATATAATTCTTGAGCGCATACCTCAAAATACCTTCCGAGCGCATACCTCAAAATACCTTCCACCAAATTTTTATTCAGTTTCTCGGAATGGTATGGTAGCTATGGTCTCACATATTGAAGTAGTTTTTTTCTAATCACCCTGTATTTAGTTAGCAATCATCAAGCAGATGAATATCATATCAGTTGTGCAACATCATTTTGCAAATGACTAATTTATTGGCAAGATAATGTGACAGTACTGTTTGACTTGTCCTAACTCCATGAATTTAGCTTTTTAATTGTTAGATTTTTGCATGTACTGTGAATAATAATTCTGATAGTCATAAGAGGTTTTCTCTTTCATAGAGATGTAAAACACCCGGGAATTTTGCTTCAGGGGAATAAACATGGGAATTTTCAGGTTTAAACCGGGAATTTTGGAAACTTTGATGGGAAGAAACTAATATTCAGTGTTTAGATTTAATTTCACTTCTTTTAAGTGTACAAACAACTTGTTTCAATATCATTTCTATTCTATTTGCTTAAATAAAAGTGATATAAAAAATTATGTGATTATTTTACAAAAAATTGTAAAAAATTAAACATTTACGTTATTGACAATAATAAATGATGAAGTTCTGTCTGCCTATTTAAGTAACTTTAGAACTTTTTTCCTTTTTTTTTTTTTTTAATGAATACCATAATAAAATATGTTATAAAAAATAATACAATGAAATTAAATTATAGTTAGAATACTTTAAAATTATTAAATTTTATTATAATTCATCGAACAAAATTTCACAATAGTTCATGAAATTTCGTTATAATCAGTTAAAGAGCACGGGCAACAAAATCGAACATGAGTTCTTTGGTTATTAAGAATTAGAGCAATAATTTTTTAGTCATCAAATCAATACATAAAATATTCAATAGCTAATAATTAATAATTTGGCTGTTATTTCTTTCTTTTTTTATTTTTTGCATATTAATATTGTTGAAATTTTAATTGAAATAATATTTTCCATTGTAATATTATTGATTGTTTTAGTAAATGCAGAAAATTTTGAAGCATTTTTGTTTTATTTTTGAAATAAAATGTTAAAGATATGCAACTGAAACATGATAAACTCTGATTGCGATAAAAAAAAAAAAAAAAAAAAAAAAAAATTGCACTTTTTAAATTTATAGACGTTAAAAGCACTATTTAAAAATTGAAAGATCATAAAAAAACATCTAAATGTGAGATAATATTTTGAAATGCCTTAGAGCATATCTAATCTCAGAAGAAAAAAAAAAAAAAATAGCTAAATTTGTAACTTTTGAAAACTTTCAAAATTTCCTTGTTTTGGAAACTTTCAAAATTCCCTTCCCCAAAAACCGGGTTTATTCCCTGGTTTAAACCCGGGTTTTTTCCCCGCTCACATCTCTACTCTTTTATCTAATCTATATTATTTGGTTTTCTGTTAAACGATCAAAGAATAAGTAAATGTAAAGCCAAAGAACTTAAACTTTTAGGCATTTAAAAAAATCAGTTTGTACATATATAAAAAAAATTAACCGTAATTATTAACAGTTTTTTAAATATATACTATTTGTGAAACTTACAACTGTTTGTGATATGTAATGTCTATTTAACTTGACCAAGATCTGTTTTGTCTTACTGAGTGTGCTCTGTGCCTGTATGCTTTTATCCCTACCATACTGTGCTATATATATAGCTATCACCCCCTCCCACTCCTCACCCTAAAAAATAATACATATGTATGTATGTGTGTGTGCATATATATAAGAAATTATTTGATGTATATTGTATATATTATCTACTCCTTACTGGCAGAATCGTTAGTATTCTATTCCTCAATTACTAAGTTCCAGGTTAAAATTCTGGTTCAGGCATAGATATTCATAATGGTTTGAAATCTACTTTATTGTAGATCCAAAGTTAAAAAGAGCCTTAATGTGCAAAAATAACCATAGAGTAACAACCTCCAACTCAACCCATACCGCAGATTTTTTTATGGCAATTTGTTTAATTTATTTTAACTCCTCCTTTATTACCCAGTAAAATGTTAACTGCATACTGCCCATTTAAGCGATTGCCTGTGATTGAAATTTTAAAATGTTTTCATAGAAAATAGCAAAAAATAGATAAATGCAATATCAATTAAATAACTTGTCAAAAATTGGAACTAGAGCATTACCAATAGTATAAATTAATAGTCAGATTGTATGCAAGTGTTTTTTTAATTTATCGTATTATTTTTTTCTTTTGGTGTAGGTGAATATAAATTGTGGCATACAAAATAAAGTGATCTCAGTTGTTGAATCTTCACCTTGTTCATATCTCTTTGAATTTGAAACACCAGCTATGTGTAAAGAAGTACCTGAGAGCGTCAGAAAAGCTTTGAATAATGAGCTTGTTTTTATTTGATCAGACCTTTTTTCCTCTTTTAATATAAAAATTTAAAAGTATTTTTTTTCCTCTTTTAATATAAAAATTTAAAAGTATTATCCGTTTTAACATTCATTGTCTTATTAAGTGTTTTTTTTCCCCTTATTGTTATTTATTTGTTTACATAAATGTGTGTTTATGAATTTGTTAATGCTGTTTATGCATTAACAAATGATGCAATGAATTTTTCAATGTGTTTTTTATATATTAACATGAATGGTTTGAATGCATATTTGAAGAACATTTTATTGATGTTTTCTTTTGACTAACTATAACTGTATAAAATTTATCAAAACATCCTCAGGATACAATAACACGCTTTTGTATCTTCCCCACTAACACATTTTTACTTAATCTTTAATATTTTATTTTGAAATTGCAAAGTGAAAAAATTTCACATATTGAAAATTCGTATTTTGAAACTTCAAAATAAAATATAAAAATTTTAAAATATAATATTTTAAAAAAGGTCCATCAATTTACCAGCTGGGAATTTTCAGAGTGTGAAAACAGAATTTAAAAATATGTATTAGTTAATAAGTTATTTGTAAAGAAAAATTTCCCATAGAATAACATTAGCTTTGGCTTCCGGCAGCAGTGAGTGAAGAGGGCCCTTAATGTTTCTTTTCCAACAATATGTTTTGACTTGTTGATTGTGTTTATATTTGAATTAAATTTTATAAAAGGGTAATTTGTGCATATTGTATAGTGTTTTGAATAAAAATATTTACTATCAGTTTACTAAAATTATGCTAGTCTATTATGAAAAATGTATATAAAATTATCAAAAAATATCTTTAAGATAGTTAAAGTGTTCAGAGATTATATCTTGATGTTAACATCTTTACCCTGTGGGCAAGGCTCACAACATTCCTAAAATTTTACAAATGTTTTATTATAGTGTCTCCACTACTTCAAAAGGATTTTTTTTTTTTTTTTGATGTTTTAATCAGGCATGAGAATTTTCCGCTTTTTTGCGATTTTTGTTAATTCCGCGTTTTTTTTTTGTTAAAATTAAACTCCAATAATGATCAGTGTTCAAACGCTCCACAAAAAACTTTAGATTCTCTAATCTTTTTCCATCTAAATTTTAAATGTCAATATTCATTTTAAACATGCTTTATCAGATTCTATAACATATAAAAGGACAGAATTATTCAATATTTCTCACTCATGTAATTTTTTTTGTCCTCCCCCCCCCCCTTTTTCATCTCTAATCATTGCTGATCAAACATTCTGCAGGAAGCCTCTTATTTTTGAATATTTATCCATCCACAATATTAATTTTAAACTTACTTTATGATATTCTAGAACCCATAAAGAAGTAGAATTGTGTTTAATATTTCTCTCATGAACTACTTCCCCACCCCCCTTCTTTCCCAATTTCCACCACCAGCCAATGATTAAATGTTGATTGCTGGCTAACTTTTTTTTTTTTTTTTTTTTTTTTTTAACACATGTTTTATTGTGTTGATGTGCATTATTCTTTTAGTTTAATTTGTCACTTTTAAAATATTTTGTATAGTTTTTTCCTGTGAGCATTATTTTTCATTTGAAATAAATTTTATGAACGTACATTTGTATAGTTTTCCCCACGCATGTTATTTTTCTTTTAAAATTAATTTTATGAACATGCGTGTTTCCTCTTTTTTTAATTTTCTGCACTCTCATGCCTGTTTAATGCTGTATACTATTTTTAAAATGATTGATAATATAATAAAATGAGCGTAAATTTTTAAGAACACTGCAAAGCCTTATGTGAGGTATTACTAGGTAAAATGATCTAAACTTGATTTATTAAGTCTGTTTTAAGTAAAAATTAAAAAGAAGAATATAAAAGACACTGAAAGAAATTTAATTACTTTTTTTGTTTTTTAGAAGTGAGGATAAAAGTTGATAAGTGTGAACACCACATTTAACGATGGCATAAATTTATGAATAATTACCTTCTTTATGATTGACAACCATAACAAAGATGAGGTAATCATATCTCTCAGATTTTCATTATCTTCAACTCATCTGTGTGCAACACATTGGTTAAATGCTAAGCTTTTATCCTCCCTCTTTTAAAATACAATAAAGTGAGTGAATTTACTTCCGTATCTTTTGGGGTCTGCCTTTTGATTTTTACTTGACCCCTTGATGGACAATGGTATGCATTATATACCACCTAACTATAAATCCCAGTTTCAAAAATTCATCCTCGAATTTTTGAACAAAATTTTCATTTTATAGCTTGGTGAGGTGGGGGAGATTATTATTTATTTTCTTTTAATTTTACTTACAAATTCTAGTGAATTTTTCGCATTAAAGGAAGGAAATTATCTTGACACTTAAAGAGAGAGGATGATTCAAGTTTAGATTACTTCAACTAGTGGTACATCACAATTCTTATTAAGGTTTATTCATTTGCAAATTATAATTATTAAGTTGGCGTTTAAATTCAATATACATGTGAAAATTTCATGCTATTTTATAGAAGCAAATATCTTTAATCATGATTATAAGTTAAATGTCTTTTAAATTCTATCTATATGAACTATTTTTGAAGGAGGAGGAAAGAACTATGTCCATGGTTATAAACTGTCTTATTGACATTATTGTTAATGTTTAACTTACTGCAAAAATGTAACTATCTCTTTTTAGCTTTAAAACTTAAACGTAGTTAAAAAACTTTAAAGTAGTTTTTTAATATACTCTATTATAAATTGTTTCGACCAAATTTATGTAAGACTATCAAAACTGAAATTTCTTTTTAAACTCAATTAAAAAAAAAAAAAAAAAAAAAATCTGAAGAATTTTTGATAGATGATATACTAATATTGATATATAGGGAATTTTTTGCCAAACTTCGAATTTATAAAATTTGGAGTAATAGTTTCATAAGAAAAAGTGTATTAGGTGCATATTGTGTCTGATTAAAATTTTCTGTTGTTGCATCTGAAGTTTATCATTATTATTCTGTTTTATAGTTTTAATCAGTTGATATTCAGTTTTAAATTTATAGGAGCATTTGTATTAATCTTTTAAGAACATCTTACCTTGAGTAAAGAAACTATTTTATCACCTGCATTTGTTCTTGTATTTTATATAAACATCAATTACATAATTTTTAAAGTTAAATTTATATTTGTGAAGGGCATTTTAAATCTGAGTTTTGTTTATCATTTAAAATTAATTCATGATATTTTGTGAAATTTTTAATGTTGTATTATTAGCTAGATTAAAAAAAAAAAAAAAAAAAAAAAATTGTATAGTTCTCAAATTCAGTAAAAAATAGTAATATAATTCCGTATTAAGTATGTATTGTTTTTATTTGCATATGGTGTTTTTGATAGCAGGGGAATTATCATATATTGAATTTATGTTTAATATGTTACTTTATATTTTAAAGTATTTATTTCAAATAATGTAAGATCTATATATTTTTTAAATTAATAATTTAAACTATATTATTAAAAGGGTTTGTTTTTTTTTTCGCTCTCTTTTTAACCTTTACATTACTTTTCCAATGATTTGCTTGACTCAGTGTAAGAAACACTTTCTCTCCATGCAAGAATATTTTATTAAAATTGTTCTTTATATATATATGACAATCGCAACACTTACGTCAGCAGCTCTTGCATTTTTTAATATAAATTTTATAATTATATAGTATGTTTGATTGTTTATCAATGTTAAAAATAAAGATATTGTTTCAAAATAATATTCATTCTATTCATTATTCTTTTGAATTTTTACATTAACAATAAATTATTCATTAATGTTGTTACTACTGTTTGCCTAAAGGTAATTAGACATTATAACAGTCTCAAATATAAAAAAATTCGCAACATTCTACAACCGAATTCTACATTGAAAACAAAAATCAATAGAAAATTTCATCGAAAAAATAAATATGTAAATTACAGACGTTAAACAAACAGATAATATATTTTTATCTGAAAATAAAAAATAATGCAATGCACTTTAATAAAACCCTGAAGTTCTTAAATAGATATCTGCATCATGTACTACCACAGGTAATTAAAGTAGATGTACCTGAAATTATAAGGATTTAAAACATGTCCATCAACAAAATCTATAATTTCTGTTTGTAGCAAAGAACTAGATTTTTTTTTATGATGTCATGTTGCTCTAGTATTTAATAAAAATCATAATCTTTGTGATGGTTTCAATATGCATAATGATATTTTGTGTAGTACAAACCAATTTATGTGTTTTTGCAGAATCCATTTTTGAAACAAGTACTATAAAGTATTTTCTCTTTTTTTCTTTTCTCATCAAGGATAATTTAGAAATTAATCTCATTGTAAAGATATTATATTATCTTCATCACTATTCTCTTAAAGTCATTGTTGTCACCTGCAATTGATTCTTGAAAACAATTTTGCTTTGCCTTCTGAATTACAATTTAAAAAAAAAAAAAAAAAAAAAAAAAACCTTTGCATACATACCTAGTTGCAGAAATTTTTCTGTCAATCTGCGACAACTATTTATTCATTAGAAAATAATCTGCAGCATAATTTCACAGTGAGTTATGGAAAAAAAGAAAAAAGTTACCAGATTCAGTAAGCATATTTTTATCACAAGTACTGCTAAAGTACCGCATAAAATAGCCAATTACGAAGATTATAATTACGCGATGTACAGAGAATCCATCGAAATTTCGACTAGTAATGACATATGCAACGACAGCGGCGCAGTAGCCCCAGACAGAGCATGGAGCCACCTGCTGACAAAGTCAATAGAGGACCACTCAGTCTCAAGTTTTCAACACAGAAGTTTGCCATTTCTGAAGAGGACCGGGTACCCGGTTTGAAAGATCTAAAACGACGCACAAAGTAATGTTAGGTTTTTTATTTAAATGTCTTTAACTTTAAAACACATTTATATTTATTAACCCTTTCATGGTCATGAACGCGTATACGCGGTCAGAGTTTTTTAATTTCTGAATCAGTTATTCATAGATACGAATTTGCTAAATAGAAAACAATCAGTTTATCAGTATTCCTGATAAATTTGTAATATTATTAGTACTTAATGACTTAAAAATATATAAAACACATCACACTAAAATGGCTTTGAATGGAAAAAATTAAAAATGGCGTTTTCATAGCATCTTCAGGTCATTTGTATGACCTAGTATTTTAATTTGGAAATATGTTCAATTGACTTGTAAACATCTTAGATTCTAATTCTGCATAATTATATGTCATCTATTTTATTTTTAAAAGAGACAAGGAAAACTCAGGGAATTTTTTTCTTCTAATTTGTGTAGCGACTCTGAATATGATCCTCATTTCAACTTTTAGCACTTTGAAAAAAATCACACTGTCATTGGTTGATATATTATATAGTGTAGTATAGTTACATAGCACTTGATTCCATAAAATTTATCATGATTTAACTTATTTTCCAGATTTATTTTTCCCTATTTATTTTTGAAAACTTCAACCATAATGCTGTATAAGAGAATCACTCGTTGCTTCATTCTAACATTATTTATCCTTTGTCTTTTGTCAGCAGAAGTGAGTATATTTTATTTTTAAGGTTCTTTTATTATTTGTCTGTCAACAGAAGTATGTATTTTATTTTTTCAAGCTACATTGTTTATTAACATATTGTTTTGATATTGACAGTGTTCTTTGCTATCGAAATGCTTAAAAGAAGAACTTTGACTGATCGGGTTGAGAGACAAAGAGATACAGAAGGTCATAGGGGCATGCATCATCTTGTAAATGAAGGGTCTGATAGTGATTTTTCTGACTGCAGTTAATGGAACAAAAATGCATGTCAAGGCTATGCTCTGAAATGCGACTGATTGGTGAAGTTTTAATTGTAACTAGCCATGATAAACAAATGTTAATTCCACATATTAATCTGGCATATTCTAGTACTATATTACCATTTGAATTCCAAAGAACTAGTTTCCAGTTCTACTCCTATTTGGAATCACTGTAAATAAGTTACAATTCTATACGTTTGAAAGGGATGTTGTGTTGTTGCAAGCACTAATTTTTACACACAGCAAAGTTTATGCTGCGGTGAATCAGGTCTGTTGTTTCAATGACATAAAGTTTTATATTTCAGAATGCAATAGACAAGGTCATTTAGTTGATAGAGTACTATGAACGTTATTTACAAAGAAATTTTGAATTTCTAAATTTATTATTTAAACGCTTATTAAAATAATTTTAAGATTTGAGTGATATTGTAGTTGAATTTCAACTATTAGATGATACTAGTATTTAAAAATGCTCTTGTAAATAAAATAGAAGATTTTACATTGATGTTGTATAGAATATATATATTAGTAAGATTAACGTGTAAAGATACCTTAAAATAACTATTTCATTCTCTTCCAGTAACAGATGGCCACATAGCTGAATTTAGGGCCACATACCTCTTATGACATGAGCTACAGCTTGCAATCTTATTACTAGCTATCTAAAGAGTAGTTCAATGAAAGAAAGCGAAAAAAATATATAAGAGATGAAAAGGAAAGAAGTAACAGAAAAAATATACAAGTCATAGTCATACTTTTTCTCCTTTTGGTATGCAGTCTACAAATATTTATTTTACATATGTTCATATTATAAAAGTTTATGTTCTACAGATTAGTGAATGTAAAAGTTTTTTAGCTAATATTTATATTTGCAACCATATTATGGATTAATACATACATCAATATATTTTAGATGTACATGATTTTTAAAACTTTATATTTTCTTTTTTACACATTTAGTTTATTTAAACCAGAGCAAAACTACTGCATCATCAGGACAGAATTTCTCACCATTGTAAAGACCATAGAAGACTTTCATCATTATATCTATGGCAGGAGATTCTTGATCCGTGCAGATCATGCATCTTTAACACGTTGAGTGCCATGTCAGCCCAGGCGCGGTTTCAGCTTCTCAGCTTAAGGGGGGGGGGGTCATGAATTAAAATTTAAGAAAAAAGAAAGAAAAGAAAAAGTAAAACTGTGATCAGAACTTTCTATAGGTAAATTTTCCTGACTGAAAACCAGCAAATCCATAGTATAAGAAATAAATCAAATATAAGATACTATTTACATGAATCATTTATTAAATAGGCTTTTTCGACATTATAATACAAATTCCAATCTTCTCTTTGAATATTTTGAAAATCTGTATATTACTGCTTCAACATCAACATCAATATCTCTATGAATATTTAAAAGGGCGAGTCCTATGAGGCGTTCTTCTCCCATAGATGCTCGAAGCCAATTTTTTAACCGCCGTAAAGTTGAAAAGCTTCGTTCACTTGAAGCGACGCTTACTGGTAAAGTGGCAAGGATACGAAGCAAAATGTTAATTGATGGGTACATATCTTTGTCACATTCTTCTATTGTATTAAGAAGACAATGAGAAGTATCTGTTCCATGTGTTTCTTTGGCTTTTCTTTGCCACTTCGCAATCCATAATTCATATTACTGAAACGACTGATGGAATTGGAACATTATTAAGAAGTCCTTGATAATTTTCTGCAACTTCACGTACAATTTTGATGTCATCATCTGTATAAGATTTTCGAGGCAAAAACACGTTTAAATTAAAAAGACTCATTACATCTGACGAAAATCGGTCTTTCATGTCAGAAATTATATTTTCTAGAAGTGGGATGTAAACCACCCTTCTAAAATATTCTTCAGGAGTTTCTGCAGGTATATTTGCTCGCTGCGTTTGCCTTGACGTTATTCTAGGCATCTTTATCTCTGTATCTAATTTTGCAGCAAGTTCAAGAATCTCTGAGAAAATTCGATTGAAAACAGTCGTCGCATTGAGTCTCTTGTTGTTTAAGACATTTAATGTATCCGTAAGATTTTGTGTGGCTTTTTGTAAATCAATCGATGGCGATTTGAGGAATCTGCTTAGAGAAACAGTGACACCTAAAATAAATGATAGACAACTAGATAAAAAGTGGATATTCTATATAGATTAAATAAATTACATCAAAAATACGAAAATTCTTTAATTACGTAGAACATCACAGAGGCATATTGCAGCAACAATGAAATCAGAGCTACGTAGAGCTTGATATAAACAGGTAGACTCTGATGCAGAGCTACTGTCGCTCTGTTCAGCAATCTTCTGTAAGGCATTGCAAATTTCAACAAGAGAATCTCCTTGAAATTGAAGATGTCCATCATGTCGCTCTGCCCAACGAATTTCACTTAATCCCTGGAGAGAATCTGTCAATTCCTCCTTGAAAACTACCTGCCTTTTTGCTGATGCATTAGCGAGGGAAATAACTTTTTTCATTGTTGCAGTCGCATTCATGCATGATGTAACTTTCGAAGACTTAGCTAACGAATTATTTAATGCATGGTTGCTACAAGGACATCTTTTTGCATATACAACTGTCTTCATTAACTTTTTTGCAGCTCCTTTGGCGTCTGAGGCCATCGTTGAGCAGCTGTCTACACCTATTTCAACACAATACTTCATATCCATACCGAATTTTTCCATAAGATCAGCAACAATATGGGTTATTGCTGCTCCAGTTAATCGGCACTCTTTATTACTTTTATCTTCTTCGCGAATATTGGCATATGCATCGCAAAATGTGACAAAATCTTCTCTTATAGAACCATTAAAAATATATCTTAAACATAGACTTAACCCCTTCCGCTCCAGGCTAGCTGTAGTGTAAATGTCTGAAATACCAGATTATAACTTTAAATAGTATCGTATACTTTCTTTGGACGTATGCACGTACGTCCATGGTATTAATGGCCATTAACACTAGGACGTACGCACGTACGTCCCTGGAGCGGAAGGGGTTAATTGTGATGTATGTGATAAATCGGTGGTTTCATCCAAAATGACTGAAAAAAGTTTAGCTTCTTTCACTCTCTCTAGGATAGATTTTTGTATTTCGTCTTTGCAGGCATTAATTAATTCATTTTGGGTAGTAATACTAATGCATGTTGCGTTTGATTTAGCAGTATCCATATGACTTTTTAATATTATATCACCTGCTTCGATTCTGAATCTTAACAGAGCTCTAAAATTGCCATCATTTGTAGCCACTATGCTTTCGTTCTCATCCTCAGTATTTTCTTTTTCTGTTGTTTCTGTGCAAAGAGGGCCGTAGTCCCTATGGCTACGCAAAGCAAAGTTTTGACGGCCACAAAGAATGATTATGCTGACGATAGGTCGCAGACGTTGACGATTTTCCTCTATTTGGATTTATGATTCGATACCAGATTTATGACTTCAAGAGCCGGTTTATGGTACGTTTTCAAAAAGTTTCTCCCCGACTGTACAGCAGCTTTGTGATACTGGTTGTTTTCATGAATTGTGAGTGCTCCATTTTTGCCTAAGAGATCATCAAAGGCCTTCAGCGGTTCTTTAACCAAACGTTTTAAAGAATGAGTGTTTTTTTTTTATAACCTCGACTGAAGAGAACACAATACTTACAGTATAATCCTTGCTCTTTATGAGACAACACAAGGCAGGGAAACTTCTCCAAGTGTGACCTTTGGGCATATTTCTTCATCTGTTTTCCTCTTTTAGTAACTAAGCAATGTGGGAATATGTAGTCTGCTGGAGGAATCCAATGATGTTCTAATAGATTTGCTTTGGTAAGATCATCTATTTCAGTATTTTCTATATAATGTCCTATATCAGACCCAAAATCCAAAGCAGTCTTGGAAACAGATTCAGTGTTGTTACTTGACTTTTCCTTCTAATTTCGGCACTTCGCTCAAACTGTACCGAAGCTTTGATGCTTCCCTAAAATTTTTCCTGAAAGTAAGACAGTTTGGGGGGGGGGGTCATGACCCCCGTGACCCCCCCTTTGAAACCGCGCCTGTGTCAGCTATTGATGGCTAACACTGAACTTTTCGTTAACGCCGTGTCAACCACCGGTGGCTGACAGTGTAAAATATGATGTAAAACTAAAAAAATCACATTGTTTCAAGTAATTACCTAAAATTTACCTAAGGGCCCTGTGGCAGAAATTTATTATGCTTTCTGCGACAAGCTTCATCAGCACCAAATTCTTTCTGCAGGAATAGTTTGTGAAGTTAAAATTTATGAATTCAAAATAAATTATTTTTAAATAGTAAATAATATTCAGTATAACCAATGTATTTAAAATTTAGCTAGGCACAAATGCACATATCTGCACTATTGCAACATTGCAAGTAAATACTCTTTTTTTTTTTTTTTTTTTTTTTTTTTTTTTTTAAGAAAGGTGAAAATAAGTCTATTGACCTTAATTGCTTCAGATTTTTTGTTCACATTAATATACAATATTGTTTATAAGATATTCAATGAATTCAAACCATAAAATGCAGTAACACATCAAAAATAATCTGCAAATTTTTTTAAGGCATTTAAATCATGAAATGTCTAAATTAAACAAATGTTACAAGTTCTTTTAAAATTTCATTACTTTTTTTATATTAAATATATATATTTAAATGCACAAATGCACTTATCTCATAAGGTGCAAACCAAACAACATAAAATAAGATACAGGACTCAAAATTAAAATACAACAAATTAAAAGTAAAAATTAATATAGAATACTGAATATTATAATGAAATATAAATAATTTACGACATTTATAGTTTTTGAGATTATTAGAAAGATGCAAGATAACATTCTAATACACAAGATTCATTTTTATATTATATACAAATAGCATAAAGATGTGTACTTGAAATCTAAAAAATATGATTTGACATTAAAGAATTCAGAATGTATAATTATACCATCATTTAAATACATAAAGTAAAACAGAATACAAGATCTAAGTAACAAAATTATAGACAAAGCATAGTCGAAATATTTTCCTAAGGATTGAGGCAAGTAAAATATTTAATTTTTAAGGAAATGTTGAAATCTGAAATGTAACAGATTTCATGGATAAAATCTATAACAGAAAATAATGATTACAGAAGAATGAAATAAATAGAAATCAATTAAAAGTAATATTTGATATTGATATCTATATGAATAGGTAAATAAAAAAAAAAATATATAAGCATTTGCTGTTTAATTAGTATTTATTCAAAAACAGCTATACTGTTAGATAAAATTCCTTTTGCTTACAAATAAATATATTCAACAAAACCTTAGGTTTGACTTTTATTCAAAATAACTATTTAATTTGCAATATTTCAATTAAAAAAAATAAACATTTTTTTAAAATTCAAATGTTTAAAAAATGAAATGAACAAGTTGTAAAAACTAATGATAAGAGTATTTTTGTGAAAAAAAATTAATAATTTTTTTAACGAATTCATATGCTTAAGCAACAAAATTTAAAGCTAAGAATTTTAATCACAATTAAAATAATTTATGTTTAGTAAAGAAAAAAAAAAATAGAAAAGCTATCAATTTTATAAGTTAAGATACCCATTAATATTTATTGCTAAGATCTTTTACTACACATAAAATGCTAAAAATCAATAAAGTATTTTTAAGATTAATTTCTTAATTTTCTATTTTTTGAAGCAAAGTTTGAAGCTTCATTTTATATTTTGCGTATAACTACAGACGTTACAAATTTCCCCATAGTCTTATTTCTGTATATTTTTGTGAAATGTATTGCATAGTTTGAACCAAACATTAAAAGTAATGCAGCTTTTAAAAATTTACGTGTATTTACAGTCGGTAACAAAAGTCTCGGAACACTAGCAAAAATTCGCACGTAATAAAAGTACACTTCATATACCGTAAACGTAAATGTATTAAATTCAGTTTTAAAAGTATCTTAAATGGCTTGTCATTTTGTACGCGAAAAAAAAAAAAAAAAAAAAAAGTCTTACTTTTTAAGACACTTTTTGCATCAGAAATTAAGATATTGCTAGTGTCTTAAAACCCTGAAATGTTTCAAGCTTAAAAACACCGCGATGTTAGGCTTAAAAATACTACCGTTTTTAAGGGTTTTTAATAAATAAATAAATAAATAAATGAATATGGCGTGCGATTATGTTTTTATTTTAAAAATATGTTTTAGAATTATTTAGAGCATTAATGAAATATTTATATAAAAAAAAGTTTCATTTTCCGGCGTGGGGATTCGAACTCACACTGTCTACAAAAAACAAAACCTCGAACCAAGCATCGTCGGAGTGAAGCATTTACCAATCCATTACCGTCGAATACAGCAATACGTGTTTTTATGATATAATATGCTGCAGTATTCGCGAAACAAATCGCAGTGTTATGTTTTATTTCTAATTTTTTGCCATGAAACTATTGATACTATGGTATCTTAAACTTAATAAGTATTATTATCTTAAATTTCATATTTAGAGGATCAGAATATTTTAATAATGCAAGTATGTGAAGGTTGCATCACTCGATGATAAGGAATTATTTCCTAAAAGTGATATTTAAATAAAAACGAACTGTAATCATGAATACAGGAAAATTTCTAGTTTTACATTAAGATGTAGGGGAATTTGTGAAAGAAAAATGTTTTTAAATGAATAATAAGAAGAAGAAAGAAAGAAAAATATATGCACAAATTATTCATGATTGTTCTCTTATAAATTCGCTTTCTTCTCTACAAATTACTTGCTACATCAGTCTTCACACTTTTTCTTTTAATATAAGAAAGCTTTAAAGACAAAGATTTTTTTTTTTTTTAAACAAAATAAGCTTTGTGTCTTAATATGTTGTTTACGAATTGTGTTAAAGATAATAGCATGCAAATATCATTCACATCCCTAGAGTATTATTCCATAAAAATATAATTTCATAAAGCTACCATAATTTAAGTAGTTAAACTGCTTATTATATAAAATAATAATATATTTATTGAATGTGGAAAGAAATAGGATAAGCATATTTTCTTAAAGTAGATTCCATATGAAAAAATGTCTAAGTAATGCAAGTGTCTGACTTTGTAAAGTGTCTGAAAATTCAAACGCGTTTTGCTGTCTGAAAATTCGCGTATTTACGTGTTTCAGACATTTTTGTGTCTGAATTGATATTTCAGACATATTTCAGTCTTAAATTAAAATATCTATAACGTCTAAGGTACATTTTAAGACAGTTACGTGTCTTAAATGCCGTTTCAGTTGTTTTTATGTCTTACTTTAAGAACCTTTTATTTGCAGTGTACGGTTTTGTTAAATAAATCCTTGTCGAATCCTGCTCTTAGTCAGTGTAAGAACATGATTCGATAAAGATTTATTTAACAAAACCGTATAAAGTGTGCATTTTTTACATAGGAATTTTTTCTAGTGTTCGGACACTTTTGTTACCGACTGTACGACCACGCACGTATGCATGCTTTGCATACATTAAAGAAAAAAATCACTAGATACAACTAATTTGTCGTGCATAAATCGGAAAATGTATGAAAATCGGTACAGCAGCAATCACGCACTTATTTTTTTAAAAAAAAAAAAAAAAAAAAAATCACTGAATGCAGCTATTTTGTTATGCATGAATATGAAATTCGGAAAATGGACGCAAAGCCACATTCTTTCGAAAAAACATCTTTTTGCAGTACAATAAATGCACGCGACACGACACGAAAACAAAGTTTGGAGACACGAAAAGGAAGTTCCGATGTGAAGAGGTTACCAGTGAAAAGTGTCGATACACCGAATCATATCACCGCATCATGAATCGCTAATGCATGCCGCATTAAAGCTGAACCAAGTGAGTTACATCCGCTCTATCTCCTCTCCTTATTCAGGATTGAGGCGATCGTATCTGCAGAAACGAAAATTTGTTCTGCAGAACAGTTTATAAACCATTCTTTGAGTTTCTCTCTCTCTCTCTCTTTTTTTTTTTTTTTTTTTTTTTTTTTTAAACACAATGGCAAAATTTAGTTGACTTAAGTAAAATCTTTCTGCAAGAACATTTCTGTTTCTGCGACATTGTCGCCGTGTCGCCGTGTTTCTGCCACGGGGCCTAAGGGGACTGGGATGTGAAATACCTTCAAGCAATAGCGGCACCAGAAATTCCCCGACGGGGGGACACCACCTCTCCGACAGGGGGGCACTACATAAAGAGAGTTTATTATTTAAGTATTTTTCAAAAACTGCAATGCTGTTATAATAATATTACTGTTAATATTTGTACCATTCCATTTGTTAGTACTCCTCGTGGTTTTGGAGATCATCGTGCTACAGACAGACATTGCTACAGACAGACATTTTTTAAAAATATCGTGGTTAAAACATGTGCTGGACCTTTCAAAACATGTATATTCATGGAAAACTGGAAGCTGAAAATTTTTACGAATCCAATACTTTCTTCTATTGAATATAGAATGGAAAAACTGGAATGCTCCAAATTTGTACAAGGGAAGAAAAATGCTGCCAAAAATAGAGAAACTGAAAATTTTGTAATTCTCTCCCCCCCCCCCCCCCCCCACCCCCCGAGAGATTTTAGGAGTATGTCCCAATGGGGGGTCACAGACTCCCCCCCCCCCCCCCGGCCCCCTAGCTGGCGCCACCCCTGCCTTCAAGATTTCGATTTTTCAGTTAGTGGCTTAAAAAATAGTACAGAGGACTATAGGGCAGGATAATCTTATATATATTATAAATGTGAATGTCCGTTTATTTGACTGAGTTTCACGCTAAAACTGCTCGATGGATTTCGATGAAATTTGTTATGGAGATAGCTTATACCCTAACTTAAAAAGTTGGCTACCTTTTATTCCGAAAAAAAATTTGTTTTTGCGATTTTTATGCATAAAATAGCAATTTTGTAAGCTAATAATAGCAAAAAATTAGCCATTTAAATTTATCCATAATTTAATTGTTGCCAAAAAAAAAAAAAACGAGCTTATTTATTTTTTTCAACAGGAAAATAAATACATTTATCTAAACGTGAACGATAAAAATTATAAAAAAAAAATTACGCATCTCACAAAAATTGACGTCATTTTTAATTAAAAATTTCTTTTACACATTGATAAAGTGCTAATACGCAAGCGAAGTGATGATGTCACTGATCGTTCGTGGATGCAAGAAAAATATTTCCTATGTTAAACGTCCATTGGATTTTTTGTAAAAAATTATTAAAAATCGAGGAAAATTATTTCCCGATTTTAATCCCCATATTTAGGTACAGGTATGTATTAATTATCATGTCCATGCGTTACATTAAGTTATTTTCGTTGTAAAATTGACAAAATTTGAATTTTTAATTTCAAAACTCTAGGGGAAAAAAAATTTCCATATTCGATTGAAAACACAAACATTTCATTTCAAAAGATGATATTTACACAATAAATATCCAACTAATATACTAATTGAAAGGAAAATGATAAATATTCTATCATAATTTGAAGTCAAATGTCTAAATAAAGTATCTGATATAAGATACTAATATGTTGCAGCGGAATAGATTTGATATCGGTCATCCTTAGCAGAAAAAAAAAAAAAATATCGAGAAATTATTTGGCGAACATAACTTAATTCCTTTCAAAAATCATGGTTATTTTAACAACTTATATTAAGAGAGTAATGAATAATATGAAACAATATTTCGTACAATGCATATTACGAAAATATACATCTGGCATGCATATTTTCATATTACGTTTTTGATCACCAAATACAATAAGCGCCAAGAACGACAGAGTTTTGAAATTTAAAATTAAAATTTTGTCAAATTGACAGCAAAATAACTCAATCTGGCACATGCACATGATAACTAATCTATACTAATATTATAAATGTGAAAGTTTGGATGGATGTTTGTTACTCAATCACGCCACAACGGCTAAACGGATCTGGATGAAATTTTGTACAGAGATAGATAACAGTCTGGAATAAGACATAGGCTACTATTTATACCGGAAAAAATGTAAATTTTTAATTAATCTTCTATATAATATAAATATTTCTTCTATAATAAAACCATAGAATAATAATAAAGGAAGAAGGAGCATAAGGTTTCTACATAAGCTGTTGTGTTGCCACAAAAAACAGCGATTATTAACAAGCCTTTATTAACAAACTTCAATATTGAGAGGAGCAAAAGGTGCTTTCGCTGGCATTTCACTAGAAGGGGTTTGTAAGCATTAAGACTATTGGCGTGCTCCTTCTTCCTCTATTATTATTCTATGAATAAAACTTTAAAATAATTTATTTTAATTTTTAATTGTTGCCAAAGAATATTTCACGCGAATAGTAATAAAAAATAATAATAAATATTAAATTTGCTTAGGCACATGACAACATGATGTCATTACCAAAATTAAATAATAAGAAAATGAAAGCTAATTCAGATCTGTATTAAAGAGCTTTATTTGTTGATAATCCTTTGTATATTTTTAATTTTAATGCTGAAGTAGATAGGATATTTTTCGCCAAGGACTCTATTTTTGTGACAGCAACCTTAAGCCAAGTAGTCCATAAAAAATATAAACAAATCTGTACATATAAAAGAGTAAACTCAATGATTCACTGACTCAACACTGCCATGACGATTCTGTGGGAAAGAGGGTCACAAATTTTAGTGACCAGGTTGGTTTTCGGAGCCTGACCCCCAACTAAGACGGAATTTTGCAAAATCATCCCCCCCCCCCTGTCTCCCTTGGGGAGCAGAAGGCTTAACTCGGCTCCAAATTATTTAACGGTGAAGAAATTGCAGATGGAAAGACCAGAGTTGAGTACAAAAATATTATTTTCTGCGATTTTGGAATTTTGGATTTTTAAGGGGGGAGGGAAGGGAAAAGGTTTTGGAAGAAGGGTACTCAACACACGAGGAAATCGAACTGAACACACACTACAAAGGGATTTTGTGAAATTCCACCCTACCGCCCTTTGGAGAATGGGGGGCAAAAACATGTATTCATGCGTAACGCTGCACTAAATTATCTAAGGTTAGACATTTTTTATGTAAGGGACGGTTATATGTATCTAACTCACAGTATGAAGAGATTTTGCGAAATTCCCTCCTCCTCCCCTCCTTTAAGAACGGGGGAAGAGATTTAAAAAAAAAAAAAGTTTTAAAGCATAGCTCAGCTTTAAATAATTTCATGATCTCAATTTTTTGATGTGTCGGTTAGGTATGTGTATGCAACATGCAATATAAAGTAATTTTGGAAATTTACCCCCCCCCTCCCATTCCTCTTGGGGCGGGCGGGTCAAAAACCACATTTTGAAGCTTAAATCCGTCCAAATTACCTAAGAATGGCGAATTTTGGTGTGTGGGTGTTAATTAAGTGTGCGAAATATGCACTTTGATGAGATTTTGTAAAACTTTCAACTGTAACCGCGAGGGAGGGGGAGTAAAAAGCAGGTAAGGGATTGCCGAAGGCATTGGGCAACTTAAAATTAGATTTTGACGGATTTCAATGATTTTTTTTTTTTTTTTTTTTTTTTTTTTTTTTAAGGATATTTTATTATTATTAATGATAAGCTGTTTTGGAGATTCATTTAAATATAGTGTCCAGCGAAGCGGGCAAAGCCTGCTAGTTATATATAAATATTTAAACTTGAAGTGCTTAAAGTGTTTTTTACATTTTTCTGTATATTAGTACACTTTGGAAAAAAATTTGTTGAAAGTAGTTCTCTGCAATTTTAGAGGGAAATAGAATAAGTGTCTCTGAATCTAGTGAACCTATTTTTTTTATGTATAAATCTTGTGATATTTTTTAAAACAGCAGATATATGTGCTAAAAAATGCATATTTCTAATAAGTAAAAATTGCCATTTTTTTATATTAAAAAAAAAAAAAAAAAAAAAAGGAACAACAAAACATAAAATAAGTTCAGTGCATAAACAAAAGTATTTTCTATGTTAATATCTCATGCAAAATTTATATTGATATATGCATAATTAGAAAAGATATGGCTATTAAAGCAACAACCTAAATTTCCTACTTCTCGGTTGTCGCAAACATCTCAGTCCCCTTAATTTTTATTTATTACAGGATTATATCATTAAGGAATTTTAATGGATTTTATTGAAACACGGTAAACATAACGCTTCTAAGCAGCACGCATGGCCTGATGGGGATTTCCTTAAGAATTTGCATGGCTCTCAAGGTGTTAATGCTGATTGCCAGGTGGATAAACACCACCTGGAATATGACATTGGAATGGGTCATCGTAAAGGAGATCTGCATGAAAATGCAGATGATTTGTCATGGAAAAATTGCAATCACTGCTCTAGAGCTGAGGAGAAATGTCAGCTGATAATTTCAGTTGTTTGCAAGTAATGGTTTCAGTGCTATCAAAACAGGATCTGTGGTATGATAAAGAAGTTAGAAGATCCAAACATAAATCCAAGACTATAATTCAAGGAGTCGTTCAGCAGCAGACCTAGATGGCAGGGCATTGGAGCCGTCCATAAATGATGTCACGCTTGGAGGTGGGGGAGGGGGTTCGTGAAATTGTGACAGTTTGTGACAAGGGAGGGGAGGGGAGGGGGGTAACAAAAAGTGTGACATCACATATTTCAGTTAAAATACAAACATTTATATTCAGCAGATGAAATACTTTACAACTGTTCTATATTAATTTGGATTTTTTTTGTAAACCTTACTCTTAGTTCATACAAAATAACTATACGTATCATTATTATGGTTATATTTACAGATGTCATTAAGATCCATAGTCAACATTTAAAAATAAAATTTGAAATATGATCTCTAGTCTAATATTTTGTTTCTGAACTTCAAAGTAATTATTAATGTATGTCATGTTCCGTGACATGTGACAAGGAGGGGGGTGGGGGGGGGGGGTCCAAAATTCTGAAAAAAAAAAGCGTGATATCATTTAAAGACAGCCCCATTTCTAGATTGAATCCCATCACGAAATATTACTGGGTGCTCTGGAACTCTCTTCACATTAGAAATGGCATATTGTACAGAAAATGGAAGTCCGATGATGGACAGGAATTCAAGTGGCAGATCTTGCTGCAATGATCTAAGATTCCAGACATTCTAGAGCAGCTGTATAATAGACCTGCCTGAACCCATTTTGGTGTGATAAAGAGTCTTCAGAAAATTCAAAACCGCTTCTGCTAGTGCAAGACGGGAAGACATTGAGAAGTGGTGCCAATCTTGTAATATTTGTGTGGCTTGTAAAAAAAGCCTGAAAAAATGAAGCTGAATAAAATTGCATTGATATGATGGTGGATTGCCATTTGAGCAGATTGCGCTCAATATTTTGGGTCTTTTGCCATGGACCTCCAGAAACAATAATAAATACATACTCGTTCTGATGGACTATATCACCAAGTGGCATGTCACATTCTTGATCTAAAGGCATGCACTGTTGCAGAGGTACTAATCCAGTAATGAGTGTTAAAGTTCGATACATTTCTACAACTTCATACTGATCAAGATTTGAACTTCACCTCTGCTGTATTCAAAGGATTGTGTTAATTACTTGGCATAGATAAAACTCAGACAATGCCCTTACATCCCCAACTGGACGGCATGGTTGAAAGGTTTAACTGGCTATATTACAGCAAAGATACTTTTTGGATGTGAACTTTGCCATCTATGTGATCTCTTGTTTGGTTGTACACCACCACCAGATGTGCCTTCATCACCATAGGAATGCATCTGAGACCTCCAGGTCCTATTTGAAGACATGCACAACTTTGCTCGGGAGCGGATTCACATAGCAAAGGAGAGAATGAAGACAACATATGACATAAAGTCTACACAACCCAAATTCAAAGAAGGAGATAAAATGTGATTATGGCAAATTCGAGAGCCTATTTGTGTTAAATTTGTCCTGGGGAATCTATGGGAACTACTGCCTTGAATTTTCGTGTGCACGTTGGTCATGTGCATCCAACAGCAACAGGGACAGTATTTTGCAAAATTCACTCTTTCTCCTGGTCCTGGGCAAGGAAGCAAAAGCATGTTTCTCAATGTAACATTGCTTTAAATTATTTCAGATTTTATGTGTGCTCAACATGCACTATAAAGGAATTTTTGCAAAATTTCCCTCCTTCTCCCTTCTTTTTTAAGGTGTGGGGAGACAAAAAGATACTTCTTCAAGCTTAACTCTGCTCCAAGTTACTTAAGGTTGTCAAGTTTTGGTGTGTAGGTGATTGTTAAATGTATGCAACATGTTTTTTGATGGGATTTTGCGAAATTTTTAATTTCACTCGCAGGAGTAGGGGGAAGAGAATAAAATTTGGGTAAGGTGCTGCCGAAGACCATCATGTTGCAGGGGGCAAAGCCACTGCCAAAAGCAGCTGGAACCTTAATTGTGGTTTTGAATGATTTTAATGATTTATAAGAAAAATCACTTGACATAAGTTACGAAATTATTTTTAATCAACATAAATTATTAATTAAATTTGAATTTATAAGAATCTCTTGCAAACTTAATAACCCTACATAAAAATGAAAATCTGCCCTAATCCAAAAACTTCAAACCCTGATTAGCCAATAATTATAAAACATTAAATATTTACTTACTAAGGATTAGAAAATTAAGACTGATTTACAAGCTTATTCTTCTTTATTTCTTATAAAAAATTCATGTTATTCGTCTGTATCCAAGAACATGCAGAATATTTGTACATTTTTAAATGATACGTGATTTTTATTTATCATAAAAATACAGGTAACCCCCGAAGAACATAGATACCTTCCCCCAAATTACACGGTTTCAAACTACATGATTTTCGAGTAATTCTTTTCAAAAAGAATGAAATACATATATTATTTGATATAAAATTTTTTCCAAGTATGTCATTTGTTTAATAAAATAGAGAGTTATGATCAAAGGCAAAATTATTCAGAATTATAAGATAATAACTTTCATCACGAAATTTGAAAAATAATTCCTAGATGTCTCCAGTGATGAGGACTAGATGGCATGATAATATAATTTTAATTGAAAAAAGTGATGCACTGCAAAATTTTTTGTTTTATTTTGATAATAAAAATTTAAGATAAAACATTTTTTCAAAACTAATTAAAAAATTAATTTGAATTATGGAATACAAGATTTCTTAGAAATGTTTTATTTTATTTTTATTTTCACACTTGAAATGGAATCCTGTTTTTTGTAGTCTCAAACAACACGCTTTCAAAGAACACACAACCAATTAATTTTGTTCTTTGGGGGTTACCTGTATATAAATAAACAAAATACAAAGATATTTATTTGTGAAAAAGATTTTTATTTTTTAAATATATCACCAGTTTTCTTTTATTTAAACTTTGTTTTCTTATACCTTTTTTTTTTTTTTTTTTTTTTGGGGGGGGGGAGGGGAATTCGAAGTTAAATTGTCAAAAATATTTTTCTGTACAACTGGTTTCCTGATAAATGGTCCCAAACTGTATTAAAAATGAGGTCAATAATAAAACTTTAAGCATTTGCAGTGGCGTTAAAAACAAATGAAAGTATATTTGTTATTATTAGATATCAAATGCAAATTGTTGTGTTTTTATAAATATATAATGTTGATGAAATATTATATTATTATTAAATATTAATTATGTAGCATTTATCAACATAAATAAAAATACGTGATTTAATTTTAAATTTATTTACTACTTAAATTATAACAAATAAATGAAAAGATTAGAATTGTATATTTGTAATAAATATAATTATTTACTAAGGGATGTAAAAAAATGTATCATGATCATCATATCATATTTAAATATCCTAAATATAAATATGCATATTTAAATATTCACAAATAAACAAAATATAAAATCCCTTTAATGAATGATGGCCTAGAGAAGTATATTTTTAGAAATAGTTTCCATGCTTGTGTTGCATGAGTATTTTAAATTTTGGCAAGTACGCACATAGATTTGTTCGATATTTTATTATTATTATTCTAAATGAGGAATAAATATGTTCCTGTAATGCTGTAAGATTCGCACAAAAGTAAAAGAAGTACTCAAAAGGACGTACGTAGGATTTTGATTCGAGAGGGGTCCAGAATCAGTGTTTAATTAACTAATAAGGCTGTAACTACTTTAAATTAGAAAAAACCTTTTTAACTTGCCTCGTTGTTGGCCTTAATAAGCTTTTCACCTGGACGTCCAGGCCTCCTCAGCAGCTTCATCTGTCGTGAAATTCGGACGGTGTTGTCTGTGGGCGGTTCTCTTTATGAGATGTCTCCACGCTTCATTTGGGGCCATTGCGTCGCTGTCATTGCACACATTATGGTTGGTTGTAATTTCCAAAGATTCACGGAACATCGCGTAATAATAATTGTTATAATCGGCTAATTTTTTAGTTTCGTTAAATTTAATCTCTATATTTTCGCTGTTATATGTTTTAGCTAGTGCGGTATTTACTTTGTCAGTTTTAATATCATGTTTGTGTTCGTTAATGCAGGTTTTATTTTTCTTTTTGTAACTCCGATATATGAACCTGCGTTTTTATTTTGATTAATATAAGGTATTTTGTATATTCCGGCTGTTTCTAGAGGTGAAATTGGATCTTTATCGTTGCGTATTAATTGATATATATTTCTATTTGGTTTAATCGGGATATTGATACCGTACTTATTAGCTGAACTTTTATTTTATTAGCGGCTCCTCGGTCATATGGAATTGAAGATGTAAATTTAGAGGTTTTTTTTTGAAAATTAGGAATGCTATTTAGGTTTTTTAATCTGTTTTTAACTAGTTTGTTGATTATTTTATGGGGGTACCCCGCTTTTTTAGTGAAATCTTTGATGGTATTTATTTCATGATTTAGGTCTTCAGTTTCTTCACAAATTAAGATGGCCCGGTTAATGTATGATCGGATAGCATTGATTTTATATCGGAAAGGTGTTTTACTTTTATAGTGTACAATTTCATTACTATTTGTAGGTTTTCGATAAACGGTGGTTTTAATTTTGTTTTTTGTGCGGGTAATTTGGACATCGAAGAAATTAATTTGGTGGTCTTTTTCTTCTTCGTATGTGAATTGTATATTTGAGTCAATGCTATTAATGGAGTTTAGTATAGATACTCTCTCTCTTTCTTTTTTTTTATATGTTATGATGTTATGAAATAATTTTTGAATTCAGACGGTCATATTTATTAAATTATTTTGCATTGAATTTTATTTTGGGAGGAGTCCATGGACCCCCGCCCCCCCCCCCAACTCCCCTTTGGGTATGCCCTTGTAACTCATGCACATATTTTTTGTAGACTATGACAGTTGATAACAATCGCTATCTTCTGCAATTTTTAAGTTTTGTAAAGCTAGAGAAACTGAGAAGCATGTCGTCCGTAGGAGAAGAAAAATCATATTACGTTTTAATAAATCACTCCAAATCTAGAGACACCACAGCAATACAATATCTTTCGACAGAGAAGAGATAAACCATTGTATCCTTGATGAAATGGCTTCAAAAAAAAAAAAATGTATATATATATATATATATATAATTTCTATGGTCTATTCTAAATGTTTGCCACGAAGATGAGAACTAACATTGTTTAAGAGTAATTATGATTAGAATTAGTCTATTTGTATATCTTTCTGTTCACCTGTCTGTGTCTCTATCCGCCTCTAGCCTCTAAATATTTACATGAATTCTTTAAAATGATAGTCAGGGCGCGAAATTTCCGCTCGCCAGCTCGCCATTGGCGAGTGGAAATTTTACTGTGGCGAGTAAAATTTCGGTCTAAATGTAGATAGAATTCTTACAGTACACGGTGCTACCAAAAAATAAATAAATAAAAATTATCGATTTAAAAACGTAAAATCATGCATCTTAGGTAAGGTGACCAGACATACTCTTTTTAAGAGGACAGTCTTCTTTTTCAACGTTCTGTCCTCTTAAACGAAAAAAACATTACAGGACTAAAAAGTCCTCTTTTTTATATTTTCCATCCTCTGTCCTCTTTTTCAAAAGAAAAGGATTTAGTCCTTAATTTAAAAAAATTCGCAAGACTGGGAAGCTCAATCGGCTGTTGATTGTATCGAACGGTGAACACTAACTTTTTCGCAAAAGAACAACTTTATAATAAATTTGCCAAAGCATATTATGGTTTATGTCTATTCAGATTCTTCGTATCACAAAGAAATAAAAGAATTCCCTATAATAAAAGAATTCCCTAGTGTAAATATGGGCTAGGACCTCTTAGAAAGACTCCATGGAGGACTCTCCTACTGAGGCCTAGAGCCCTAGTGCAGACAATTGGCCTTAATGATAACACTAACACCACCTCACAAAAATTTGCAAAAGTTAGTTGAATTCATTTTGTGGGCTCCTGGCAAAACGCTTCCACAAAGCGACTGTTTTCATCAATGAACAAAATGTAGACATGTGAAAAAAATCCGCTTTATATACCTACCTTAAAAATTTATTAACTACTAAGACTAATTTATGTTATGTTATACTTGTGAGAACTTTTATAAAACGTTGATAAAGGATGACTGTTCGTTAAAACAAATTGTTTCATCTGCCAAATATTTTTATTTTTTCATTTGCCAATTTTATTTTTTTCTTTTATGATTACGATTTTAATTTTAAAAAAAAGTCTACTATTTTTTTTTTTTTTTTTTTATGTAACTGCATGAAAATACCCCCCCCCCCCCCCCCCAAAAAAAAAAAAAAAAAAAAAAAAAAAAATCTATATTTTGCAGTGACACCTATCAAAATTAGAAAAAAAAATTCTCGTATCTGTATATTATTAACTTAAATTAAGGTATACTGATCCAAATTCATCATTTGAGATAAAAATGTGCCCACCACTTCTGTAAAGTAGCTTTTGAATCGGTTTTTACGATCATTTAATTTTGTGTCCTCTAAAATGACCTCTTTTTCAAAATTGAATGTCTTCTATTTTCTTAAAAAATAAAAGACATTGTGTAATTTCTGGTCACCTTATACGTAAAAAATAGAGTAAGTTAATCGTATTTTGTGGCGAGTAACTTTTTTCTTCAGCGAGTGCAATCTAAGTTGAAATTTCGGGCCCTGTATATGTTATTCAAATTCACTATGGCACGTTCCCTATTTAAAATGGTTTAAGTGTCACAACTGGTTTGTGTACAAGAACACCCAAAAGAATGTCGTAATGTATTGTGTCCTGTAAGAGCCCTTTGTATAAAAATTACATTTAAATAATTTTTTACTGCACAAATCATAGTGAAATTGATATTTATTATTCATATGCTTAAAAAAAAAAAGTGTTATTTGTAAAATATGATAATGTTTAGTTTAATACTTACAAGGTTACAATAAAATATTCAGATACATTAAGGGCTACAATTGGCAATTACTAGAATTGCATTTCCGTGCATAATTTCAGCTCAATCGGATGATAGGAAACGTGTTAAAATTTGAAATCATGTTTTAACTGCCATTGGGGCCCATGACACCTCCTTTAAGTCCTTTACTGCTTGAGCTTATATTGTTATTTCCTTCTGATGTATGTTTAAAATTTCGAGTCTCTAGCTTATCGAAAAGTTAGTTTAAAATCGATTTCAAAATTTTGTCCGAACAGACAAGTAAACAAGTTAATAAAAACATGGTAATATATATATATATATATTCATAGATATCTGTGTAAAGTAAACAAATGTACAAATGTACTTGCAAAGTTGATAATTTACACTGTCTTAAAAATAGCTTTCAATTAATTCAATACATAAAATCGCTCGATTCAATAGACAATATTATGACTTTTGACTTTCAAGATCTTTTCAATAATATTGAGTTATCAGATCTTAGTAATATCATTTACAGTCTTTTTCAAGACTATAAAGCTCAAATTAATCTTCCTTACAATTTTAAAGCAGAAAAATTTAAAACTCTTCTTAACTTTGTTATCCATAATAATTATATCTTCCACAACAACGCTATCTATTTGCAACAATTAGGCATCCCACAAGGAGGTTGTAGCTCCAGTATTTTGGCAGATCTCTATCTTTATTATTATGAAAAGCAAATTTGCAATGATGATGTTCGATTTTATCGTTACATCGATGATATTATTGTATTTTATCTCAACAAGAACTCACAAAATGGCTTTTCCTTCAATTATCCACCTAGTTTAAAGCTAACTCAAAATACTCTGACTAATCAATCAATTAACTTTTTAGATCTCAAAATAATCATCGATGGTAATAAACTTTACACAGATATCTATGACAAACGGCAAGATTTTTGTTTTAATGTCAACTTATTTACACATTTTAATTCATGTCTGCATCTTTCGGTATTTAGAAACATCATCATTAACCATTTATTTCGAATTAATAATTTATGCTCTGCAAAGTTTAAAAACAAGAATATTAATAAACTGATCACAGCCACTGCTAAAATGGGTTTTCCTAAAAACTTTGTATTTTCTATTTTATATCCTTAACCATGTCTCTGTCAGTACAAAAAAAAAAAAAAAAAAAAAAAAGCTGTGTACACTCTTGTGTATATCAACAAAAAAATTATAAAATAATAAAAGACAATAAAAAAGGTGGCGGTTGGGTGGGCAGATGTTTGATTACGGAGGTGGGGTGGTGTTGTAAGGCTGGATGGTTGGGTGGGTTTGTGAAATTAAATAAAAAAAAAAAAAAAGTAGAAGGCTTGTTGCATTTGCTTTGTATTACTATGCAAACTTTCATTTTCCAATAAAATTTCAGATTTTTCCTTTTTGAGTTGTCAACTATATTTAATGTTCTAATTATACTGTTAAACACAATGTGATCAATCGGTGAATTTCATTGTGGCTTCGTGGTTTCATTGTTGTTCATCTGCTTTGAAATTTTGCATTTTTAAATTCATATGGTTCCTGTTCTGGTTGTGGCAGGCTGGGGGAGTGTTGCCGGCGTAAAACTAGTGTAACCCCACAGGCAAGTCACAAGTCTTGCTGCCTGCCTCCTTCTTCCTATCTTGTGTTTCTTGGGTTGTTTTTTCATTAATTTTGATAAGTTTATGGTTTTAAGTTAAGATTTGTTGTTTTACTTTATTGATTCGTTTGTTTTGCAGACTGTTAATTAATAAATCTGGTTTCTTTACATTAATGTATTTCATCCACTGATGATTTTTTTTTTTTTTTTTTTTTTAATCTTATTGGTCATTGGTGTTTCAGTGATCTTGTATCTGTTGCTTGGCTTCTACTATGCTTAATAGATCATCTTTATTATATATATAGATATATATACATATATATGGCGAGTGCAGAGGATTTTTATCATAGAAAAGTTTAAACCTAAATATCAAAGAAAGTCAATTTCGTGCCTTATAGATGATACCTTGGAAAATGCCTTTTTTTTTTAGTGTGTGTGTGTGTATGTCTTGAAAATAATAAAGTCAAGATCTTTCTTTCAAATTACCAGAGATACATGATTTAACCACTCATTTTAAAAGTATTGACGAGTTCTTTTGGAAAATAATTATATCTAAAATTTACAACTCCAGGGAGGGAATAATTTTTGTACATGTGCGCACAAAATACAAAAATTGTATCCTGCTTGATTGCAAAGGTTGGCATGATTTAAACCAACTGGTTTTTTCCCCATAAAAACCAATTGGTTTTTTGAAGTTTTTTTCCTTTCCAAAAAATTTAAAATTTTTATTCTGTTGTCTCTTATTTAATTGAAATTTATAAATTATTTCTATATAAATGACTTTTATTTTTAATTCAATTTATTTCAACTGTAATCTTGGTTCAGAAAAGGTTATAGTTGTGAGTTTTATGTATGACTGGCTGGCTGTATTAAAAGTTATTATATATGAACAAGAAAAAAAAAAAAAAAAGATATAGAAATTGTAGAAGAAAAATGCCTAGATTAATTATTTTAAAAAACTACAAATGAAAAGCTCTAAGGCTAAATGCAGTAAAGTAAAGCACATTTATTTTATACAAAATAATAAGGTGAAAATTGTATAATTAAACAGTTGCTCTCATCTTTGTTTTATTCAAAACTGAACAAAGTGGTCTTTAAAAAACTGGGTATTGTTATAATATGGTAAACAATAGCACCCCATTTTCTTAGTTATATACTAAACCCAAAAGCAAGATATGCTGATTTTGAATTATCAAATAAAAAAGAAGCTGTATTCAAATATGACCAGACAGTTAAAAAAAAAAAAAATTCTTTGATTTTAAAATTTCATGCAAAAAGTTCTGCATTCAAGGACATTTTGTCAATTATTTTATTAAAATATAACAGTACTATAATTAAGAAAATGGTAGTAAAATTTTAATGTCTAAGTATTGAAAAATGTTGAAATAATTCTAATCGCAAAAGAGTCTACGTCTGACATAGCGTGTTTTCTTAAAACAGAAAATTTAGTTTGAAAAAAGCTATAAAACTTGTAATTTTATTTGAAATATTAAATGTAAATTCTATTCATATGTAAATTCTAAATGTAATTCTAAGTAACTTTCAAATGGATCAAAATATTCCATTACATAATCCAAAAGTATAATTTTTTCATAAATCTCTTTATAACTCTTTTTTTATCATATTGGAGTTTTTTTTTTCTTCTTCTAGTTCATTAACTTAAGAATTTTAGTGTTAAGTTAATTTGTTGTCATTAAATTGTAGGAAAAGGTATATTAAATGTAGCATTCATTAAAAAAAAAAAAAAAAAAAAATCAACTCACAGTAATCATGTTTTTAGATACCAATTAGATCATTTTAATGAAAACTCTATACTACAATTATAGAATATTTATAAAATTTTTAATATAAAAGGTTTTAGCTGTAATAAAATTTAATGCACTTTGATATAAAAGTCCTTTATTCAAAGATGAAATTGACAAAAGTGTAAATAAATAAAACTTTATGAAAAAGATAAATATTGAAGCAAAATATAAGAATTCAGGTGACAAAAGCCTGTTTCAGAAGAAAAAGATTTGATTCTTTTATCTTTAAACATAAAAATAAATAAATAATTGTTTTATTAATATGGCTATGTTAAAACTTATTTAAAATTAGATGAGATATAACAGAATTTTATGTCAGAAAGTACAAACTTTGACTTACGAAGCACAAACTTTGTTTTTTGTACACTAAGCAACAACAAAAAAAAAAAAAAAAAAAAAAAAAAAAAGCTGCACTTGGATATTTTCCTTTTTGCCTTCTACTAGCGCCAATTTTATCGTTTAAAAAGCAAATTTTCGAACAGATTTTATTATGTTGTCTACATACACTTTAGCTTTGAGTCCAGTGTTAAAAACAACATGCAATTGTCAGGAAAATTGTAGTTTTAGAAATTATTTCAAAAATGGTAAGAATAAGGCAGTTAACAGTGTCACAAAAAGTATTAATTTTTGAAGGAAAATCAAAAAATATTTTAATACGTAAGATGGCAAAATAATTAAATGTTAACAAAATATTGGTAAAAGGGTTTTTAGCAAGATATAAAATTTTTTAGCCTTTTAAACTGGAAATTTGGTTTTAAGCGGCCATGTTGCTCATCCAAGCGAGATGACCGTAAGTTAAAAAGCTATTGCTTATAAATTCGGTTTGTATTACATTTAGAATATAAAAGAGATTCAGAAAAAGTGTTTAGCAGCATAAGTTCTTTAACTACAGTACTGTGCAAATTAATTGGGACAAACATATTTTTTAAGAAAATTGTTCCTTTCTCAGGAATTTTCTGCCTCAAACTGGTTTCAACTGCATTTTCTTACAATGCGCGACTGTCCTTGACTAATATAAACCAGTTTGACCACGTGATCATGACATGTCGAAAATTTTTCCCTTCAGTTGCACTTCAGTTGCTGTAAGAAGTGGTCGATTGTGTGAATTGTCTGCTTCTGACGTGTATTTAAAAAATGGATATCACTCCTAGGAAAAGGACTAGAATTGTTACCCTTAGTCAGCATACTTCTATGACTGTGATGGATATTGCTGCAGCAGTTGGAGTTGGAAAATCCAGTGTTTCTAGGATTATAAATCAGTAAAAGAATTTTGGGACAGTGTCTCCAAAACGGAAGGGTAAAGGTGGACGCAAACGCAAGACCACACCTCGAACAGACAAATTTCTTGTACGAAATAGTAAAATGCATCCTCACAAAACAAGTACAGATCTTAAGAGAGAATTATTAGCTACTGGTGTGAGCGTGGATTCATCGACAATTCGACGAAGGCTTATTGAATCTGGGCGATTTGCAAGAACACCAAACAAAAAACAGTTATTAACACCTGCAATGAAGAGAAAACGTTTGGACTGGGCCAGGAAATATGAATCCTGGACTGCACAAGCCTGGAAGAAGGTTGTATTCAGCGACGGAACGCATTTTATTGTGCAAGGGTTTCGACCAATATTTGTCAGGCGAAGTGAAGGAGAACCCATCAGGGAACAACATCTTATTCAAACAGTTAAGTACCCGCAGAAACAGATGTTTTGGAGGTATTTTACTTCTGGAGGACCTGGCAGCTTAGTACCAGTTGAAGGGATGATGAACTCTAAAAAATACATTTCTATAATAGAAAGAAAAATTGTGCCTATGATGCAAACGTTCGCTGGTGGTGTTGGTATCTTTCAACAAGATCTTGCTCCATTCCATACTTCTAAGCTAACAAAGAATTTTTTTCAAGAACAGAAATTACCGGTTTTGGATTGGCCTGGTAATTCTCCTGATGTAAATCCCATCGAACATTTGTGGAGCATTGTAAAGAGACGTGTGAGTAAAATGGACTGCTCAACAAAGAAAACAATGATTGAGAATGTTATAAAAGTTTGGTTTGGTGATAACGAGATCAAAAATTTATGTTCTAATTTAGTGGAATCCATGCCAAACCGTGTACAGGATCTCATTCAAGCTAGAGGAGGACATATTTCGTATTAAATTGCTATACCGTGCATGTAAGTCAACCTATACTAATTAAACAACATTTGTGTAAATTTTTGAGCTTGTCCCAATTAATTTGCACAGTACTGTACAGTACATCAACTATTAAACAAAGCAGGTTTAAATGACAGAAAATTTGAAAAAAATCCATTCTTAGGGAAGAGAATTAGGAAAACAAGACCTCAGAAGGCTAAAAAAAAAATAAAAAATGATTAGTTAATTATTGGGCTGAACTTGGTTCTCTTTGATGAGTCAAGTTTAACTTATTTCGAGCTAGAGAAAACAAGCAGATCTGACAATGAAAATAAGATCGACTTAATGAAAATCGCACTTTTAAAACAGTGACACATTCTCCGTACATTATGGTACAGAGGTGCATAACTTTTCATACAGTCGGGCAAATTTTTATGCTCAAGGGATCAATTAACTCGAAATAAAACACAATCTTCATAAAAATGGTGCCTGACCGACTATTTTGGAGGTAGCTTGGACATTTCCGCAAACAGCATTTCAAACTGATAATGCACCTTACCACACGGCGTCTGTGGTAAGTTTATTCACTTCAAATTGTCAAAATTTCCTATCCATTCCCATGAGAAAGTATAATTCTGTAAGTAATCATATCTTTTTTTTTTACTTTAAATTAAATCCTACAAAGGATATAGTAGAATTTCTTCTTTACCAGACATGGAAATAGTCCTAATCGCGATCCGCTCGAAAATGTTACGTCTATAAAAAGGCGGGGGAGAGAATTCGAAATTTGCAGCCTATAACTCTGCCAGAACTAGAAAAAGTTGTTTGGGATATTTGGCACATTGAAATTTCTGAGATTTATATTAAAACACTGCATAAAACTATGCCATTGTGCATTTAGTAATTCCATATAAAGGTGGAATTAACCCAATGCAGAATACATATTTTTAATAAAAAATTGCTTAGATCTAACAAATAAATAGTTTTATTTCGTATATTAAAATATAACTTGTTTATTTCATATAATAAATCATAATAGAATACAAAGTGTATGATTATTACATTATGTTCAAAAAGAAAATTTTATGCAGATTTTTAAAAAGTACTTCGTAGAGTGCAATAAAGCGAATTATGAAATCGAAAATGTACATAGGTATCATTTCATGCCTTTGGTATTATGCAAACAAAACAGTTTTTTTTTTTGTTTCAAACATTAATTTTAAAGTTATTACAAATAAAACTAGTTGGCATAGGTGGACTCTGCTCAGTTCCCCACCATATTTATGGTCTCATAAATTTCTAGTGCGAGACATATTATAATCATGTTAAAAAAATCAATTTGACCAAAGCTTGATACAGGGACAGAAAGAAATCCCCGCCTAATAGGCTATCCATCGTTCACTTCGATATATTTATTTTATTCTAATCTATTAATTTATTTTATCAGGGTCAATTCCGTTGTTTATGTTTCATGCCAATGTTTTCATTTCCAATGCAATAATCCTCAAAATTCATATTTATATGAAAAATTACAATTTCGCTATGTTGATAAAATCGTAAATTACGAATAATTTACGAAATTTTCCTATTAGAATATTTGTATTCAATCATGTTCAACAAAATATCATAAATGTAATTTTGAAGTTGTCTAATGTATTTATGATCCTCAAAATGGGAGTTTATGCTCAATTTTGCCTTATTCTGACATGTTAAGTAAATCGTAAATTCCAAATAACTTACGAGTTTTTTAAATTGGAAAAATCGTAGTCTATGATATTCATGCCAGTAACCTAAATAATATTTCGAAAGTGGTTTGACATCTTTACGATGAAAATATCCCTAAAAATTGACGTTTATGTTAAAATTTCCTCTATTCTGCCATGTTAAGAAATTCGTAAATTTCCAATAACTTACGAAATTTTTATATTTGAAAATTCATAGTCATTAATATCCATGCCAGTGTCCTAAATAATATTTCAAAAGTAGTCTGACATCCTTGCGATGAAAATATCGATAAAAATTGACGTTTATGTGAAATTTCGCCCTATACTGCCATGTTAAGAAATTCGTAAATTTCCAATAACTTGCGAAATTTTCAAAGTAGCATATTTCTAGTTACTGATGTTCATTCCGGCATCAAAACGGATATTTTAAAAGTGGTCTGACATTTTTAGAGTAAAAAGTTTCCATTTAATGCACGTTTAAGTGAATTTTTGTCCTATTCTCCCATGTTAAGAAATTCGTAAATTTTCAATAACTTACGAAATTTTTAGATTTGAAAATTCATAGTCATTAATATTCATGCCAGTGTCCTAAATAATATTTCAAAAGTAGTCTGACATCTTTACGATGAAAATATCGCTCAGAATTGACGTTTATGTGAAATTTTCCCCTATACTGCCATGTTAAGAAATTCGTAAATTTCCAATAACTTGCGAAAATTTCAAAGTAGCATATTTATAGTTACTGATGTTCATTCCGGCATCAAAACGGATATTTTAAAACTGGTCTGGCATTTTTAGAGTAAAAAGTTTACATTTAATGCACGTTTAAATGAATTTTTGTCCTATTCTCCCATGTTAAGAAAATCGTAAATTTCTAATAACTTACGAAGTTTTTAAAATCGAATGTTGCAAATGAATAGGGTTCTTGCCAGTGTCGAAAGTAATATTTTAAAACTGATCTGACCTCTCTGCGACAATTTGTTCTTGAGATATCGTGTACACAGACTAACAAACTAACGGACTAACAGACACCCTACAGACAGACACCATACAAATTTTGTCATTTTCGGATTCCTCACATCTGAAAACGTGTAGAAAAGTAAAAAAACCGAGGTCGAAAATTTTCACGATTACCTAAGTTCCCCATACCTATAGTATGATGGGGAACTAAAAGGTATGGGAATGAAAGGGGAACTTAGGTAATCGTGAAAATTTTCGACCTCGGTTTTTTGACGTTTCTACACGTTTTCAGATGTGAGGAATCCGAAAAGGACAAAATTTGTATGGTGTCTGTCTGTAGGGTGTCTGTTAGTCCGTTAGTTTGTTAGTCTGTGTACACGATATCTCAAGAACAAATTGTTGCAGAGAGGTCAGATCAGTTTTAAAATATTACTTTCGACACTGGCAAGAACCCTATTCATTTGCAACATTCGATTTTAAAAACTTCGTAAGTTATTAGAAATTTACGATTTTCTTAACATGGGAGAATAGGACAAAAATTCACTTAAACGTGCATTAAATGTAAACTTTTTACTCTAAAAATGTCAGACCAGTTTAAAATATGTATAGGGGGAAATTTCACATAAACGTCAATTTTTATCGATATTTTCATCGCAAGGATGTCAGACTACTTTTGAAATATTATTTAGGACACTGGCATGGATATTAATGACTATGAATTTTCAAATATAAAAATTTCGTAAGTTATTGGAAATTTACGAATTTCTTAACATGGCAGAATAGAGGAAATTTTAACATAAACGTCAATTTTTAGGGATATTTTCATCGTAAAGATGTCAAACCACTTTCGAAATATTATTTAGGTTACTGGCATGAATATCATAGACTACGATTTTTCCAATTTAAAAAACTCGTAAGTTATTTGGAATTTACGATTTACTTAACATGTCAGAATAAGGCAAAATTGAGCATAAACTTCCATTTTGAGGATCATAAATACATTAGACAACTTCAAAATTACATTTATGATATTTTGTTGAACATGATTGAATACAAATATTCTAATAGGAAAATTTCGTAAATTATTCGTAATTTACGATTTTATCAACATAGCGAAATTGTAATTTTTCATATAAATATGAATTTTGAGGATTATTGCATTAGAAATAAAAACATTGGCATGAAACATAAACAACGGAATTGACCCTGATAAAATAAATTAATAGATTAGAATAAGATAAATATATCGAAGTGAACGATGGATAGCCTATTAGGCGGGGATTTCTTTCTGTCCCTGTATCAAGCTTTGGTCAAATTGATTTTTTTAACATGATTATAATATGTCTCGCACTAGAAATTTATGAGACCATAAATATGGTGGGGAACTGAGCAGAGTCCACCTATGCCAACTAGTTTTATTTGTAATAACTTTAAAATTAATGTTTGAAACAAAAAAAAAAACTGTTTTGTTTGCATAATACCAAAGGTATGAAATGATACCTATGTACATTTTCGATTTCATAATTCACTTTATTGCACTCTACGAAGTACTTTTTAAAAATCTGCATAAAATTTTCTTTTTGAACATAATGTAATAATCATACACTTTGTATTCTATTATGATTTATTATATGAAATAAACAAGTTATATTTTAATATACGAAATAAAACTATTTATTTGTTAGATCTAAGCAATTTTTTATTAAAAATATGTATTCTGCATTGGGTTAATTCCACCTTTATATGGAATTACTAAATGCACAATGGCATAGTTTTATGCAGTGTTTTAATATAAATCTCAGAAATTTCAATGTGCCAAATATCCCAAACAACTTTTTCTAGTTCTGGCAGAATTATAGGCTGCAAATTTCGAATCCTCTCCCCCGCCTTTTTATAGACGTAACATTTTCGAGCGGATCGCGATTAGGACTATTTCCATGTCTGGTAAAGAAGAAATTCTACTATATCCTTTGTAGGATTTAATTTAAAGTAAAAAAAAAAGATATGATTACTTACAGAATTATACTTTCTCATGGGAATGGATAGGAAATTTTGACAATTTGAAGTGAATAAACTTACCACAGACGCCGTGTGGTAAGGTGCATTATCACTTTGAAATGCTGTTTGCGGAAATGTCCGAGCTACCTCCAAAATAGTCGGTCAGGCACCATTTTTATGAAGACTGTGTTTTATTTCGAGTTAATTGATCCCTTGAACATAAAAATTTGCCCGACTGTATGAAAAGTTATGCACCTCTGTACCATAATGTACGGAGAATGTGTCACTGTTTTAAAAGTGCGATTTTCATTAAGTCGATCTTATTTTCATTGTCAGATCTGCTTGTTTTCTCTAGCTCGAAATAAGTTAAACTTGACTCATCAAAGAGAACCAAGTTCAGCCCAATAATTCACTAATCATTTTTTATTTTTTTTTTAGCCTTCTGAGGTCTTGTTTTCCTAATTCTCTTCCCTAAGAATGGATTTTTTTTCAAATTTTCTGTCATTTAAACCTGCTTTGTTTAATAGTTGATGTACTGTAGTTAAAGAACTTATGCTGCTAAACACTTTTTCTGAATCTCTTTTATATTCTAAATGTAATACAAACCGATTTTATAAGCAATAGCTTTTTAACTTACGGTCATCTCGCTTGGATGAGCAACATGGCCGCTTAAAACCAAATTTCCAGTTTAAAAGGCTAAAAAATTTTATATCTTGCTAAAAACCCTTTTACCAATATTTTGTTAACATTTAATTATTTTGCCATCTTACGTATTAAAATATTTTTTGATTTTCCTTCAAAAATTAATACTTTTTGTGACACTGTTAACTGCCTTATTCTTACCATTTTTGAAATAATTTCTAAAATTACAATTTTCCTGACAATTGCATTTTGTTTTTAACACTGGACTCAAAGCTAAAGTGTATATAGAGGACAACATAATAAAATCTGTTCGAAAATTTGCTTTTTAGACGATAAAATTGGCGGTAGAAGGCAAAAAGGAAAATATCCAAGTGCGGCTTTTTTTTTTTTTTTTTTGTTGTTGTTGCTTAGCGTACAAAAAACAAAGTTTGTGCTTCGTAAGTCAAAGTTCGTACTTTCTGACATAAAATTCTGTTATATCTAATCTAATTTTAAATAAGTTTTAACATAGCCATATTAATAAAACAATTATTTATTTATTTTTATGTTTAAAGATAAAACAATCAAATCATTTATTTCTGAAACAGGCTTTTGTCACCTGAATTCTTATATTTTGCTTTAATATTTACCTTTTTCATAAAGTTTTATTTATTTACACTTTTGTCAATTTCATCTTTGAATAAAGGACTTTTATATCAAAGTGCATTAAATTTTATTACAGCTAAAACCTTTTATATTAAAAATTTTATAAATATTCTATAATTGTAGTATAGAGTTTTCATTAAAATGATCTAATTGGTATCTAAAAACATGATTACTGTGAGTTGATTTTTTTTTTTTTTTTTTTTTTTTTAATGAATGCTACATTTAATGTACCTTTTCCTACAATTTAATGACAACAAATTAACTTAACACTAAAATTCTTAAGTTAATGAACTAGAAGAAGAAAAAAAAAAACTCCAATATGATAATTTGGATTATGTAATGGAATATTTTGATCCATTTGAAAGTTACTTAGAATTACATTTAGAATTTACATATGAATAGAATTTACATTTAATATTTCAAATAAAATTACAAGTTTTATAGCTTTTTTCAAACTAAATTTTCTGTTTTAAGAAAACACGCTATGTCAGACGTAGACTCTTTTGCGATTAGAATTATTTCAACATTTTTCAATACTTAGACATTAAAATTTTACTACCATTTTCTTAATTATAGTACTGTTATATTTTAATAAAATAATTGACAAAATGTCCTTGAATGCAGAACTTTTTGCATGAAATTTTAAAATCAAAGAATTTTTTTTTTTTTTAACTGTCTGGTCATATTTGAATACAGCTTCTTTTTTATTTGATAATTCAAAATCAGCATATCTTGCTTTTGGGTTTAGTATATAACTAAGAAAATGGGGTGCTATTGTTTACCATATTATAACAAATACCCAGTTTTTTAAAGACCACTTTGTTCAGTTTTGAATAAAACAAAGATGAGAGCAACTGTTTAATTATACAATTTTCACCTTATTATTTTGTATAAAATAAATGTGCTTTACTTTACTGCATTTAGCCTTAGATCTTTTCATTTGTACTTTTTTAAAATAATTAATCTAGGCATTTTTCTTCTACAATTTCTATATCTTTTTTTTTTTTTTTTTCTTGTTCATATATAATAACTTTTAATACAGCCAGCCAGTCATACATAAAACTCATAACTATAACCTTTTCTGAACCAAGATTACAGTTGAAATAAATTGAATTAAAAATAAAAGTCATTTATATAGAAATAATTTATAAATTTCAATTAAATAAGAGACAACAGAATAAAAATTTTAAATTTTTTGGAAAGGAAAAAAACTTCAAAAAACCAATTGGTTTTTATGGGGAAAAAACCAGTTGGTTTAAATCATGCCAACCTTTGCAATCAAGCAGGATACAATTTTTGTATTTTGTGCGCACATGTACAAAAATTATTCCCTCCCTGGAGTTGTAAATTTTAGATATAATTATTTTCCAAAAGAACTCGTCAATACTTTTAAAATGAGTGATTAAATCATGTATCTCTGGTAATTTGAAAGAAAGATCTTGACTTTATTATTTTCAAGACATACACACACACACTAAAAAAAAAAGGCATTTTCCAAGGTATCATCTATAAGGCACGAAATTGACTTTCTTTGATATTTAGGTTTAAACTTTTCTATGATAAAAATCCTTTGCACTCGCCATATATATGTATGTATATATATATATATATATATATTACCACGTTTTTATTAACTTGTTTACTTGTCTATTCGGACAAAATTTTGAAATCGATTTTAAACTAACTTTTCGATAAGCTAGAGACTCGAAATTTTAAACATACATCAGAAGGAAATAACAATATAAGCTCAAGCAGTAAAGGACTTAAAGGAGGTGTCATGGGCCCCAATAGCAGTTAAAACATGATTTCAAATTTTAGCACGTTTCCTATCATCCGATTGAGCTGAAATTATGCACGGAAATGCAATTCTAGTAATTGCCAATTGTAGCCCTTAATGTATCTGAATATTTTATTGTAACCTTGTAAGTATTAAACTAAACATTATCATATTTTACAAATAACACTTTTTTTTTTAAGCATATGAATAATAAATATCAATTTCACTATGATTTGTGCAGTAAAAAATTATGTAAATGTGATTTTTAAACAAAGGGCTCTTACAGGACACAATACATTACGACATTCTTTTGGGTGTTCTTGTACACAAACCAGTTGTGACACTTAAACCATTTTAAATAGGGAACGTGCCATAGTGAATTTGAATAACATATTCTATCATTTTAAAGAATTCATGTAAATATTTAGAGGCTAGAGGCGGATAGAGACACAGACAGGCGAACAGAAAGATATACAAATAGACTAATTCTAATCATAATTACTCTTAAACAATGTTAGTTCTCATCTTCGTGGCAAACATTTAGAATAGACCATAGAAATTATATATATATATATATATATATATATTTTTTTTTTTTTTGAAGCCATTTCATCAAGGGTACAGTGGTTTATCTCTTCTCTGTCGAAAGATATTGTATTGCTGTGGTGTCTCTAGATTTGGAGTGATTTATTAAAACGTAATATGATTTTTCTTCTCCTACGGACGACATGCTTCTCAGTTTCTCTAGCTTTACAAAACTTAAAAATTGCGGAAGATAGCGATTGTTATCAACTGTCATAGTCTACAAAAAATATGTGCATGAGTTACAAGGGCATACCCAAAGGGGAGGGGGGGGGGTCCATGGACTCCTCCCAAAATAAAATTCAATGCAAAATAATTTAATAAATATGACCGTCTGAATTCAAAAATTATTTCATAACATCATAACATATAAAAAAAAAGAAAGAGAGAGAGTATCTATACTAAACTCCATTAATAGCATTGACTCAAATATACAATTCACATACGAAGAAGAAAAAGACCACCAAATTAATTTCTTCGATGTCCAAATTACCCGCACAAAAAACAAAATTAAAACCACCGTTTATCGAAAACCTACAAATAGTAATGAAATTGTACACTATAAAAGTAAAACACCTTTCCGATATAAAATCAATGCTATCCGATCATACATTAACCGGGCCATCTTAATTTGTGAAGAAACTGAAGACCTAAATCATGAAATAAATACCATCAAAGATTTCACTAAAAAAGCGGGGTACCTCCATAAAATAATCAACAAACTAGTTAAAAACAGATTAAAAAACCTAAATAGCATTCCTAATTAAAAAAAAAAACCCTCTAAATTTACATCTTCAATTCCATATGACCGAGGAGCCGCTAATAAAATAAAAGTTCAGCTAATAAGTACGGTATCAATATCCCGATTAAACCAAATAGAAATATATATCAATTAATACGCAACGATAAAGATCCAATTTCACCTCTAGAAACAGCCGGAATATACAAAATACCTTATATTAATCAAAATAAAAACGCAGGTTCATATATCGGAGTTACAAAAAGAAAAATAAAACCCGCATTAACGAACACAAACATGATATTAAAACTGACAAAGTAAATACCGCACTAGCTAAAACATATAACAGCGAAAATATAGAGATTAAATTTAACGAAACTAAAAAATTAGCCGATTATAACAATTATTATTACGCGATGTTCCGTGAATCTTTGGAAATTACAACCAACCATAATGTGTGCAATGACAGCGACGCAATGGCCCCAAATGAAGCGTGGAGACATCTCATAAAGAGAACCGCCCACAGACAACACCGTCCGAATTTCACGACAGATGAAGCTGCTGAGGAGGCCTGGACGTCCAGGTGAAAAGCTTATTAAGGCCAACAACGAGGCAAGTTAAAAAGGTTTTTTCTAATTTAAAGTAGTTACAGCCTTATTAGTTAATTAAACACTGATTCTGGACCCCTCTCGAATCAAAATCCTACGTACGTCCTTTTGAGTACTTCTTTTACTTTTGTGCGAATCTTACAGCATTACAGGAATATATTTATTCCTCATTTAGAATAATAATAATAAAATATCGAATGTGCGTACTTGCCAAAATTTAAAATACTCATGCAACACAAGCATGGAAACTATTTCTAAAAATATACTTCTCTAGGCCATCATTCATTAAAGGGTTTTTATATTTTGTTTATTTGTGAATATTTAAATATGCATATTTATATTTAGGATATTTAAATATGATATGATGATCATGATACATTTTTTTACATCCCTTAGTAAATAATTATATTTATTACAAATATACAATTCTAAACTTTTCATTTATTTGTTATAATTTAAGTAGTAAATAAATTCAAAATTAAATCACGTATTTTTATTTATGTTGATAAATGCTACATAATTAATATTTAATAATAATATAATATTTCATCAACATTATATATTTATAAAAACACAACAATTTGCATTTGATATCTAATAATAACAAATATACTTTCATTTGTTTTTAACGCCACTGCAAATGCTTAAAGTTTTATTATTGACCTCATTTTTAATACAGTTTGGGACCATTTATCAGGAAACCAGTTGTACAGAAAAATATTTTTGACAATTTAACTTCGAATTCCCCTCCCCCCCCCCCCCCCAAAAAAAAAAAAAAAAGGTATAAGAAAACAAAGTTTAAATAAAAGAAAACTGGTGATATATTTAAAAAATAAAAATCTTTTTCACAAATAAATATCTTTGTATTTTGTTTATTTATATACAGGTAACCCCCAAAGAACAAAATTAATTGGTTGTGTGTTCTTTGAAAGCGTGTTGTTTGAGACTACAAAAAACAGGATTCCATTCAAGTGTGAAAATAAAAATAAAATAAAACATTTCTAAGAAATCTTGTATTCCATAATTCAAATTAATTTTTTAATTAGTTTTGAAAAAATGTTTTATCTTAAATTTTTATTATCAAAATAAAACAAAAAATTTTGCAGTGCATCACTTTTTTCAATTAAAATTATATTATCATGCCATCTAGTCCTCATCACTGGAGACGTCTAGGAATTATTTTTCAAACTAAAAAAATATCCGTTTTGATGCCGGAATGAACATCAGTAACTATAAATATGCTACTTTGAAATTTTCGCAAGTTATTGGAAATTTACGAATTTCTTAACATGGCAGTATAGGGGAAAATTTCACATAAACGTCAATTTTGAGCGATATTTTCATCGTAAAGATGTCAGACTACTTTTGAAATATTATTTAGGACACTGGCATGAATATTAACAACTATGAATTTTCAAATCTAAAAATTTCGTAAGTTATTGGAAATTTACGAATTTCTTAACATGGGAGAATAGGACAAAAATTCATTTAAACGTACATTAAATGGAAACTTTTTACTGTAAAAATGTCAGACCAGTTTTAAAATATCAGTTTTGATGCTGGAATGAACATCAGTAACTATAAATAGGCTACATTGAAAATTTCGCAAGTTATTGGAAATTTACGAATTTCTTAACATGGCAGTATAGGGAAAATTTTCACATAAACGTCAATTTTGAGAGATATTTTCATCGTAAAGATGTCAGACTACTTTTGAAATATTATTTAGGACACTGGAATGAATATTAATGACTAAGAATTTTCCAATATAAAAATTTCGTAAGTTATTGGAAATTTACGAATTTCTTAACATGGCAAAACAGAGCAAAATTTCACATAAACGTCAATCTTGAGGGATATTTTCACCGTAAAGACGTGAAACCAATTTCGAAATATTATTTAGGATACTTGCATGAATATCATAGACTATGATTTTTCCAGTGTAAAAAATTCGTAAGTTATTTGGAATTTACGATTTACTTAACATGTCAGAATAAGGCAAAATTGAGCATAAACTTCCATTTTGAGGATCGTAAATACATTAGACAACTTCAAAATTACATTTATGATATTTGTTTGAACATGATTGAATACAAATATTCTAATAGGAGAATTTCGTAAATTATTCGTAATTTATGATTTTATCAACATCATACTTGCCAACCATCTCATTAATAACCGTACAATTGTTAACGCCCCCTGAAAAAACGCCCCTTTTCTCACACCACTATATATTTAGAGTTATTCTCTCCAAATGTTGTTACGATTAAATAAAATTGAAATTACTCTAAAAAATTATTGGTGTGGGAAAAAAGGCGGGTACTAAAAATTTTACGGTTCATAATGAGATGGTTGGCAAGTATGCAACATAGAGAAATTGTAAATTTTTCATATAAATATGAATTTTGAGGTTTATTGCATTGGAAATAGTAGCATGAAAACTAAACAACGGAATTGACCCTGATAAAATAAATTAATAGATTAGAATAAGACAATTATATCCAAGTGAACGGTGGATAGCCTATTAGGCGGGGATTTCATTCTGTCACTGTATCAAGCTTTGGTCAAATTCATTTCTTTTAACATGATTATAATATGTGTCGCACTAGAAATTTCTGAGAACATAAATATGATGGGGAACTGAGCAGAGTCCACCTATACCAACTTGTTTTTCTGCTATGCGTTTTTTTTTTTTTTTTTTTGTCGTTTAGTGTACATTGTTACAGAAAGAAAATCACAATGTACAAAAAAGGCTGAAAAAAAAATCTCATCCCGGTTTATTATTAATTTAAATTATTTTTATATGAAGTAATAATTAATATTGGAGTATTAACTACTTTTTAAAGTGGCAATTTTATTTTCAGATATGTATAATGTGACTGAGGAACATATACTAATAAAAACCTGGTTTAAACACACACACACACACACACACACAAAAAAAAAAAAAAAAAAAAAAACGGGTTTTTTTGGAAAAAATCTGGGTTTTTGCCAACCCTGCTTGATTGTTACAATATTTTTTTCACAGTGATTGGTTAAAAATAATTCTCATTGTATACATTTATATGAAAATTTGTCATATTCTGCCATATGAAAAATTAAGATAAAATGGAATTACAGCACACGAAATACACCAATTTACATCAAAATGTTTCTAAATATTACTCCTTATGAAATTGTGTGCATTATTTTCCGAGCTAGAGTTAGCAGAAAACATTTTGCTCACACACACGCACTGATATATTCTGAAGATGATCAAATCGTGTTCATAAAGTCTCAAAATGTGTAAATTAAATTTATTAAAAACAGGAAGTCGAAATTTTTTATGAATTCAAATTCAATGCTTTCGCCCATTAAAATAGAGAATAGTTTTTTTTTTTTTTTTTTTTTTTTTTTTTTTTTAATGTCCGCGATCATTGAAAGTGATATATCAATCTCAGTGTCTTCGATGTGTAACACAAATTAACAAAATTGTGATGCACATTTCCATGGTGAATTAAGATTGTAACAATGTCCTGCAACCTCACATGCCGCTTTTTGCTTTTTTTTTTTACCTATAGGGTTACTTTTTTACCCATACTTTCTCTTACCCATAGGGTCGAGAAAGTATTGCTTTAGGGTCAAATTTTCGAACGTGAGTTTTTGTTATTTTTACATGCTCTGAGGTCCCCTGAATGCGAAAATCATGTTTTTAGCGAATGGTGTGTGTGTGTGTCTGTCTGTGTGTCTGTTATCAGCATATCTCAAGAAAAAATAGTAGCAGAAATTCCAAAATCGGTATTCTAAATGTGTATCATATAGGGATGCTACAGTAAGCTTTTCGTTAAAATGAAGTAAATGGTTCGTGTACAGGGACAATCAAAAGTATTCAAATACATTACGTCTATGAGGGAAATTGCAGGTAAGTAGAGTTTAACGTCTATAAACTGCACTAAACCAAATGAAACAAATATATTTTTTTTGTAATAGAGATGGTCAACTGGGAAAAAATTTTGTGTGCGTAGGAGCCTCGCCTCCCCCCCCCCCCCCTGTGGGGGAAGTCCCCCCTCGAGGTAAATTTTCATGATGGGTATCTTTCAAAAGAGCTCACCAATACCTTTAAAATAAATGGTTGAACCATCGATCTGCGATAATTTTAAATAAAGTAATCGAGTTTTTTTCATTTTTAACATTTTTTTTTTTTTTTCAATGTAACATTGAGAATAAATTTAACTTTTTTTTTATATTTAGTGTTATACTACTTCTCTAATATGGAAATCGTCTGCATTATCATAAAAGATAATTTTTTTTTAATAATAATTTTAATAAAATGTGTTTTAAAAACAGAATTATTTTTTAATAACCGAATTAAATTCTATATAAATGTAGGTGCATTAATGAAACGGGGGGTTGAGGGAGGCGGTAGGCCCCCTCACACAGAACTAATTATCATAAACTCTTCTGAAGCCTAATTTGAATTGTTTAACACAGGTTTACATAACAGTACTCGTTATCTTACCTCTTAATCTGCAACCTGTATATATAGTATTAAATTTCAGGGTAAGAGAAAGTCGTGTGAGTGGCACACCAGATTATTTTTCTAACTTTTGTGCTTGGTATGGTAACAATCAATGCAAATGTCATTATTTTATTATATTTAGTTTGGAGAAAAAGAAAAAAAAAAAAAAAGATGTAAATGAGCAACCAAAATCAGCTTAAGTGATAGTTGTGGTGTATGATTTAAGGTTAACTGTCTATGCGAAGGACCTGAATTGTGAGATTCTTCTAAGGAGTCCTGACCGAGGAGACAATCTAGGCCTTTTACATAAAATTCCTTGTATAAAATGAACCCTTTCAAAAAAATCAAATTTATAAAAATGGCATCTTTAAAAAATTTCATTTTCTAAAAATGAACCTTTTGCACTGTTAACTTGATCTTAATTGTGAAGTAAACCCTTCTTCACTGTCAATTTCCTGGTTTGTAGGACTAAAAAACATTTCTTCTCTGTCAGTTTTCTGGGTTTTAATTCTAGGAAGCTTTCCTTCACTGTCAGTTTCCTGGGTTTTAACTCTAGGAAGCATTTCTTCACTGTCAGTTTCCTGGGTTTTAATACTAGGAAACTCTTCTTCACTGTCAGTTTCCTGGGTTTTAACACTAGGAAACTCTTCTTCGCTGTCAGTTTCCTGGGTTTTAACACTAGGAAACTCTTCTTCGCTGTCAGTTTCCTGGGTTTTCACACAAGGAAACTCTTCTTCGCTGTCAGTTTCCTGGGTTTTAACACTAGGAAACTCTTCTTCACTGTCAGTTTCCTGGGTTTTAACACTAGGAAACTCTTCTTCACTGTCAGTTTCCTGGGATTTAATACTAGGAAACTCTTCTTCACTGTCAGTTTCCGAAAAATTCCCAGAAGGGTCAATTTCATGTAATTCATATGTTGCATTACGTGTAAATCTAATATCATCTTTGGTAGGCAATGTTTCTCTTAAAAGCCCATCTAAAGACAAATAGACTATATATTCGCCTTTCTCTTTCGCAATACTTTTAGCAGTTTCTTCAATGAGCTTTGCATAATTTTCAACTAGAAAAGAGACAATTGATGTTGCTTTTTGATTGCTTCTCTTCTCTTCTTTTGACTCTTCTTCGCTGTCAGTTTCCTGGGTTTTAACACTAGGAAACTCTTCTTCACTGTCAGTTTCCTGGGTTTTAACACTAGGAAACTCTTCTTCACTGTCAGTTTCCTGGGTTTTAACACTAGGAAACTCTTCTTCACTGTCAGTTTCCTAGGTTTTAACACTAGGAAACTCTTCTTCACTGTCAGTTTCCTGGGTTTTAACACTAGGAAACTCTTCTTCGCTGTCAGTTTCCTGGTTTTTAACACTAGAAAACTCTTCTTCACTGTCAGTTTCCTGGGTTTTAACACTAGGAAACTCTTCTTCGCTGTCAGTTTCCTGGGTTTTAACACTAGAAAACTCTTCTTCGCTGTCAGTTTCCTGGGTTTTAACACTAGAAAACTCTTCTTCGCTGTCAGTTTCCTGGGTTTTAAGACTAGGAAACTCTTCTTCGCTGTCAGTTTCCTGGGTTTTAACACTAGGAAACTCTTCTTCACTGTCAGTTTCCTGGGTTTTAACACTAGGAAACTCTTCTTCACTGTCAGTTTCCTGGGTTTTAACACTAGGAAACTCTTCTTCACTGTCAGTTTCCTGGGTTTTAATACTAGGAAACTCTTCTTCACTGTCAGTTTCCGAAAAATTCCCAGAAGGGTCAATTTCATGTAATTCATATGTTGCATTACGTGCAAATCTAATATCATCTTTGGTAGGCAATGTTTCTCTTAAAAGCCCATCTAAAGACAAATAAACTATATATCCGCCTTTCTCTTTCGCAATACTTTTAGCAGTTTCTTCAATGAGCTTTGCATAATTTTCAACTAGAAAAGAGACAATTGATGTTGCTTTTTGATTGCTTCTTCCTTGAATTGCCAATAATAAATTACTTATCCGTTTATTATACGAAGTTTTATTTACGACACTTATACCATATTTATGATCATGGTATTCAGGTTCAAAATTTTTACCCAAATTGGGAAAACGCACTAGTTTCGTGTAAACTACATGCTTAGCACTAATTGATCCACAGTAAGTTGTTTCACGTTCATTAAGAATGTGGGGATGAATATCTACTAATTTAGCAGCATGAAGCATGGAGGAAAACAAAGGTTGTTGTCTAATAAGATCCTGTATGTTGTGAAAAATAATTTGCACATAACCAACATGTGGATGTTTAGCTTTGCCATTTGGTAAATAAGCAGGTTTCAGGGTTTCATCTCCACTAATTGATTTAAAACCTAGAGCATAAGCAACTGCGTGTCTGGGATTATCAGATGTCGCTATATAAGGTGATAATTTAGACTGAAATTTTTTATATGCTTCATGCTCCTTATTAGAATTTTCCTTATTAAATGTATCATAACTATTGATAAAACGCTGGTAATGCAGATGAATTATTTGCTTAGTTTCTTCGTCATTACCGTCATTATGCCACCATCGCTTACTCGATCCCATTTCTTTAAGTTTAGCAAATTCTGATTTTACTTGTTGTGTTGCCTGTTTAATTTTCTTTTTCTTCTCATCACTATCGATGATTTCACCAATACTAATTTTAGCAAGATCATAAACAGCTAAGCTATAAATAGACTCGAAAAAACCATTTTGTTCAATTTGTACTCGAATATTTTTTCTTTTTTCAGCCTGGAAAAAAGTTTTGGAGAAATTTGTACCTCGGTAATTAACGACAAAAAGAGGTGGATATTGAGAAAAATCTATTTTTTCTCCTTTTCTAATTTCACAATTAATTTTCTTTATAATCTCTTTTAAAAGTTTCTTCTTACTTTTTTGTACTCTTTGAGATCTTTCACTAACTGTTTTCTTTTCTTGTATTTTAAATTCTTCTTCAGAATCACTACTTGCTCCACTATTACTATCAGTACCCTTAAGGACTTTAATGCCAACATATGAAGTCATAACTATTTATAATTATTTTGTTATTGAAAATATCCTACATAAAACTGTATTTAAACACTTTAAAACAATTCTTAGTTTTGGGATTTTTTTTTTTTTTCATTAATTGCCTTTTTATGACTTTTTTTATTTTTCCCAGTGTCATATAAGCATGTTTATCATCGACATTTTTACCATATTTACTACAATGATAGTTAGGTTTGAAAGGTACACGCGAATTGGGAAGTGTACTACTTTTGTATAAAAAAACATACATTGGCATTAATTGATTTGTAATTTATTGTTTAACTTCGCATTAATTAAGAATATGGCAGTTAACCCCTTAACGTGCGGTGCCCTCGCCACGTGGACGCAATTATTAAGCCCCAACTGTAAAAGCTCATCCCTAAATTTAAACAAAATTTTACTTTTATAACATAGAGGTAAAAAAGTCATTTAATTTTTGTATTTTAATTCGGTTCCTAAATTCTGGTGGCAGTCTAATTTAAATGAACATGATTAGCTTGAGCGGCAAAAGATCTACTAATTAGTGGCATAAAGCATAGACGAAGTTTTTTCATTCCATTTCTATTCTAATCTTCTTGATAGCTTCATTTAGAAGAGCTAAGCAGTTTGTTTGAGCTTTAGATCTTTAAAAGTTAACTATTGTGAAAATACTCTTTAATGAAATATTTTGCTGGTTTGGAATGACAACATAATCATAATATTTTAAATCTTCAAGAAAATTCAAATAAGTGAAATAAATAATTGAAAAACTCCTCAAGATGTTAGGCAACTTCCATAGAATCTTAGAACTGTTGATTTGCCTAAAAGAAATCGTATGATTGCTAGATTGGTGAATTTGTTGCACTTTTTGGTTCAGATATCATCATCAGAAACAGGTTGTTAGTGGGTGAAGCTGCAGTTAAAACAGAAAACATAAGGATATTGCAAACAAAATGCTCACAAGAGAAACAGGAACTTGCAATGCTTTTGCTTTAAAGGCTTGGAAAGGGACTGACAGTGCTAAATATTTTTAAAATTAAAATAAAAACATTTTTTAATAGTTATTTCACGAAAGTTTAAAGCTCTTCAGCTTTTCGGCAACAAAATATTAAATATCTCGCTTTTAATTTAAATAATTAAAATAATGCTATGCTTTATAATAGTAGTTGCTTAAGGATTTCACATCACAAACAGTCGAATAGTCAATAAGTCGTTTTGCTTTGAATTAGAACCGATTCCTTTTAGCAGGACAATAATAAACAAATTGTTTTCTATCGTAAGTTAAGAAATTATTTAATTGTAAAGATGAGATAATTGTTCAGTGACAGGTTTTTTTTCCTCTCTCTTAAATAGTTTTTAATTATGCTTATTGCAATATTATTAAATTAATAAAAGTCGTATCACCTGTTGTTTTATTGATGTGCTCGCTCTCTTCTGCCAGCTATGATAGGTTGGTGTAGCATGCTCACAAATAAAGTTGATTCAATTAATCACATTAAATCATGAAAAAAGTAGAAACAAATTAATTATTTGAAGTGAGAAATAAATAAAATGAAATGATCGTTTTTCAACTTGCGCCTTATTCACCCTACAACTAACTATACTCCTTGTAAAAGAAATAGGCCGATGAGTTTCTTTCCCGCAGAGCACCGTAACTATGGGAGCGGATCACGTGACCGACTGATAGATTTCTTTTTTTGCACTTCGTTGAGGTAGTTCTAGCTGTGGTTAGATTTTACAACGCTCGTCGTGCTTGTTGTTATTACCTTTTTCTGTGACTTTTCATTTATTTTAGGATGTAAGCTGATATTAGAAAACAATCTAAAACGATGATTTATAATGTTTATAGCTTCTTCAAAATATTATTTTGGCAAATACCTAAATTAATTTCACATAGTTACAAAATTGAATTACATTACTCTAATGGTTAAGTTTCATTAAGATTATTTCAAAAAAACGTAGTTTTCACTCATTTGATGCAATTGTTCTGCAAGATTTAATACAATAGCTTTGTTTTAATTTATATATAGAAAAATCGTAAATATATGTATATCGGATTCTAACAGCATTTTAGTCATTAAATTATAACACAATTGAAGATTATAGAAAATGTTAATACGAAAAAAAAAAAAAAAAAAAAAAAAAACTGCGTCAAAATACTATAAAACATTTTCGTACCCCCTCCTAAAAAAAATAAAATAAAAATAGGGCTTCATTTCCTTTGTGTCTAGTGCCATGGGATGAAATTAAAGTAAAGGGAATATTTTCGATCGTTATAAATTCCTTCAATAAATTGGATTCTATACGCTTTTTATTCTAATGGACTTTTAAGTTTCTCTGATAAATAAAGAGTTTTAAAAAAATCTTTGTTACAAAAATGTGTTTCATATTTAAACTTCCAAATATATATAGATTTCAAATATGTAATAACAAACGCACAGTTTGTGAAATAATAATAATAAATTTTGTGAAATAATAATATTAATAATAAAGAATCAGATGGTTATAAATCCGAAATACAAGAGTAGCAGTTAAGTTGTGATTTTTTTTTTATACAGAGAGAAAATACTCTTTCGTTCTATAAATGAGCGAATAATTTCGATTTCAGACGTTTTGTTAAATATCTCAAAAAGAATTTGACCAGTCATCTGTCAAAGGGGTCCAGTAAAAAAAAAAATAAATAAATAAAGGATATATATATATATATTTATTTATTTTTTATTTATTTATTTATTTATTTATTTATTTTTTTTTTTTTGGGGGGGGGGAGGTTCTAACCTTTTAAAGTTCACTGAAAATTTCCTTTTGAAAACTGCTGAGCTAATTTTTAAAAATGTCTATTACACACATAATTGATCATAAATATGAAAAAAAAAAATCTTTTTAATTTTTGAGAAAATTTTAATTTGAAATATCTGTATGTTAATCTCATTCAACTGAAATTATAATTAATTTAATTCATAACTAATTGTAACTAAACACTATAAATTGCAAAAACTTGCAACAGTTGTTTTAAATCAAAATAATAGCATTGCTCTTTCATCAGGAGAAAAAAACTAGGCACGAGTACATCATCAAAAGAGCAAATGTGCACACACACATTGTAATAATAGTTGTCTACACTTTAGCGTGTAAAAGTAATTCTTAAAGACATAAGTAAGTTCTAGTGGATGAATGCACTTTATTTAATGAATATTCAGCCTGTAGATAGAGCCCGCAATGATATTGTTATGAAAGCTGTCGACATTTTTGCGTGTAGAAAGTAGTTCTTAAAGACATAAGCAGGTTTTAATCGATGAATGCATTTTATTTAATGAATATTCAGTAAATAGTTGAAGAAGACATTTTTTGTACCACAAAAAACAATAATTAATGAATATTCTGGAAATAATTGAATGAAAAGTCATTCTTACTACAGAAATCAAATAAACGTTGTTAAATACACTGCGGACAAGAAATTTCGCTACTTCACGAACAACCGAAAATTTTGAAGTCTGAATGGAATTTGAATTCATCGAGTCATTTTCAGTTATTTATAGAATTTTCGAAATACTTCTGCACTAGAAACCAATGAATCATTACAAAATATTCCAGAACTCGACTCCCATTGAAGTTAAAGTTTTCAAACTTTGTTAATACTGAACTGCCACTTTTTGCTACATTTGAATGTCTAGTTTGACGCTACTTCAATGTTCACCTTTGTGGGAATGAAAAACTACCATCGGTTTCCATTTTTACTGTAATACTGTATAAAAGTAGCACGTAAATATATAGGTAAGTATTAGTGTACAATCATCAATAATCATTCTTTTTTTATGGCCTTGTTAGTCATTTTTAGAACTTTCGAAAAATTTAGTTCTGCGCTATAAACTAATGAATCTTCCCGGAAAATTCCAGAACTCTGTTCTTATTGAAGTTAGACGTGCTACCGAATTTAAACAACCCTAAACTGCAAATTTTCGCAAAATTCAGTTGCCAAGTTTCCAGAAACAATGGCCAAGACTAAAATCTGAGTTGGCTACAAACTTAGCTGCTTGGCGAGATTAGATTAGCGATCAAATTAGGCGGCAAATATTATTTCAGTATCCATTAGTAAACTCTTTCTCAATTTTAACGGAGTTAATTGTTTTGGTATCATGTATCGTTTCTCGCCAATAATTTTCGCTAAAGAGAACAAAAGTAGGCTATTTATAATCGAATGATTTTCACTGAATTCTAAGCTGCGCATTTGCCAATGAGAGAGATTCTGTAATAAACCGTATAATACTGTTCGTGAAAAAACTACTCTATCTATCTCGGCGGTATATATATAATCCTATCATCATGACTTTTGTGATATTGGAGTACCAGTTATTATTATTATTTATTTATTTGCTTGTTTTTAGGAATGCTCGTAAACTGGAACCTGCCTGTTTATTTACGAATCATTTACCTCACACTAGACCAATAAAAAATTTACAATTGCAATATTCAATTGTGAATGTCAGTGTTTTTTTGAGGGGGGGGGGGGGCTTCAGCCCCTTAGCCCACCCTTAAATCCGCCACTGTCCCAATGGGTGTATAAGGAAGCCATGTGGTGTCCACACCAGATTTTTAAAATTTATTATTATTATTTTAATTATATGTTTAACGTTTTTTAATATTTTAATATTTTTAATGTTTTAGAATTTGTTTCTTGGATTAAGATTTTCTGAACCTCTATTAAAACGTCACCTCATTAAAAGTCCCAATTTTTGAAGGCATGGTAGGTGGCCGATTTAGGGAAGTTTTACAGTATTCTATTTCTTACCGATAATTTTTGTAATAATTGTAATTTTTATCAAAATAATTTCACATTTAAATTAAATATAAGTAAGCAATTTGTTTTGGTATCTAAAATATTTTTTGAAAAACAAAATTATTTCTGAAAAGCATTCAAAATTAAAACAAGTATATTAATGATTATCCTAAAACTATATAGACAAATAAGTAAATTTGTATAACTAAAATCATTTAGAATTTGTTTCCTGAATTAAGACTTTCTAAATCTCTATTAATAGGCCAGGCCACCTCTGTAAAATTCCAATATTTGAAAGCATATTGGGTAGCCTTTTGGGGAGGTTTCGTTGCACTCTATTTCCTGCAGATAATTTTTGTAAAAATTGTAATTTTTATCAAAATACTTTTACGTTTAAATTAAACATAAATAAACAATTTGTTTTCGCATATAAAATATTTTTTTGAAAAAAAAAAAAAAAAAATCCAAAAAAGCTCTCAAAGTTACAACAAATTAATATTAGTGATTATCAGAAAGCTATATATACTGAAGAGTAAAAAAAACTGGTATAAGCAATGTAAATGACAGATGTATTTAACCAATCAGAGTAACATGGTTCGGTCGCCATGTACCTATATAAAATAACGGGTGTTTGTGAAAGTTGTTAGATCGATTCCTGCTGCTACAGCGACAAGTTATAAAAATTTAAGGGACTTTGAACGTGGTATTATAATCGGTGCGCAAGAGAAGCGTGGTAGAATCTCCGAGGTAGCGATGAAGTTTGACGTACGACCATTTCATGAGTGTACTTTGAATATAAGAAATCTGATAAAACACTAAATCTCCGACATCGCTGCGGTCGGAAAAAGATCATAAAGAACGGGATCAATAATGGCTGACGAGAATCATTAAACATGACAGACAACTTTTATTAAAAATTGCTGTGGATTTCAATGTTTGGGCATAAAAAACTGCCAGCGTGCAAACTATTCGCCACGGACCATCATTGATATGGGTTTTCGGAGCCGAAAGCAAATTCGTATACCTTTGGTGATCGCACGACACAAAGCTTTGCGCCTCTCTTGGGTCCGCCAACATCGCCATTCGACTGTTCATGACTGGAAACAAGTTGCCTGATCTGGCCATGTCTCGTTTCCAATTCTATCTGTCGATGAACATGTACGGGTATGAAGACAACATCATGAATCTATGTACAGTGCGGCCACATATCCTAAAACTGTAGTGAGGACGCGTCCAAAATGTTGGAGGGAGGCCAGCTTGACCGACAGTTCGAAATTTGGAAAACATCTAATAATTCCGCGCTATGTTATTGCTCATTTTCTCTGAGTCAGACGACTGTCACCCCTATTTTAGCATTGGACTCGTCGAGTTAGCACTTGCGCAGATGCTTCCATGGTTTCATGAAATGTGGTCGAAGAATACTCTACATGTCGGCAGGGAACTGTTCAAGCTGGTGGAGGCTCTGTCTTTTATTGGGCTTGTGCAGTTGATGCGATGTGAGACCACCAATACGTCTAGTCTAGATACAACTCCGACAAGTTACAGCTATACGTAAGCATCCTGTCCGATCACCTGCACCATGTCCATTGCGCATTCCGATGGACTTGAGAAGGCATATTCCTTTAGGCTGAGATCCCTAGCGTAGGCAACTGACTTTAACCTAAATACCATACCATTCCTGTAATTTTTATCAAAATACTTTCACATTCAAATAAAACATAAATACTTCAAAAAAGAAGCCAAAGACTTATGGTATCAGCTTATGATAGAAATAATACTAAGTTGAACAATTTGTTCTTGTGTATAAATGGTTTTTGTAAAAGGTAATTATTCCTAGAAAGCTTTCAAAATTAAAACAGACTGATATTAATAATTATCAGAAAGTTATACAGACAACTTATGCGAATTTGAATGGTTAAAATCATTTAGAATTTATTTCCTGAATTAATATTTTCTGAACCTCTATTAAAAGACCACCTCTGTAAAGGTCCAATGTTTAAATGCACGGTGGGTGGCCTTTTTATAGAGGTTTTACTGTTTTCTACTTATAGCCGATATTTTTCGTGATAGCTGTAATTTTTAGTACCCCACCAATGGACGGGAGGTTCTGCTCTCGAAGCAAGAAGACGGGAATTGCTGGGTTCAATCCTATGGTAGTACTCGTCAACCTAGTCATTCGGAGTTTTCCGTGGTTTTCTTCGAAATTCGCGTGAAAACGGGCTAGGAACCACCATCGAGAAACGCTACTCAAGACCAACTGGCAAGAATCGGACGTCATCACGGGAAGACAGTCTTTTCGTCTCAACATTTAAGGACTGCACACATTAGAACCAACTGCAACGAGGAAAATGGTTGTAAATTATCCATTACCGGAAAGTGACCCTTGAACTTTTGGACAGGTTTACGTTGAAGGGCATTATTTTGAAGAATATTGCAAAAGAAACCCAAGTTTTCCATGCCAATTATCACGACAGGAGGTTTGTCACAGGGAAAAATCGACCTTCGAGGATTGCGTCAACTCAAATAGCACATAAAAAGAAAATTGAATAAAGCTGACATATTAACCAGTGTTTTCCGTCCTAGTCAATACCAAGCTTGAAGCACAAACATCGACGTGGGACTAAAGCTGCGTTCAAACACTAGCAACAGCAGGGCGACAAGGGCAGGCTCTATTCAAATCCCTTTAATGTGTGATTTGAGCCGTCGCGAAGCTGGAAAGCCGTTATCTCCTCTGACAAACCTCCTACTGCGATAATTACGTTGGGGGACTTGGGTCTCTTTTGTAAAAGAGCAATAAAAAGTAATGTCCTTCATTGTAAACATGTGTAAAATTTCAAGGCTCACTTTCGGACAATGGATAATTTATGACTTTGTCGCTCTGCATCATTGCTAGTGTTTGAACGCAACTTAAGCGGTAAGCAGATCTATTAAAATTTCTTGTGATGTGGTTTTTTAGTTGCCGCATGCTTCGAAAGGGGATTTCCTCGTCTGACAAAGGTAAAATTTTAATTTTACAATAGATGAAATAATTCCTATATTTTTTTTTTTTTCTGAATTGTCTGCAAGAATATTTTACATTGTTTTTGTTGAAACACAAAAATTTTGTTAATCAAACTTTTTGTTGCTATATCAACAAAATAATTTGGTTAATTTAATTACAAGTTGTCATAAAAAATGCAAAATATTCTTATTATCCTTAACCGTTTTGCAGTATTTGTAATACTGTTCTTAAACTTTGAAATGTTTATTAATTATTGGGCTTCCGTTTTTTGTTTAGCTAAAGAAATTACATGTTTTTATTGTGTATTTTTATTTTATTTTATTTTTTCCTATTCGGTAATAAATTCAAATTCTGGACACTGAACCCCGTTAGACTAATCTACTATGTACTGGAAGAGTACTCGAAGTCCACACAATATATGCCAATTAAACATTCTTTTAATAGAGAAAAATACAAATACAAGAAACCAAATGCTTTTATTGTTTCCAAAATAAACATTAATACAAATACAAATACAAGATAGCTAATAACATGCAATAATTGATGACTTTATAAACTAGCACATATATTTAATTTCAGGGCAAATACCTAAAATTAGTTTAAAAAAAAGATTAAAAGGCATGAAATGTATGGTAAGAAGTACTATTTTTCACAATAAAACATAAAACATTTAAGAAATTTTTTTCAAAATAATGAATTTGTGATTGTCGGATTTATTATTATTGAAAACGCTTAAAAAACACCAAGTTCGAAATCAGATGATAATTTCACAAATAAGTCCTTCATGCATATAATATTATAGAAAGAGAACTAACATTCAAAACATTTTGACGAGAACTAACATTCAAAATATTTATCATAAATGAAAGTTTTTGCGTATTATTTCTTTAAAATTGCAAGATTTTCCAATTTTTTCTAAAATTTTTATAAAAAAAAAAAAAAAAAAAAATTAATATGCTTACAGGAAATAACAATATTTTTTTTTTTTTTTTTAAATATCTTTAAATGTACAACTTTTAAATTTTCGAAATCATAAGAAATTTTTACAACTAACTATGCCAAGATTTTATTTCTGATTATTGTAAAAAAAATTTCAGTAGATTGAGCAGTATATCATCGACGCTACTGAAACTATAACCATAGTTCCATGATTTGGCACTTTATGTTAATCGTAGTCGTAGCTAGAAACTCTACTCAATATAGGGTCTCTAGTCATGGCATCAAATTAATATAAAACGTTTCTTTCTCTATACAAAGAAAAGAATATTCTATTTTCTCTATATAAAGGTAAGATGGGAAGTTCTAGCTGGAGTAGTTCTAGAACACAAAGGCTTATTTCAACAATATATAAACTGTGTGCGACAGTTAACAGCAGTCATGGATTGCGAAATTTTTGAACAAGATGATACAACATCGGCATATAAACCAAATACGAGTTACAGTGCAATTCATGGTATGTTTGGAAAAGTTACAGTATCAACGGTCCTGTGGCCTCCGACATCACCCAACCTTTCTACATGTAATTTTTTTTTGGGGGGGAAATGTATTAAACAATAATATAAAAATAATTCGTACACATTGGACGGATTGAAATTAAACATTTCTGTCACTACTGCACAAAGAAATATATCAGATCACTTATAGCGGGTGTCCGGGTTAAAAAAAAAAAAACTTTAGCTTGACTTTTGTTTATTCCAAGGTCTTTAATAGCGATTGTGATAACTATAATCATAATATTGTAATACGTTAGTGTAACTGTAAGGTTATAATGTAACATAAAGTAATAAATAAAGAATATGCCTGGTTATTAAAATAATAATAATATCTAGGTAATTTTTTGCGTGCGTATCATGTATTAAAAATTTATGTGTGTCTTAAAAAAAATATTTTAAAGACGTACAGCATATTCAAGAAAAGATTGAAAAAAAAAAATATTTTTGTTTTCACTTGAAATTATTAAATATATCTAACGAAATTAATAGTAATTAAATTTACAGAAAAGCTAGATACCCCTTCGCTTCCAGTTTTCCCCTTTCTTTTTAAAATAAGGTAAATTAAGGCTTTAGTGGGTCAAATAAAATAGTAATATTCTGCTAAAATAAAAACAAAAATTAACTGTAGGGGCAATTGTGGAAGGGGGACATATATGTTCCACTGGTCTTTCTAGATAGTCCATTTTTATGATGTATCCCAGTGGAGTTGAGGCGAGGATACAGTAAAAAGTTCAGTTCCTTAGTTCTAAATTGATTTTACAATACTTTTAAAAATAGATACATGAAAATACATAAAATACACAAACATATGAATGTAATCACAGAATATGCACTGCGATAAATTTCATGCTTATTTATCCCATCGGGGTGAATTAATATTTGTAGAGCATTATGTTCTATTCTAGTGGGGTTGAAAGGGTTAATACATGCACATATATTTTAATGATATTTTCTTGTTAGTTACTTATAAATAATTACGCCATTCAATAATTCCAGAAAAAATACATTTCAGGTAAAATAAAATTTCCCTGCAAAATATTTATTAAGACTGAGTAAATTACTAAAAATAAAACAGTGTAACAATATATATATATATATATTTCAGTTATTGAATGGAAAGTGCATATATAGATTGCGAATAATAATATAAAAAACTGCTGAACATGTAGAGTTTTATTTAAATTTTCATACTTATTCAGATGCAAGATAAATAAAACTCTTAAATGCGCTATTAGTTTAAAATATGATGGAGAAAGATTAAAGTGTATTTGCCAAAAATTATGATATTGTTAACTGCTAATTATTTAATTGAGGACTAAAATAATTATAAATTAACCAGAAAATGGTCTATAAAAAACACATACTACATAACATTACATTTATCTTCAAAATAACTGGAAGTGCATAAAAAAAAATTATATGCAAATAAAAATTATTATTATTATTATTATCATCAGGTGTGTAACTTTCGGGATAAAATTGCTAATGGTTAAAATTTTACAATGATTTAAAAAATAATTTTTTTTGTTCTTTATGAAAACTTTCATTTAAAGTAAAATTAATACCAAAATTTAAAAACAACAAATATATTTACAATTATATATTTTTTAAACAGTTAAAATTTCAAAAATGAAAGTAACTTGTACTTAAAATATTTTTTTTTCTTCTTCTTCTTTAACGAAAACTATAAGACATCATCGAAGACAGAAAATTTTCATGATAATAAAGTAAAGTTGTACGACCAATGAAAAAGTTAGTTTTAACAATCAATAAAATAACAAGAAACAGTCGTTACTTTTTTAAAAAACAAAATTAAAATGTTTTGCAAATAAACATCAATAACATTACATATAATATAAATGCTGAAACAGAAACATCAAAAGACTAATAAAAATGCCAAAATTGTAATTCAAAGTTAAAAATGTGTAAATACAAAATTGTAAATATGTGTTTAAACATTAAAATTACAGTGGTGGTAACAAAGATGAGTATGAAAAATAAAAAGTATTACACGTATTTTCATAATGCAAGCAATTATACACTTTTTTCTTTTCATAAAATGTCAACAGTAGCAAGAAATAGTGAAAAGTTTTTGTGACGTAACAAACTGTGAATTTTTCCCTCGGAACTATTTTCAATATGCTTTAAAATATGAAGACTAAACTCCACTCATCATTTGTTAATCAAAAGAGAGTCTTATCCCACTGAAAAGGATAGCTGTAGAGAGCTTTTTCTGTATCCATCGCATAAACAGCCAAATACTGCCTAAAAAATGAAAATAAATAAATAAATAAAAAAATAAATGAAACTCACGGGCTATTTTACCATGTTTTTATTAACTTCTATTATTGTTTGTTTGTTTGTCAGGTCTTGCAATCGAATTTTAACTAACTTCCCTACTAGCTAGACATTTGAAACTTTCACAATGGCTCAGAACCCAGTGACAACACAATACTTCGAAGTCCAATTTTCGAAATTTTGATTAGTTTTCTTATAATTAATTAAAATATGAAAATAATAACATCCTAATAGCGTTAAAATAGCCATTAAAATATTAGCTATAATTCAATTGTTGCCCCCCCCCCCCCAAAAAAAAAAAAAAAAAAAAAAAAAACAGAGTTCACTTTTATTCGACATAAAAATAAATACATTTAATTAAACGAGAACATTAAAACATTATAAAAAGTTAAATTATGCATCTCACAAAAATTGACGTCATTATCATTTTAAAAATTTTATGCACATTGACATGCAAATTTTATACTCTATGATTCATCAGAAAATTTAAAACATGGTATATAAAAAGTTTTTTTTTTTTTTTTTTAATCTTATAATTATTTTTCATTCAAATGAAGTAACAAACAAGTTTTACATTAAGAGGACTCTCTACTTATCGTTCCCAGAAGCCAAAGCCAATGTTATTCTATGGAGAATTTTGCCCCCTTATAACTCGTTAACTAATACATATTTTTAAATTCTGTTTTCACATTCAAAAATTCACAACTATTAAACAGTTTATCGCTTTCTAAAATTTTATCTTTTAAATTTTTAATATTTTATTTTGAGGTTGTAAAATGCGAGTTTTCACAATGTGAAATTTTGCATATTTGAGCACAATAAAAATAAAATAAATTTTTTAAAAATAAAGTCTTAAAAATTAAAAAAATCAATTTTTAGAAAGCGATAAAATTTTTAGCAATTGTGAATTTTCTGAATGTGAAAAGAGAATTTAAATTTATGCATTAGCTAATAAATCAAAACAGGGCGAAATTCCCCATAGAATGACATTTGTTTCGCCTTTCAGAGACAATAAGTAGAAAGTCCCCTTAACATAATATTTGTTAGACAATATTATTTAATAGATAGTTACTCATTTTTCAAAAAATTTTAGATTATTAAAAATTGTTTTTTAATAATACAATTTTCCCCCCTAAAAACATTTTTTTTTTCCCTTTTTTTTTTTTTGTACTACAGACAATTTTTTAGACAAAATTTTCTTCTTTATGTTTTTGTAAACTCTTAAAAACTATAGACTGTTTTGTTAATATGCAAAGTTTAAGGTGGTCTATAGCAAAGGGTAACAACGATTTTTTTTTTCCTTTTAACACTGAGAAATTTTTTTTAACTGACATCTAGAATCTAGATTGTGGCCCTAGTGAAAATAGTTCCATGTCATCCTTATAATTTCTAGTCTTCTTGAGAAGCGAGTTCTAAAAACCCCTATTACAATTCTCGTGCATTTGCCTATATTATTGATGTCAAACTCATTTAAAAATCTCTGCAAATAAATGTGAACACAAGAGGCAAGATTTAGCAACTATAATCTTGGTTTATCTTTATGACCTAATTCTAGAAAATCAAGCGAGAATTTCTCGCAATACAAAGGATTCAGAATACTCAAGAATATTGTTTCACCGGCTAGAAATGTGTAGACTAGAAATTCTCGATCATTTCTTCTATTCAGCTTATTGGCGTGCCTTATACGCATAGCACGGTAATCTATATTTCTAGTTTAGGGATTTAGAAAATGACTACTTATTCGTTCTAGATGAAAGCGGTATATATTTTTTTTTCTCAGTATATTTATTGTGCCTGCTTTGAAAACCCAGGGAAAATAATATATATACCGCATTTATCTAGAATGAATAAGTTATTTTCTGAATCCCTAAACTGGAAATGTAGATTTCCGATTTATGCATATACGCCATAAAGTAACAAAAAATCTAAATAGACGAAATGATCGAGAATTTCTAGTCTATACTTTTCTAGATGGTGAAACAAAATTACGAATATTAAGAATCCTTTGTATTGTGAGGCTTGATTTCCTAGAATTGGGTCATAAACCATGATTATAATCACTAAAACTCGCCTTTTAAGTTCATATTTATTTGCAGAGATTTTTAAATAAGTTTGACCACGATAATGTAGGAAAACGCTCGAGAATTCTAATAGGGTTGTGTATGTCTGTGAGTGAACACGCTAGCGTCTAAACGCTTTGTTCAATTAACCTGAAAGTTGGTACGCATATTGTAAGTCACCATAGTACGAACCCTATAGATTTTGGTGAATATAGCACTTATAGTTTTTTTACAGGGACACAAAGAAAAATTCTTTATCATTATGGCCTATGGGAGCAAAATCTTAAAAGTGCGATAGCATCTAAACGCCATATTCAATTGAGCAAAAAATTTATACACATATTACAGGTCACAAATACTCAATCTGTATAGATTTTGGAGAATCTAGCACTTATAGTTTTTTTACAGGGACACAAAGAAAAATTCTTTATCATTATGCCTATGGGGCCAAATTTTTAAAAGTGTGATAACGCCTAAACGCCTTATTAATCTGAGCAAAAAATTTGTACACATGTTATAGATCACAGTTGAACTAACTGTATAGACTTTGGTGAATCTAGCACTTACAGTTTTTTTACAGGGACACAAAGAAAAATTCTTTATCATTATGGCCTATGGGACTAAATTTTTAAAAGTACGATAGCATCTAAACGCCTTATTGAATTGAGCTGAAAATTTATATGAGTATTATAAGTCACTGTTGCACTAACTATAAGCATTTTTGTGAATTTAGCATTTATAGGTTTTTACAGGGACACAACGAAAAATTCTTTATCATTATGATCTATGGGCTCAAAGTTCAGTAGCGTTAAATAAAACATCGTGTAATAGATGGAGAAAAATACTCAAACACTCTATTATGGTTTTTTCTCTTTTGTTTGTTTAACAACTCCTCTTTCTTTACTTTATCTACAAAACTGTTAATTACTCAATGTTCGGAAAGTCGAGTGGAGTCACTCCAGATTTTTTTATTAGGGTCAATTCCGTTGTTTAGTTTTCATGCTAATATTTCCAATGCAATAATCCTCAAAATTCATATTTATATGAAAAATTTACAATTTCGCTATGTTGATAAAATCGTAAATTACGAATAATTTACGAAATTTTCCTATTAGAATATTTGTATTCAATCATGTTCAAACAAATATCATAAATAATAACAGGAGACTTGGCGTTGGAATATTAAAACCCGAATAAACTACTACGACCTTTTTGCACTGAAGACGGTACGCTGTAGACTACCGAAACAGCTGTATGCATTTCCAATATTTTTCTTTGGCGTTTCTGACGTAGTAGTTTATTCGGGTTTAAATATCATAAATGTAATTTTGAAGTTGTCAAATGTGTTTATGATCCTCAAAATGGAAGTTTATGCTCAATTTTGCCTTATTTTGACATGTTAAGTAAATCGTAAATTTCCAATAACTTACGAAATTTTTATATTGGAAATTCATAGTCATTAATATTCATGCCAGTATCCTAAATAATATTTCAAAAGTAGTCTGACATCTTTACGATGAAAATATCGCTCAAAATTGACGTTTATGTTAAAATTTTGCCCTATACTGCCATGTTAAGAAATTCGTAAATTTCCAATAACTTGCGAAATTTTCAAAGTAGCATATTTATAGTTACTGATGTTCATTCCGGCATCAAAACGGATATTTTAAAACTGGTCTGGCATTTTTAGAGTAAAAAGTTTACATTTAATGCACGTTTAAATGAATTTTTGTCCTATTCTCCCATGTTAAGAAAATCGTAAATTTCTAATAACTTACGAAGTTTTTAAAATCGAATGTTGCAAATGAATAGGGTTCTTGCCAGTGTCGAAAGTAATATTTTAAAACTGATCTGACCTCTCTGCGATAAATTGTTCTTGAGATTTCGTGTACAAAGACTAACAAACTAACGGACTAACACACTAACCCACTAACAGACAGACACCAAACAAATTTTGTCATTTTCGGATTCCTCACACCCAAAAACGTGTAAAAAAGTCAAAAAACCGAGGTCAAAAATTTTCACGATTACCTAAGTTCCCCATACCTATAGTATGATGGGGAACTAAAAACAGTTTTATTTTACATACATTTCTTTATACCGATACCCGCATGAATAATGTAGCTACATTATTTATAGAACTTTTAAGTTTGATATTCAATTAAAAAAATTAATTTGAATTATTTAGGGAATCGCTTCACCGCCACTCTTAATATTTCCCTAGTTTCGAGTAGCCTTGTTTATTTATTTGCAAATTATATACGTATCAAAAAGTGTACTTAAATTTAGTATATCAAAAAGGAAATAAAATAAAAATCATTTCGTAACTTTAAATGCATGTTGAGCTATTTTCAAATATACACTGGACAAAAAAAAAAAAAAAAAAACTACATAAAATTTATGTTTTCTAAAATTATAGAAATTTAACTTAAAATTGCATCTCAATTTGTCCAAAGAAATATTTGTATTTTCTTCGTTCTTTACTTTCTTTTTTCCTATATAAGAAGAAAGTACTGGACTGGTGGTAATTTTCGAATTTCGGTTTTCAACGGATTTACACGTTTTGAAATATCCTGAACACGATTCGAGTATTTTTAGAAAATGTCTGTATGTATGTGTATATCAAAAAATTTGTGGACACTGTATCTCACGAACCAATGGACGATGATTAACCAAACTTGGTATAGGAGTGAGCTGATTTCTGCGAAAGAATATGCAGTTACTGCGATTCAGAGAGGTTTTTGGACTGTTCCAGAACATTCATCGAATAGTGACTTTTACTGTACGAGTAACAGCTTCAACTGTTTCCAGAATATTCGAAGAATTAACACTACTAGTGGACTGTTTTCGAGAATGTTCATTTTAATAATAGTTTTGTTGCACAGATTCTAGAAGTTCAAAAAATGTTTGATATTGCCAATTTCGTTTAAACGTTTCAATTAAAAAGAAATAGCGAAGCGGGCAAGGGCTGCTAGTTATTATTATTTGAACAAAAATAAACGATCTGTATTACTGTTTTATAATTGTTATTTTAAGAATTTTAATTTATTTCAACGTTATTTACTTTCTTCTACATTCAATAGAAAAAAGTATTAAATTCGTAAAAATTTTCGATTTCCGGTTTTCGACGGATGAACACGTTTTGAGAGGTCTAGAATCCGATTTCACCATTTTTAGAAAATGTTTGTCTTTCTCTCTGTGTGTGTGACAAAAATTTTGTGGCAACTGTATCTCCGGAACTACTGCTCCGAATTGTATATAAATTTATACGTAGATGCACCTTGACCTACATTAGTGCCTAGCAACTTTTGGTGTTAACCGCTCAATAGGTGGCGCTGCTATGCAGCGATTTCAGCAATTTAATGAGAGGCTATATCTGAAGTTCATGTGTAATCAAATAAAACTTGATATGTAAGAAGGCCATTATGAGACATTATTCTGATTCAATTTGAATGCTTATCGGCCAGCAGGTGGCGCTGCTACACAGCGATTTCCACAACTTAAAGAAGGCTATATCTCAGGAACTACTGCTCAGAATTGCATATAAATTTATATATAGATGCACCTTGACATAAATTAGTACCTATCAACGTTTGGTGTCAGCCGCTCCACAGGTGACGCTGATACACAGCGATTTCTGCAATTTCAGGAAAGGCTATATCTCAGGTTCTATTGCGTATAATCAAACAAAACTTCATATGTGAGAAGGCCATTGTGAGACATGCTGAATCAAGTTGGATGCTTATAGGCCAACAGATGGTGCTGCTATACTGGAAATTTTCTCGATAACGGAAAGGCTATATCTCAACTTCTATGGCATATAACTGTACGAAACTTGATATGTGAGATAAACATTATATAAACGTTGTCTTTCTTTGGATATTTAGTGCTAATTTTCTCTAAGATGAAAATCATTTGCATTCACCATGTTAGATAATTTTAATAATAGTTTTAATAAATTATTTGCCCTCAGTGAATTTGTATAAGAAAATATAGAAGGAAGTCTTGTGGTGGCCACAACATACTAGTTTTAATTACTTTCGATTTTGATAAGGGTTTGCATACATTTTTTAAAACTAATTTTTTATCTTTTTAGATGCTGTGACTAATATGATTTCGATATACATTTTCGGAACACCTATAATCCGGAAAAATCTTTAATCCGACAATGTCTATTTCCTTTCGATGCAGGATTATCGATTCTTCACTGTACTTTTTGGAATTCTGAAATGCAGAGGCTACTAGACGTTTGTCGGCTAAAACCTTTCGCCAAGGGCGGCTAAAAGTGTAAGTACAGTCATGCTAAAAATTTTACATACGCAGTTCGGTGCGATTTTAACTGATAGAAGGTCAGGAATAGCAGCACCGTCGTTTGGCCATATACACATTTTCTATTTGCTGCATATATATTTAATGCAGACCTTTCCGTAAAAATGGAAAATTGCAGCACAGCTAGCACCATCTGTAGACCAATATGCACCCAAATTGAACCAGCATAGTTTTCGATAATATCCCACTCATATATTAAGTTTTATACAATTATACACTATAGAAGCTGAGATATAGCCTTCCGTAAATCGTGAAAATTGCGGCGCATAGCAGCGGTATGCACCAAAAGCTGATAAACACCAATTTAGGTCAAGTTACAACAAAATATAATTTTTTATGAAATTGTGTACATTTGTTCTTAATCTACGGATACCACAAAATTTTTGTCGCACACAGTCAGACGTCATTCCAAAAAATGAACAAAACGCGTTCAGGACTTCATAAAACGTACAGAACAGACAAAGACCGGAAATCGAAAACTTTTACGTATCCAATACTTTCTTTTATTGGACAAAAAATAAATAAAATAAAATAATATTATTAATGCTTTGATGTTATATTATTGCTTACTAATTGATATACGCATAATAAACTTACTCATCACTCATACATGCAAAGGCAAAAGGGTCCGCCATCATTCTGCACAGCTCATCGTCAGGATCACTGCTATTATCACTTCTGGGTGGTTTCTGGGCAGTTTCCTAAAAAGTAAACATCAAAACACTTATTATTATTATTATTATTTTTCAGAAATATTAGCGGTATTTATTAAAACTCATAATTAGTCGTAATTAAATTAAAATTGATGATGTTTATATGCGTACTCTCCCATCGACCAAAAAATTTGCAAAAAAAAGTAGAAATTGTGTGAAAGTTTACATATATAAGCAACTAAATTTAAATTATACATATTATTACTTTAATTTCATTGTTTTAACAAACAGTTAAATTTAAACAAATAAGGGAATAGTTTAAAGAATTAACTGATGAAGAGTATGAATTTCATAAGGAAAGAACATAAATTTTTTAATTGGGCAACGATTGCTTTGGATCAAATCAATGATTCACAACACTTCACAAGCAAAAAAAAAAAAAAAAAAAAAATCTGATGTAGATACCACATGATTTTATTATATACCCATTAGAATAGACATATTGTTGTGAAAACATTGACATTTTTATGTGAAATAACTGACTTGTAAAAAAAAAGGCAGGTTCCAGTCCACGAACATTCCTAAAATCGAAGAAAGAAAGGGGGGAAAAAACTGCTCTTCTAACCACAAAAGTCACGATAAAAGGATTATATGTACTGCCGAGACAAAAAGAGTAATTTTTTCAGGGATAGTGCTTCACAGCTTATTACAGAATCTCTCATTGGCAAATAAATAGCTTAGGGTTCAATAAAATCATTTTAGTATAGATGGCCTACTTTTGTTCTCTTTGGCGAAAATTAGTGGCGAGAAACGATGCATTTTACCAAAACAATTATCTCCTTTAAAACTGAAGGGTTTACTAATTCTGGCTATCCCGAAACAATGTTTGCCGCCAAATTTAATCCATAATCTCGCCAAGTCGCCAGTTTTGTAGTCAACGCAGATTTTGGTCTTGGTATCAATTTAGCGTCAAATTTGGCGACTTAATTTGGCAAAAATTTTCAGTTAAGGCTAGCCAAAGTTCGGAAACTCTAACTTCAATCAGAACACAGTTCTGGAATTTTCCTGAAAGATTATAGCGCAGAACGTAATTCTTCGAAAGTTCTATAGGAGAACTGACAAGATTATAAAAAAGAACAGTGATTATTGATGATTGTTGACTAAAACTTGCCTATGATACTTTCTATGCAGTATTACAGTAAAAGTGGAAACAGATGGTAAATGTTTCATTTCCACGAAGGCGGGCTTTGATTTAACACAAATGTGTCGAAAGGTGATAATTCAGGATTCCCAAATTTTGGAAAGTCTAACTTCAAAAGGAGTCGAGTTCTGGAATTTTTCGTAATGATTAATTGATTGCTAGCGTAGAACTACCTCGAAAATTCTATAAACCACTGCCAATATTCTCGATGAATTCAAAGTAATTCAGACTTTGAAATTTTCGATTATTCCTGAATTAGTGACAATTCTGCTCAGTAGTGCATTTAACGTTTATTTGATTTCTGTAGTAAGAACGACTGTTTCATTGGATGGTTTCGAGAATATTCATTAATTATTGATATTAGTGGCACAATAAAAGAGTTTTATTTAACTGTTTCCTGAATATTCATTAAATAAAGTGCATTCGTCCTACCTAAGCAGGATAACTGTTAATTTTCATGTAATAATCACGTAATATATGAGAAAGGAAAGATATCTAAAATGGATTTATGTAACCATTTTCAAGAAAATATTTAGAGCCGTTTTTGAGATACCAACTTTACCAAAACTTTGTATACTCAATTATTGACGGGAAAACAATAATTACACATAAAAGGGTATTTAAAAGGGAGTTAAATATAGCGAGTTTGAAAAACATCCGCACAACCGTTTTTAAAGGAACGCACTTGCGAGACCTGAAATTGAGCTATTTACACAGGACTCCTATCAATTTTTCTGAACTAACCAACTATATCATTCGAAAGGACATCTAATAGAGTGTTTATGTAGCAACTTTGAAGAAAATCGTTGAAAAACTTTGAAGAAACCAACTTCCGGTTTTCCAATTTTCACCAAAATTTGAAAAATTCATCTGAGTCAATTCTGAAGTTTCATCGTTCTATCTTTATTAGTTTCGGAAATATGATAGCCAGAAGATTCCGCACATACATACACACACAAACACACTGACCAATTGCCAAAAACTACTTTTTTGGACTCAGGTGACCTTAAAACATGTAAATCAGGTGAAAACTCGATATCGAATTTTTGGACCGAATACAATACTTCAATAACCTACGGTAGTCGGGTAATGGAAGTAAAAAAAAAAAAAAAAGACTGGATGCAGCAACCTGATGCATGCAATATGAAATTCGTTGGGAAATAGACCGTAAAGCCACATTCTTTCAAAAAATCATAAAAATATCTCTCTCTCCAATATGATAAACGCATACGAGCCTCCGGCGCAAAAACATAATTCCGAGACAAATGAACGAAGTTCCGATACGAAAAAGTTACCTACCAGTAAAAAGTGTCGATACACTGAATTGCATCACCGTATCACAAATCGCCAATGGGTACCCTATATCAAAGTTTAGCCGAAAATTGTAATCAAACATATGATAACCATTTTTCAATAAATAAATAAATAAATAAACCCTCTTTTTACTTTAACAACTGATCAGATGGATCGGATTTTATCAAAATTTATTCTAAATAATTTAGTAAAACAGACAATAAGTGAGTGGGTAAGATTTTTCATTGAAAATTGGATATAGGAACAAATTCTCTTTCATAAAATTTAAACCAGTATATATTCTATATGACTTATAAAACTTAATTAATATGAAACTAATATCAAATATTTTAATTGTTAACAAGAATATTAAATACGAAAATACAATTTTTATTACCTGTGACTGGTGAGAGTTAGTGCATCTTTCTCTTGAATCCTTCGCTTCTGAGGGCCATATTTCTTCTGGCAGTTTTTGTTTTTTGCATTCGTTATCATTCTTAATTATTTCGTCTATTCTATTTAAGTGCTCAGCTGATAATTCTGCAGTATTCTCACTATATTTGTCAGCATCTTCATCTTCAGAATCCGATGCGAATATTTTCTCAGGTAATTCATCGGTAATAGGTGGTATAGCATATTTTGCTTCTAGTTCTGAAATTCTCCAAGGTAGACTATCATATGGATCTGGAGGTTCCATTTTCACAGACGGTTCGTAACTGTTGCCAGATGCAGAAATATCATCATATAGAAATATTATTTCTGGTAGCGATTCTTTAGTTTCAGTATCATAAATGACATCAATTGTGGCCTGTTGCGAGTTTTGATCTTTTTCAGATATTTTATTCGAACAAACATTAAGTGATCCTTGTTGCATATTTTTGTCTGATACGGCAATTTTCATTTTATCAGTTTCATTATTTCGGATTAATACTAAATCTGATTTCACTGATTGAATATCATCTCTTCGGCGTTTCACAATTTGATTTGGCAACTCATCTCGTAATTGCCTGTTTTCAGGCTCCATTTTCTCTATTATTACAATCGGCTTACTATCCGAATCAATACCATAAATAGTTCTCTGATCTTCAGATTTGCTGCGATTTTCCTCTGATATTTCGCAAATGTTCGACGATTTTTCCATATTCGTATTTTGTAAAATGTAATTTGCACTATTAGCAAATTGTGATGCATTTTCTTTTTCTTTTTTGGTATTAAATTCTTCGACAGAACAATCAGTGTTAGACATTATTGGTCCGACTTTTTTCATTGCAGGCTTTATTATCTTTTTAAAATATTCCATGTTACAGAAATTAGCGTCGTCAGTATAAAGATTTTTTTCATTAATTTTGTCTTGAATTTTTTCAGCTACTTCACTTCTTTCACAGATTTTTTCTACCTTGACCTTTTGAACATTAGTGTTTGTAAAGTGTGGTACAACATTTTTTTCTTTTTCTTTTCTTTGGTTTTTTTTCTTAGTATTGTTACATGCGAAAGAGTCTGTTGGAGGTTTCATACGATTTGCATCCCCAGTGCTTCCAAAATTAGAATAATTAGTGTTAATATCTATTTCATTCCCACTTGATTTTGTGTTGCGATATTTCATCATTTTTGATTTCTCTTTGGAATGTACCATGTAGTTATTTTTAGTAATATCACCATTTAAAGGAAAACTTTGAACTTGCGAACCACCAGGTGACTCATCAGCAAAACTGAAAATAGTTGCAGTTTCAATTTTTGGCTTAATGTTTCCATTAATGCATATTTTTTTGCCTTCATATAATTCACTTATCCAATTTTTATTTTTGGATTTCTTCTTCTGATCGTCACAAGTACCGTTAAAATTAATTTTTGGTTTGCTTGTTACTTTGGTCATCTTGTTAGCAAAATCAGGAGAAAGCATTTTTTGAGCTGTATTTTTTATCTCATTTTCACTAACGATCTCAGATACGAAAAATTTCTTCGAGTTTTTATTTTGTTTGCGAGGGTTCTTTGAGTAGGTTGTATTTTCTAAAACTTCTTCTTTTACTACATTCTTCATCAATTTACTTTGAGGATTAGGTTCAAATTTCAATTGTTCGCCTACTTCTATATCGGAATCACTTTCATAATATTTAACAGGTCTCTTAACAAGACGTGATCTTGTTAACATTCTATGAGGTAAATTTTCTTCAGCAAATCTTTCACTACAAACTACAGATGATGCGTTTTTATCAAATTTAAGCTCTTCGTGTACAGAAGCTTCGTCTTGTGATACATGGCGCATAGAAATTTTATCTTGTGATACGTGTTGCACAGAAAATTTATCTTGTGATATGTGTTGCATAGAAGCTTTATTTTGTGATACATGTTGCATAGAAGCTTTTTCTTGCGATACATAATGTACAGTTGCATTTTTTTGAGGTAAGTGATCCATTAGAGCTTTATTTTGTGATATGTGATACACAGATGCTTTACTTTCATTTTTTACTTTTAACTTTAGAACTGGGATTTTCTCTTTCAAATTAATATTAGAAGTCGTAAATTTTGATTTCCTTACTCCATGATTTTCAACCCCGTCCATTGCTAAAAATAAAAATAATAAATTCTTATAAGTAAAAAGCATATATATATCTATATTAAATTATTAAAGAGTTTTATCTTTCAAAAATTAAATAAAAGTAACAATAAATAAACGAAACAAAACAGAATTTTTTGGTAGCTTTAACGGGGCCGTGCCCTTAGCGACCGAGCCCTTAGCGGAAATCTATAAACCCGTGTCCTTAGCGGAAATGTTGTCCCTCCTCGGTGGCGTGCTTTTAGCATACGTGCCTTTAGCGGCAATGTATAATAAATTTAAAAAAAAATTAATAAATAAAAAAAAATAACTCTATTTTCTTCCACACTTTATCCACATTTAGCACTGGCTATATTTTGCTTCAGAAGTAACCTGTCGCAAAAATAGGTATGCATGCTGTAGATTAATCCATTATTTGAGAGAACGGTGATCTGTAACAATATAAAGTTCAATGAATCACAGTACTCCATACGAAAACGTACATTATTGACATTTTATGATTTTACTTAAGTTTTTGGAAATTAATTAAGCATTACACATTTTAAAACGAAAGCGAAAAATCAGGAGGTACACATTGATTATCAACATTTTCCAACTGTGCGTACACGTTGTATCGTATAACATTCTATGTTCTTTGTCTATATTATCACACAATGGACAGACAAAAAGACAGACATATAGACTAATTGCATTCATAATCACTCTGAAACATTATTGGAAAGTGTTAAAAAGGCTTAACACAAACAGAAATGCTGCTCTTAATTTCCTATTTGCACCCCTTAATAATTCGAAACTTTTTGCTCAGCCCTGTAAATCTGGAGGTTAAGCATATTATAGTTTATACAAAACATTTTCTTAGCATATAAACAATAAATGCGAATTTCGTTATTATTTTTTGATGAAGTTTTTTAAATGTGATTTATAAAAATGTCTTCCCTAAAGCGCAATGCATTGGCATTTTTTGGGTGTCCATCATGTACACAAACCAGTGGCATAGGTTCTATTAGAGCCATTTTAAGTATGGAAATTCAATAAAGAATTTGAATAACACATATCATTAATAAAATAAAATAAAATAAGAACTAGTATGTTGTGGCCACCACAAGACTTTATTTTCCTATACAAATTCACTAAGTGCAAATAATTAATTTTCATCTTAGAGAAAACTAACACTAAATATCCAAAGAAAGACAGTTTTATTAGCTATAAATGACATCTTAGAAAATGCATTTTATAGTAGTTATCTCACTTATCAAGTTTCGTACAGTTATATGCTATAGAAGTTGAGATATAGCTTTCCCATTATCGAGGAATTTTGCAGTATAGCAGCGCCACCTATTGGCCAATAAGCATCCAAATTGAATCAGCATAATGTCTCATAATGGCCTTAACATATAGTCACGTTTTGTTTGATTATACGCAATAGAACCTGAGACATAACCTCCTCTTAAATTGCAGAAATCACTGTATAGCAACGCCATCTGTGGAGCAGTTGACACCAAAAGTTGACAGACACTCATTTAGGTTAAGGTGCATCAACATATAAATTTATATTCAATTCTGTGCAGTAGTTCCTGGGATATAGCTTTCCCTTAAATTGCAGAAATCACTGTATAGCAGCGCCACCTGTCGGTCCATAAGCATTCAAATGGAATCAGCATAATGTCTCACAATGGCCTTCTCTTATATCAAGTTTTGATTGATTATACACAATAGAACTTGAGATATAGCTTTCCCTTAAATTGTGGAAACCGCTATATATCAGCGCCACCTGTTAAGCGGTTGGCACCAAAAGTTGATAGGCACTAATTTAGCTCAAGGTGCATCTACATGTAAATTTATATGTAATTCTGAGCAGTAGTTCCGGAGATACAGTTGCCACAAAATTTTTGTCACACGCACGCACACACAGACACACACATTTTCTAAAAATAGTCAAATGGTGTTCGAGACTTCTCAAAACTTATAAATCCGTCGAAAACTGGAAGTCGAAAATTTTTAAGAATCCAATACTTTCTTCTATTGAATATAGAAGAAAGTAAAAATAAAAAAATCCATAAAATATTTACGGACGCTGGAGGCGGACAAACGGACAGTAGAGTAGACAAATACTCTAATTCAAATCATATTCACGTTTTAAAAAATGGTAGAATAAACGCTTAATGTAAACGAAATATAAACGCTTAATGTAAACAATTCAGCAAATTTCCAATAACCCTCAGTGTCAACTGAATATTTTTGTTTGACTCTGTAAATCTAATGCTAATCATACTACATTCTATAAAAAGCATTCTTTTGTGCATTTGAGTAACATATTTCAGTCTGCCACGCGCACACCTTCTTATTTTCGCTAAGGGCACGGCTTCTTCTATTCATCTTTCTTTCCTTTCACCCCATTCCGCTAACGGCACATTCCGCTAAGGGCACGGTCGCTAAGGGCACGACACCGCTTTAACAGGGCCGTGCCCTTAGCGGAAATCTATAAACCCGTGTCCTTAGCGAAAATGTTACACCCCCTCGGTGGCGTGCTTTTAGCATACGTGCCTTTAGCGGAAATGTATATTAAATTTAAAAATAAATTAATAAATAAAAAAATTAACTCTTCAATTTTCCTCCACACTTTATCCACATTTAGCACTGACGACTATATTTTGCTTAAGAAGTAACCTGTCGCAAAAATAGGTATGCGTACTGTAGAATATCCGTTATTTGAGAGAACGGTCATCACCATATAAAGCTTAATGAATCAAAGTGCGCGATACAAAAACATACATTATTGCCATTTTATGATTTTATTTAAGTTTTTGAAATTATAATTAAGCATTACACTTTTTAAAGCTAAAACAGAAACGAAAAATCATGAGTGATTATCAACACTTTCCACCTGTACGAACTCGTTGTGTCGTATAACATTCTATGTTCTTTGTCTATATTATCACACAATGGACAGACAGAAAGACAGACATATAGACAAATTGAATTCATAATCACTCTGAAACATTGTTGGAAAGTGTTAAAAATGCTTAACACAACAGAAATGCTGCTCTTAATTTCCTATTTGTACTCCTTAATGTATCGAAACGTTTTTGCGTAGCCCTGTAAATCTGGAGATTAAGTATATTATAGTTTATACAAAACATCTTCTTAGCATGTGAACAATAAATGCGAATTTCTTTGATTTTTTTAAGAAGTTATTTAAATGTGATTTTTAAAAATGTCTCCTCTAAAGTGCAATGCATTGGCATTTTTTGGACGTTTGTGCACAAACCAGTGGCACAGGTTCTATTAGAGCCATTTTAAGTAGGGAATATTCAATAATGAATTTGAATAAAACATAAAAAAAAAAAAAAAAAAAAAAAAAAACTAGTATGTTGTGGCCACTACAAGACTCTCTTCTATATTTTCCTATAGAAATTCACTAAGTGCAAATAATACATTTTCATCTTAGAGAAAACTAACACAGAAAGACAGTTTTATCCAAAGAAAGACAGTTTTATTGTCTATAAATGACACCTTAGAAAATGCGTTATATAATAAGTTATCTCACATATCAAGTTTCGTACAGTTATATACCATAGAAGTTGAAATATAGCTTTCCAGTTATCGAGGAAATTTTCAGTATAGCAGCGCCACCTATTGGCCGATAAGCATCCGAATTGAATCAGCATAATGTCTCATGACCTTCACATATATCACGTTTTATTTGATGATATGCAATAGAACCTGAGATATAGCCTTCCCTTAAATTGCGGAAATCGCTGTATAGCAGCGCCATCTGAGGAGCTTTTGACACCAAAAGTTGGCAGACACTCATTTAGGTTAAAGTGCATCAACATGTAAATTTATATGCAGATCTGTGCAGTATTCTGAGAATATTCTGTGCAGTATTGCGCAGTTCCCGAGATATAGCTTTCTCTTAAGTTGCAGAAATCGTTGTATAGCAGCGCCACCTGTTGGTCCATAAGAATTCAAATTGAATCAGCATACTATCTCACGACCTTCTCTTACATCAAATTTTGATTTATTATACGCAATAGAACATGAGATATAGCTTCCCCTTAAATTGTGGAAATCGCTGTATAGCAGTGCCACCTGTTGAGCGGTTCGCACCAAAAGTTGACAGGCACTAATTTAGCTCAAGATGCATCAACATGTAAATTTATATACAACTCTGAGCAGTAGTTTCGGAGATACTGTTGCCACAAAATTTTTGTCACACACACACACAGAGAGAGAGAGAGACAGGCGGACAGACAGACATTTTCTAAAAATAGTCAAATCGTGTTATAGACCTCTCAAAACGTATAAATCCATCAAAAACCCGAGGTCGAAAATTTTTACGAATTCAATACTTTCTTCTATTGAATATAATAAAGGTAAGTAAAAATGAAAAATTCTTAAAATACTTGCGGACGCTGGAGGCGGACAAACGAACAATAGAATATAAAAATACAAATACAAATTCAAATCATATTCACATTTTAAAAAATGGTAGAATAAACGCTTAATTTAATGTAAATGCAGTTCAGCAAATTTCCAATAATAACCCTCAGCGTAACTGAATATTTTTGCGTGATTCTGTAAATCTAAAGCTAATCATACTACATTGTATAGAAAGCACTATTTGTGCACTTGAATAACATATTTCAATCTGCCACATGCACACCTTATTTCCGCTAAGGGCACGGCTTCTTCTATTTCTCTTTCTTCCCTTTCACCCCATTCCGCTAAGGGCACGGTCGCTAAGGGCACGATACCATTTCACATACTATTCTTTTAAACACATTTTAAATATAATTTACTTAAGCATATTTATTTAGCATTCTATTTATTTGTGCAATATTGCGAAGAAGAATAAAACTTAAGTCTAACATACTCATTCCTACACTTGCAATTTGTCACAAATATATAGGTTTTGTTCAGAATTATAAAACAAAAACTTATCATTTACATATTTTTTTACAGTACTAAAAAATGTGTGTTTGATATGTATTAAAAAGAAAATTAAACAAAATATTTTACTAATATAATCATAGCTGAAGGGTTGGTTATTTTCATAAGAAAACGTATTTATTGTGGCCATCACACACCACTAACTGTTTAAATTGTGCAAAAGTTTAACAATAGCTTCACACAATAAATATTTTACATATGAAGTTTGGTGCAATTTTAATCAATAGATGCTGAGATATACGATTGTGAAAAATCATTATAGCAGGTCCACTTGTCGGCTGATATACACCTAAATAAGGCCGACATCAGTTGAATGGAATTTTTGTCTCACACACACACACAAACACAAATTTTTAAAAATTGATCAAACCTGGTTCTGGACCTTCGACTTTTGGAATTTTTTTTTATTTTTAACCTTTACAAGCTACATTAAAAAAAAAAAAAAAGTCGCAAATTTTTTATCTAAGGGGAATTTAAGCTTCAATTTTCTCCTCCGGATATCCGGCTTGAAATTACCGGATATCCGTATCCGGACTGCTGATATCCGGTACCCCACCGGATATTTAAAACTCAGCCGGATAGGCCGGATAGTTACCGGATATCTGTTTCATCCCTAATATATATATCGAATTTTCACCTGATTTGCATGTTTAGTCTCCTAATTCAAAAAAGTTTTTTGGGAAAAAAAAAAAAACTTTCGATACTGTTCGTTTCGAAACTGATTATTATTAATTTTCTTTTCTCCCCCCCCCCCTAAAAAAAAAAATAAAAAATAAAAAAATTGATGAAATTCTGGCAAAAGCAGAATTTATTTTAGTACGGAGGACTATTACTTTTTTTTTTTTCAAATTATAACATCGCTTTCAAATTATTCAATTATATTTTCGATAAATTTTCGATTTCGATAAATGTCCAACTATCGTAAAGCTGGTATCGTAAAAATCCGAAGATTGAAACTAATAGACCTTCGTCCTAATAAAAAAATTATTAAACACATACAATATAAAATAATTTAAAAGCACCCCTCTTGAATTCCATCAAAGGCACCCATTTATACAAATGTTTAACACACTGGTTTATTAACTTTTTCTTAAATTGTAAATACAGGCAGAAAAGGCAGTTTCAAAGCACTGAATCAATCCTAATTGGGGGGGGGGGGGGAAGATATCGAATTTTCACCTGATTTGCATGTTTAGTCTCCTAATTCAAAAAAGTTTTTGGGAAAAAAAAAAAAATTCCATACTGTTCGTTTTAAAACTGATTATTATTAATTTTTTTTTTTTTAAGAAAAGAAAAGAAAGAAACAGAAAAAAAACGATTTTTATGAAATTCTGGCAAAAGCAGAATTTAGTTTAGTACGGAGGACTATTATTATTATTATTATTATTATTATTATTTTTTTTTTTTTTTCAAATTATAACATCGCTTTCAAATTATTTAATTACATTTTCGATAAATTTTCGATTTCGATAAATGTCCAACTATCGTAAAAATCTTCAGATTGAGTCCTCCGTACTAAAACAAAAACAAAAAAAAAAAAAAAAAAACAGTTCAATATACCAATCAAATACGATAAATACGCGAAAACAAAAAAGTACCGAGATGCGAAAACGAAGTTCCTATTCTGACGAGTTCCTAGCTGACGAGTAAATCTGAATCGCCTATACGAAAGCTCAGCCAACAAAGTAACTGATTGACGTACAGATGTACATCACATACATTTTCTGATTTTTGGATTCTTTAAACTCCAAAACATGATACAAATCCAAATAAATGAAGTCGAAAATTTTCTGGAATACTTAAGTTCCCCCGACTCCTACCCTTACTAAGTTCCCTTAGTTGATTAGATGGGGAACTGGAACTAAAACAAAATTAATTAGACACCATAGGTGGACTCAGCTCAGTTCACCTTGATATATTTGTTTCATAAATGTCTACTGGAAATTAACACGTTCGATCACTCAGCATATAGTCCAAGCTGAAATACAAATGTACTAGGCTAACCCTGCCTTCGATTCGATATATTTACCTTATGCTAATCTGCTGATTAATTCTATTAAAATTAGTTTCGTATTTTAGTTTTCATGCAACTCTATACTATTTCTAGTGTAATAATATTCATAATGCACGTTTATGCAACATTTTGAGCTATTGCTCTATAAAAATCTTAAGTTTTCGAAGTAAGAATGTTCATAGCTAATGAGAAATAATTACAAGATAAAAAGAACTTTTATATACCATGTTTTTAAATTTTCTGTTGAATCATATAAACGCTACTGAAGGCAGCGGGAACTCTAGCAATTGGATAAAAGTATTAAAAAAATTCCTTGCTATCGTGTTTTGAACTATTATAAAAGTTTCAAATGGCTATCTAGCCGGGAAGTTAGTTAAAAGTTGGTTGCAAGCTTTGTACTGGTAACGCAGCCGAAGGCAGCAGGGTCCCGAAGCAATTGATTAAAAATATTTTTAAAAAGCATTTTCACCGTATTCTGAATTATTCTCAAAGTTTCAAATGTCTAGCTACTCGGGAAGTTAGTTAAATAAATTTTCTGTTGAATCATATAAACGCTGCCGAATACAGTAGAGATCTGAAACAGTTGACTAAAAGTATTTAAAAAAATTTATTGTCACCGTGTTCTGAGCTATCCTGAAAGTTTCAAATATTTAGCTAATAGGGAAGTTAGTGAAAAATCGATTGCAAGCTTTGTACTGGTAACGCTGCCGAAGGCAGCAGGAACCCGAAATAGTTGGCTGAAGGTATAATAAAAAATGCATTTTCACCGTGTTCTGAACCATTCTTAAAGTTTCAAATGTTTAGCTAGTCGGGAAGTTGGTTAAATAAATTTTCTGTCGAATAATATAAGCGCTGGCGAAGGCAGCGGGACCTGAAATAGTTGACTTAAAATTATTAGAAAAATGTATTGTCACTGTGCTGCGAGCAGGGTTGCCAAATTTGGTCTTTTTTTATATTCAATAGTCACCAATAATTTTGAGAAGTGACATTTGATATATATAATACACTATCAATCTTCGAAAGGATTAGTCCAACGTTACAAATAAAAATTATTGGTGACTATTGAATAAAAAAAAGGCCAAATTTGGCAACCCTGGTTGTGAGCTGTCCTGAAAGTTTCAAATGTCTAGCTAGTCGGAAAATTAGTAAAAAATCGATTGCAAGCTTTGTACTGATAACGCTGCCGAAGGCAGCAGGAACCCGAAACTGCTGGCTAAGGGTATTAAAAAAATGCATTTTCACCGTGTTCTGAACTATTATGAAAGTTTCAAATGTCTAGCTAGTCGGGAAGTTAGTTAAATAAATTTTCTGTAGAATCATATAAGCGCTGCCGAAGGCAGCGGGACCTGAAATAGTTGACTAAAATTATTAGAAAAATGTATTGTCACCGTGCTGTGAGCAGGGCCCGACTTAGACTACTGGAGCCCCGGGGCAAGCCTATTCTGGGGGGCCCCCTTTGCAGTGGCATAAAAGCTCTTTAGGTTGCAGAATTTCTGCATTCGTCTGTAGGAGGGCCCCTTCCAGAAGGGGGCCCAGGGCATTTGCCCCGTATATCCTGCCGTTAATCAGGGCCTGGCTGTGAGCTGTCCTAAAAATTTCAAATACCTACCTAGTCGGGAAGTTAGTTAAAAATCGATTCCAAGATTTGTACTGGACAAACAAACATACAAACAAGAATCGAAGTTAATAAAAACATGGTAAAATGCCAGTATCATAAATAATATTTTAAAACTGGTTTGTCATCGTAACGATGAAAACATTTCTGATAAAATAAAGTACGATGTTTATGCAAAATTTTGCCCTATTTTCCTACATTAAGAAAACCATAAATTTCTAATAATTTACGACATATTCAAAATAGAGCATTGAAAAACAAATGGGATTCCTCACAGTACTATCAGTGATAGTATAAAACTGGCACGACCTCATAACGATCTCGATCATTCATTCTTGATCTTGAGATAATGTCTGTACAGTCTAATAAATTGACTAACGTACAGTTGCGCATCCCATCACTTCTATTACTTTCAAATTCTTCAAACCTCCAAACGTGTAAAAATGCCAAAAACCAGAAGTCGAAAATTTTCATGAATATTTAAGTTCCCCATATCTACAGCATGAGGGGAATCTAATATGAAAACTAGTTGACAAAGGAGAATTTATCTTATCCTAATTTAATGATTATTTTCTTAGCTCACTTTCGTATTATAGTTTTCATTCATTTCCATAATATTTCTAAAATAAAAATCCCCATAATGCACGTTTTTGCGAAATATTGCCCTATTCTGCAATGTTATGAAAATTTTTAATTTCGAATAGTTTACGAACTCGTAAGTGTAATGGAATTTCGATAGTTTCAATAATGCACATGCCTGTACCATGAATGATATTTTAAAACTGGTCAGGAATAATTAAGGAAATAATCGTCACAATACTCGTTTATGTAAAATTCTGTCAATGTTAAGAAAATCTTAAAATTTTGAATAAGAAACGAAATTTTTAAATTAGAATATTAAATAATTACAAGATAAAAAGAACTTTTATGTACCATGTTTTTAAATTTTCTGTTGAATCATATAAACGCTACCGAAGGCAGCGGGAACCCGAGCAATTGGATAAAAGTATTAAAAAAATTCCTTGCTATCGTGTTTTGAGCTATTATAAAAGTTTCAAATGGCTATCTAGCCGGGAAGTTAGTTAAATAAAATTTCTGTCGAATCATATAAACGCTGCCGAAGGCAGTAGGGACCTGAAGCAGTTGACTAAAAGTATTCAAAAAAGTATTGTCACAGTGTTTTGAGCTATCCTGAAAGTTTCAAATGTCTAGCTAGTCGGGAAGTTAGTGAAAAATCGATTGCAAGGTTTGCACTTGTAACGCTGTCGAAGGCAGCAGGAACCCGAAGCAGTTGGTTAAAAATATTCTAAAAATGCGTTTTCGCCGTGTTCTGAACTATTCTGAAAGTTTCAAATGCATAGCTAGTCGGGAGGTTAGGTAAATAAATTTTCTGTTGAATCATGTAAACGCTGCCGAAGGCAGTAGGGACCTAAAACAGTTGCTAAAAGTATTTAAAAAAAATGTATTGTCACCGTGTTTTGAGCTAGCCTGAAAGTTTCAAACATCTAGCTAGTCGGAAATTTAGTGAAAAATCGATTGCAAGCTTTATACTGATAACGCTGCCGAAGGCAGCAGAAACCCGAAACAGTTCGCTAAAGGTATTAAAAAAATGCATTTTCACCGTGTTCTGAACTATTCTGAAAGTTTCAAATGTCTAGCTAGTCGGGAAGTTAGTTAAATAAAATTTCTGATGAATCATATAAGCGCTGCCGAAGGCAGCGAGACCTGGAAGTTGACTAAAATTATTAGAAAAATGTATTGTCACCGTGTTGTGCGCTGTCCTGAAAGTTTCAAATGTCTAGCTAGTCGGAAAGTTAGTGAAAAATCGATTGCAAGCTTTGTACTGATAACGTTGCCGAAGGCAGCAGGAATCCGAAACAGTTGGCTAAAGGAATTAAAAATATGCATTTTCACCGTGTTCTGAACTATTCTGAAAGTTTCAAATATCTAGCTAGTCGGGAAGATAGTTAAATAAATTTTCTATCGAATCATATAAGCGCTGCCGAAGGCAGCGGGACCTGAAGTAGTTGACTAAAATTATTAGAAAAATGTATTGTCACCGTGTTGTGAGCTGTCCTGAAAGTTTCAAATGTCTAGCTAGTCGGAAAGTTAGTGAAAAATCGATTGCAAGCTTTGTACTGATAACGTTGCCGAAGGCAGCAAGAATCTGAAACAGTTGGCTAAAGGTATTAAAAATATGCATTTTCACCGTGTTCTGAACTATTCTGAAAGTTTCAAATATCTAGCTAGTCGAGAAGATAGTTAAATAAATTTTCTATCGAATCATATAAGCGCTGCCGAAGGCAGCGGGACCTGAAGTAGTTGACTAAAATTATTAGAAAAATGTATTGTCACCGTGTTGTGAGCTGTCCTGAAAGTTTCAAATGTCTAGCTAGTCGGAAAGTTAGTGAAAAATTGATTGCAAGCTTTGTACTGATAACGTTGCCGAAGGCAGCAAGAATCCGAAACAGTTGGCTAAAGGTATTAAAAAAATGCATTTTCACCGTGTTCTGAACTATTCTGAAAGTTTCAAATATCTAGCTAGTCGGGAAGATAGTTAAATAAATTTTCTATCGAATCATATAAGCGGTGCCGAAGGCAGCGGGACCTGAAGTAATTGACTAAAATTATTAGAAAAATGTATTGTCACCGTGTTGTGAGCTGTCCTGAAAATTTGAAATATCTAGCTAGTCGGGAAGTTAGTTAAAAATCGATTGCAAGATTTGTACTGACAAACAAACAAACATACAAACAAGAATCGAAGTTAATAATAAAAACATGGTAAAATCAATACGGTTCTTGCCTGAATTATAAGCGACAATTCAAAACTGGTCCGACATTTTTATGTCTATTTGTTCTGAGATAAAACTCAAAATCTAATAAAACCAGCAAACAAGCATACTAATGACAAACCGACACCGTATCGATTTTGTAATTTTCCTCTTTCTCAAAACCCAAAACGTGTAAAAATGTCAAAAACAGAAGTCAAAAAATTTTACAATACCAAATATGAAAACTAATAAGAAAAAAAAAAATATTACCATTATTACTAAAATACTACCAATGGCACTTACCTAGTACTTTATACCTGCGATAGCCGGCTACTTTTGGATAATCAATTTCTTTGATAGCCTTCACGTTTCTCAGGGCAGCTCGTAATCTTTGTTTAGAATTCACAAACTCTTCGGAACTCTTCGGTTCTGGTCTTCGTTTCAAACGATCCCAAGCCTGTACGAAAATTACAAAATAAAAAATAATCATTGCTTTTGTTTGGTTATCACGTGATGACACATCATGGTTAGACATGACGTCTGTTTTAGAAAAGTATGCACGAACAATGGGGGGGGGGGGGGGGAGGACTTCCTAAAAAAATATACATATATATATTTATTTATTTGCCCTCTAATACTAACATTACCTAAATTTTTTTCTAGAATGTCCATAGACCACTTCAATAGTTTAATTAAATTTACATATCATATTATGCAAATTAGATATTATATAGTTCTTATTTACCCATAGTGCAAATTTGTTCCTAGAAAAATTAAGAATACACATGCACGCCAGGAAGCAGGTGCAAATCAAACCATAACCTCAGATAACAAATGGTGCTGGTAGGTGGAGCCATAACACCTTTCCCTGTCTGAGATAGGCCACAAGAAGATTGAGATTGGATTTAGTGGTTTTTCCCGTCGCACTAGAGCTACGGACCGGGCAAATAGTGGCAGTCTGGGATTCATCCCAAGGCAGTGTTGCCAGATTGGGAAAATTTTTCGCGATTTTGGGGGAAGATATTGCTAAAGGGGGGAACTTTGGGGAAAAAATTAAAAATATTGTTCGTGAGGAAATTTTGGGATAAAAATAAATTCTTGGAAAATTTTTGGGGAGAAAAACCTGAAATATATATATATATATATATATATTTCAATCATTTTTTCTTTAAAATACGCATAACGAAGAAAAAATGTTTTGGGACCAAATTTCAGAAAATTAGGTTTTTAGAGATTGACCTGTGTGTTAATCTACTATCACCATAATTTAACCCTTTGCGGCGCAAGACAATTCGGATCATTTAAATTATACTGCCACCGGAATTCATGAACTAAATTAAGCTAAAAGAAATTTTAAATTTTAAGGTTAAAAAAACCAGCCTTTTCTGATATGTTAAAAACATAAGGTTTTTATAAAAAAAAATTCTGGGATGAATTTTTGGAGTTGGGAAGTGAAATTAGGTGGTATAAAATATGTACCACCGCCCCTGAAAGGGTTAAAAACATATATTAGACAGAAATCTAAATTCGATATTCTAATTCTGTGTCATATGAGATACGGAGAATTTATGTGACACTTTCAATTGAAATCGAACAAATATTTCATGTACATGGACATCCAGAAAAACTCAAATACATTATGTTTCTGGGAGAAATTTTTTGTCAATATATTTTAATGTATTTTAACTGCGCTAAACAAAATAAAATAAACATATATTTCTTGTAAGCATATATTTGGGTTTCACACATACTATGGTATGAAATGCTCTCAGTATTTATTTACGAGGCGCCATACAAAAGAATTCCGATTTATTAGGGTCTATAACTGGAATTATTCGAAGTGTGTTTCAAATAGTGATGTAGTTACTGTGGTGTATTTAAGCACGCTTCAGTGTATGAAATTTATATAAAAAACCCAGAGCACCCAAAACTAAACGATCACATTCTTGAAATAAAATTAGGTTGCGTTTTTGTGGTTAAGGCCGACCATCTACTCCTGGGTCTTGAACCTCGATGGAATGCTCTCCGTGAGAGACCTCTCATAGGAGTCCTCGCCCGTTCTTGTGCATGTTTCGCAGAAAAACCCGAAAAACTTTGAAAGCCTAAACGAACGTGCACAACCTGGAACGATATTTAGGAAACTATACCTTATCCAGGAAAATAACTGAGAAATGTTAATTATTTTACTTGTATGATAAATAAAATTTCGGTAGATTAGATGAAATTTTGTTATAATTATGCGTTTTGAAGTTAACTGAATACGGATATTATGTTTTACATTGTAAAACTAGTTGGCATAGGTGGAATCTGCTCAGTTCCCTATCATATTTATGCTCTCATAAATTTCTAGTGCAAGACATATTATAATCATGTTAAAAGAAATGAATTTGACCAAAGCATGATACAGTGACAGAATGAAATCCCCGCCTAATAGGCTATTCACCGTTCACTTCGATATATTTATCTTATTCTAATCTATTAATTTATTTTATCAGGGTCAATTCCGTTGTTTAGTTTTTATACTACTATCTTTACTTTTATTTTACTTACTACTATCTTTACTATCTACTTTACTTTTATTAAAGTAAAAAAAAAATCGATAACTTTGTTTTAAAGTATCACAGATTTATAGTTCAACCATTCGTTTTAAAGGTATTGACGAGATCTTTCGAAAGATACCAATCTTGAAAATTTACCCCCCCCCCCCCCCCAGGTGGGAAGCGATGCCCCCACATGCACAGAATTTTTTTCCTAGTTAACTATTACTATTATCAATAACTCATATTAATTTTACAATCACAAGTTAAAAATAACTCTCATTATGTACATTTATACGAAATTTTGTCCTATACTGCCATGTTAAAAATTTAGAAAAAATGTGATCACAGCGCCACCTGTTGAGCTATTGATTCCCAAATGTAATCAGCACCGGTTTATGTCGGAGACCAACTAAATACCAAGTTTGGTTAAATTTCGTAAAAAAAAAAAAAAAAAAAAAAAATTTTTTTGGTGAAAGTAAAAAAATCGATAGCTTTGTTTTGAATTATCACAGATTTATAGTTCAACCATTCGTTTTAAAGGTATTGACGAGACCTTTCGAAATATACCCATCTTGAAAATTTACACCCAAGTTTAAAATAACGCTCATTATGTACATTTATACGAAATTTTGTCCTATACTGCCATGTTAAAAGTTTACATAAAATGCGATCACAGCGCCATCTGCTGGGTGATTGATCCCAAAATCTAATCAGCACCATTCCTTGTCAGGGTCCAACTATATACCAAGTTTGGTTCAATTTCATTCATTCGTTCGTGAGATACGATGAAAAATACGAAATTTTGCGATCAATGCGCCACCTGCTGGACGATTGATCCCCAAATCTAATCAGCACCATGCCCCGTCTGGTTCCAATTAAATACCAAGTTTGGTTGAATTTCATTCATTGGTTCGTGAGATACGGTGAAAACACGAAACCACAGACACACAGACAGACAGACATTTTTAAAAACTATCAATTCGTGTTCAGGATATCCCAAAACGTGTAGATCTGTCAAAAAACGGAGGTCGAGAATTTTCGCGAATCCAATACTTTCTCTATATTACATATAGATAGAAGAAAGTAAAAAGTTGGAAAATTCCCCAGATTTCTCCCCAAAAATTTTAGAAATCCCCACACAAGTCTTCACAAATATTCAGTCCCCCAAAAGTACCTAGAAGCCCGAAAAATCCCTAATCTGGCACCACTGCCAACAAGCGACGAAATAAATTGTTTACATTTTTTCTGAAGTGGAGGCGCCATGTTTTTTAGCGTGGTACAAAGCAGGGTTGCTCGGTTTTTTCCATAGTGGAAAAAACCTGGTTAAAACCGTCCCGGACAAAATACCGTTTTGTCCACTTTTGATTATTTGCGAGTACTAAATAAAAAATTATCTTTATTCTTTCCCTATATACAAAACAATTCTTTATCAATATATGTATGTGCAGCGCTCGTGAAATACAGTCAGCTGGTCTCCATCGGCGACCAAAATTTTTAGCAATGTTTTCAATTTTAAGGATTTTTTTTTTTTTTTTTTTTTTTTAAATATATATTTTGGTGAACGAATTGGTTCTAGAATCGGGCTCCAATTCTACTTTCGACGCAGGCTAACTTTCCCTGTTTTGATTCCTGCTTCTCTCGCCACCTTTTGAGATACTGTGTTGAATTAGGGGATTTACACATCTCCGTGCATGTTTCATAACTCGGTATTAAATTATTGCACCGTTTTAGGGAGTTGGTTTACACTGCTCCTTGTCTGCATATGCTATCGACCTGGTGGTGAATCGTTGTACCTGTGTAATGGTGTATCAATGCCGATGGTGTATTGGTTCAGTGAAAGTAAAACCAGTTTTTGTTAAATTTAAACAGGTATTTCCTGATGTAAAAAAAAGAAATCATTTGACGCCTAATAAATAGTTGGTTTTTATATATAGAATCTTAATTTCTATATCCACGTAAATTTTGAAACTGAAAAGGAAAAAAAAGGAAAGGAAGAAAACAGTGGAGAATATTTTTTACGGGCTACCAGAATTTTTTGGTGGCGACCATTTTTTTTAAAAATTCCTGAACCCTGCGTATGTGAATATAATCAATTTAAATATTTCAAAATAGACATGAATGACTGAAATAGACATGAAAAGTTAACGATATTTAATAAATAAATATACTTATTTTTCTAAGGGTGGATTGGATGCAAAAGAGATAGTTTATAGTTTCAATTTTAATTCCCTTCTTTTTCCCCCCCACTGCTTTCAACTACATTGTCATCTTCTCTCTCATAGTCGTAAATACCTTTTAAAAATTTGTTATTAAGCATGATGAAATGAATGGTTCATATATATTTCATGGAATTTTTTACTTTTTGAAATACATAGGTAAGGAAAGTATTGTAATCATGACAAAAATTTGACTTTGTGATGTTGGTGTATCTGCATGTTTTGAGGTTCCACGAGTTCATTTTTGCTATTTTACGATGATGTATGTATATCTGAGTAGAGTGAACACAATATTGTCAAAATACTTTGTTCAAATGAGCTAAACATTGGTACATATGTTACAGGTTATCGTAGCACAAACTGTATACATCTTGCAGAATCTAACAGTTTTTTTTTTTTTTTTTACCAGGATACAAAGACAAATTCTTTATCATTATAGCCTATGGGCTACAATAATTTAAAGTGTGATAGCATCTGAATTCCTTATTCAATTCAGTTGAAACTTTATATGTACATGTTATTGGTCATTGTCGAATGAATTGTGTAAATTTATTTTGGTGAATCTAGCATTTATAGTTTTCTTTTACAGGGAAATAATGAAAAATTCTGTAATATTATAGCTTATAGTCTGAAATTATTTAAAATGTGATGGTGTCTGGATGCCTCATTTGATCGAGCTTTAAATTTATATACAAGTTATAAGTATATGTCACACAAACTGTATACATTTTGGTGAATCTAACACTATTAGTTCTTTTACAGAGATACACAAAAGAATTTGGATATATTCCGTTCCATTAAACAATATACTATTTAGTAGCAAATAATCAAACACTTATAATTTTCTCGTTTGTTTATTTAATGACTTCTCTTACTTTATTTTATATAAACAACAGTGAATTACTTAATGTTCAGAAATTCGACTGGAGTCACTCAACATTTTTATTATGTCTCTTAAAGTTTCTGTTTATTTATCAAATTGATTATAAATAATATATATATACATATATATAATCATATACATATACGTCACATTTAAATAATAAAAGACATTACTTTTGTGAAAAATAAATAACTTTTCTAAGTGGAAGTAAAATTTAATTTTGTATATTTATCATCTGGAATTTCTATTACCAAGTAATATTTTTTTTTACAAAATTAAAATAAGAATATAAAATTATGGTATAGAAATGTTAAATAAGATATTTCCATCTTAAGTACAAAATAACAAAGAAACAACTTAAAGTATTTTAAAGATTATAATCGTCTATGTATTAATCAATGTGTGAAAAACTTTAATATTGAAAATAGTCTCTTTCGAGGGGGAGAGGTGTTGGGGGGGGGGATAAAGTTATTCTTCATTTTTAATTGTCAACATTATGTACTGGAGATAACTCAACATTATGCATGAAATCTTTTTCTGGCTAAACAGCCGTGTCTATTTCTTTTGTTTTTAAAGATTTAGATACAGCATTAAATAACTTTTTTTTTTTTTTTTTTTTTTTTTTTTTTTTTAATATCCAGTATGATAATAATATAACAGTCCATCACAACAGATTTACTTTGTTACATTTATAAACTGCACATAACTAATGTAATTAGCATTTTCTTCATGATTTTTTTGTTTGTTTGTTTATTGTGATTAAAATGAAATTACACTTTTCATTAATCAAATTCTTAATTTTTAATAAAATATTTCTATTGCTAAAAGTGCTAATTTAAAGTTAAAATTGCAATTTATTGTTTTAACAGAATAATTTTATGCATTGAACATGTACAGTTTAGTGGATTTTATTTTGTCCAGTTTCGTGTGTTTTTTTCCAGTTTTGTCCAGGTTTTTTCCACTTCTGTCCAGCGTCCCGGACTTTTGACAAAAAAGTGGACAAAATAACAACCCTGGCGCCTGGCAAAATCTAATTGCAATAAAAAGCTTCTAATATAATAAGAAAACCCAAATACAGACCGATCATGTTAATATATCATTTTTTATTTTTTTATTTTCCCTTCTACGCATTTTACTGACGAAAGGCTTACTGTGCATGCACAAGCATTTCTTGCCACTATCTTTAAATTTAATTAAAAATTTCGAAATGTTTGATAGATATAATTTTAAGTTGAGTGCAGGCCTAAACCTCTGCCAAATATCATTCAATTCCGACCGTTTTCACATGAAACCCTGACAAAAATACCGTTTGAGACATATGCACACACGCACGTAATAACTATTCTATAGGCATTTTTAACTTCCCTGATGTCCCAAATGCGAAGATATTGAGACATATATATATTTATTCTGAACAATTTATAGACACAAGTCTGATTTTATCGATAAAAAAGATAGAAAATAAATGTATGACTGTATAGATTTCAAGGTCGATTGAATATATACGAGGGTCCTAGATTTAGGTGAAATGCCCTTCGTAGGGGGTCTTCCTTAAAGGTCCTAGTCCATACTCAAAAGAAAGAAAGAAACAAGGACTCACCAGAAATACAGCCGCATCTAGAGCAGACCAAGATGATCTAGACTTGTGGGTCCATTTCAGCATAAATATGCTGCTATCCTTGGGATCCCATTTCAAATTGTCGCCAAATGTTTCATTGCGTAGCGATGGCAGGATAAAATCTTGAAGCAAACGGCATCCCTGCAAAAAGAATACGATATAAAATATATTTCTTTTTTACTGAAAATAATTTTTAGAAAAATAAAAAAATCACTTTTCAAGCAAACACCATAAATTGCAATAATTATTTTCAGACCAAAATAACTGGACACAACCCTTCTCCAGTCGAAGAAACAGTAGGGTCTAATGCAGCATGAAATACGAAAACGGCAACGTATACAACCTGATCTACATAGTGTCAAGATAAAATAAATGGATTTTTTTTTTTTTTAAATAGTGATGTGATTTGAAATACATACATGTTCAAATAAAATTACATGTAAATAAAGAAAAGTGACAAGAAACTGCAATAAAACAAAGTGCAAATAAATAAGTAAAAAAAAAAAAAAATTATAATAATAATATAAACCTTGTTAATAATGATCTTTCTTGAACAACACCTTTCATGTCTGATGCCTGAAAATTAATCACACAACTTTCTCTTCCTGGTTGTTTTATTTGTTTTTTCATATTTATACTTTTATTTATTTTATCTTATTTATATGTTACTTAAAAACCTTGTTAATAATGGTTTTTCTTTCATGTCTGATGACTGAAAATTACTCATATAAATTTCTCTCCTTAGGTTTTTTTTCTTTTTTTAATTATTTATTTTAGAGTTATTTTGAAAATATAAAAAAGCTTCATATAGTAAATCCAAATTGAGAAAAGATATATGACAAGAAATAATGATTTACACGCATATTTTCCTCGTTGTTTTATTTCTAGTATCTTTAATTTAATTTAATTTTATGTTACTTTAGCCACTTTCATTTTATTTATTTTTACAGTTTCATTTTTATCTAATTCAGTTTAAACCATGATTTTTAAAGAATTCTTTTTTATTTATTTTATTTATCACTTGCGCGTTGCCGCTTTCATGTCTCATTTATGCTACTTTTTTTTTGCCCGATGAACGGTCGTGCTCAATTGTTTCGGGCAAAAACAATTTCATTTTTGCTATTTTAGCGGTGATGTATGCATGTGTACGTATGTTTGAGTGTACACGATAACGTCTAAACGCTTTGTTCAAATTAACTGAAAGTTGGTACGTATCTTATAAGTCACCGTAGCACGACCCCTGTTAGTTTTGGTGAATCTAGCTAGAACTTTTTTTTACAGTGACACAAAGAAAAAGACTTTATCATTATGGGTTGGGAGCTCAAATTATTCAAAGTGCAATAGTGTCTAAATGCTTTATCCGACAGTGTTGAAAATTTATGTATAAGTTATAGGTGACATTCGCACGAGTTGTGCGAATTCGGTTAATATAAGCACTTATACACGGACACAACGAAAAATTCTTTGTCATTCGATTTATGGGCTCAAATTATTGGAAGTGCAATAGCATTAACTTAAACAATATACTATATGGAGAAAAATACTCAAACACCCTATTAGAGGTCTGCACGGGCCGGGCGGGTTCGGGCCGAATTTTTCAGTCTGTTCTCGGGCCCGGGCTTAAAATTTTTTTGCAAGCTCGGGCCGGGCTGGGGTTCAATTTTTTTGTGTATACTCGGGCCGGGCCGGGCCTGAATGCAATTTTTTCCGGGCCGTATCGGCCCGAATCTTTTTCTGGTTTCATCGTTAATCAACGAAAAAGGAAAATGATAAAATATTTCTTCAGTCATTTATTTCACATAATTTTACCGGCTCGTATATCCCAAAATTTTATTTTGTTAAAAAATGTCTGTAACTTCAATTTAATTGCTTATCAGTCTGTCTGTTCGCGATCTGATCTTCCGCAAATATTTTTAGCATGTCTCGAAATTAATATATTTTATTTCAAGTAATATTAAATGGTTTCCTATTCAAAATAGTATGCATATCACTGCTAGTTTGCGCACATGTTCAAAAAAAAAAAAAAAAAAAAAAGTTACTGTGTATAAGGCTTTGTGCCCTATGGTCTGTGTCTGTAGAGTTTATGTGGTATGAGGGCTATAAAAATCCTGCCGCTGTAACTTTTCCTCTAAACTCCTTTTTCTTTTCTCCAGTGGACCCCGGGCCTCAAAATTCCGGCCCGTGCAGACCTCTACACCCAATTATAATTTACTCTTTTGTTTATTTAATGACTTCTTTTATTTTATACATTCGTTAAATACTTAATGTTCGGAAAGTCGAATGGAATCACTCCAGATTTTTTTTTTTTTTTTTTTTTTTTTAAGTTTTCTGTAATGTTAATACTTTTTAGCGCTAGAGGCGTATTTCAGTCGGTACAGTTGTCGAATTTTTATAATACACTCTTAATTAGTGCTAAGGGCCTATTTCAGTCGGTTTATTGAATGGGGATTTATTGAATGAAGTCCCACCAAGGCCCAACTTTGACATGAGTCCCCCCCCCCCAAGGTACCCCTATTTCAGTCGGTACAGCGTTGTCGAATTTTTATAATACACTCTTAATAGTGCTAAGGGCCTATTTCAGTCGGTTTATTGAATGGGGATTTATTGAATGAAGTCCCCCCAAGGCACAACTTTGACATGAGTCCCCCCCCCAGGCCCAACTTTGACATGAGTCCCCCCCAAGGTACCCCTATTTCAGTCGGTACAGCGTTGTCGAATTTTTATAATACACTCTTAATAGTGCTAAGGGCCTATTTCAGTCGGTTTATTGAATGGGGATTTATTGAATGAAGTCCCCCCCAAGGCCCAACTTTGACATGAGTCCCCCCCAGGCCCAACTTTGACATGAGTCCCCCCCAAGGTACAACTTTGACATGAGTCCCCCCAAGGCCCAACTTTGACATGAGTCCCCCCCCAAAGCACACCTTTGACATGAGTCCCCCCCCAAGGAACACCTCCCCCTAATTGGGAAAAAGGGAAAAAACGTTGTTTTGCGGCTATAAGACAGTTTGGACTTCCAACGTTATTTGTTACAGTATCTGCAGCTGAAACACATTGGTTTGATTTAATGAAAACTTTATCATGGAATTTAGATCGTCACGAATTAACTAAAGAAGAATTTGTCGATATTAACAAGTTTAGCAGTAGGCCTCTGGCACTAAATTAAAATCTGTCAATGTCAGATTTTCATGTTTTAAATAATGAAATAATGTCGTGTCTGTATAATTTTTTATAATTTTTTTTTTGTTAAAGTTTGATCGTTAATTTTTATCATCAACTTACTTTTTTATAAACAGCATAAGACTAAGATCATGACTCCACAAATATTTACTTAACAAAACAGTATTTGATACACGTCTTTTAAACAGGAATTATTGCTAGTGCTTCAATAGTTTTGCTGCCGACTGTAGATATTGAAAAGAAGGAACACTAACATAAAAAAATCCACGTTTTAAGTAAAACGCATTTAAATATTTGACATTTTTTATATTTAAAATTTTTTTTTTCAATTGAATTTAGAAATAATGGAGCAATATATCTATGCAACAATGAAAATGCCGCGTTTATTTATATAACATTTGTTTAATTCTAAAACTCTAAATAATATATTAGGCTTGAAATAAATTACCACTGAAGTAAACAAAGACAGAATAACTAATTACCTTTATCTCTATAAAGATAAAATTTTAAGTAAATCTGGCAACATAATTTGGTGTCAGGAAGTTCTAATTTGTAGATTTCGCTATCATAATAGTCTTAAATTTCATCATATTCTCTGTTTAGTTTAAGCTTTAATGATGATGATAATAATAATAATATTCCTATTTACCTAAACATTTTAATACTCATTACTAACTAACTAGTTTAATAATTGATTAGTATTACACCTCATATTTATATCGTCGCAGTTTGAATTTTCCTAATCTGCATTTCTTTAAATAAAAATCTAGGCTTTAAAAACCCCACGACTTCCATTACCCACTATAACACCTATTATATAATCTGTGGAGAGTGGTCTAGTGTGGTCAGAAGACATAAGATTGACTTAAGAAAATGAACACCTAACAATTTTCAAAAGCAAACTGACACATACATCGTGAAGATATGTAAAAGAAAGTTTACATGGCGAGTTTTTGCCGTTTTTTGGAACACCCATTTTCGAAATCAATAACTAACCTACCTTATCAAGACAGCTGTCAAGTTTCTTTTAGCAATCAAGTAATACATCCTAAAGGATATCTAAAAAGGATTTATGTAGCAAATTTCAAGAAATTCGTAAGAGACATTTTTGAGATACCTATGTCTCGGTCTCACAGTCAATATCAGACATGGTACAAGCTTACAGAAAAAAGGCTGAACTTTTCACGCCCCCCCCCCCTCCCCTCAAAGTGGTATCAGACAACTGACACAATGTAAATTTTTCAATAATAAAAATGTTAAATCTGATTGCATACATGTACACACAATAAACAAAATCAGAACAATAAATCTTATATTGAATATCATATTAATTATAGTTAAAATAGTTGTAAGTGCTTAAAAAACAGACAAACTTATTACATATACTTGAAAATAAGTTTATTCTATAGAAGCATTGTTTGCTGGGGCAGTTAATTAGCAAAATAATGTAGTTCAAGTTCATTAGGAAAATGCAGTTGAAGTGCAATTGAAGTCTTTTTCATTTTCTCCAAGTTTGAATTTGACATTTTTTGAAAGCCAATCACATAGAAATTGCTAATAATATATTGCACAAATTCAGGCTGACCCCCCCCCCCCTTACACATGTCCAAAAAGTTTTAATGCAGATTTGCATTGATCCCAAGAATAATAATTTTCAAGCTTAAAAAGGCTGAATTCAGCCTTAAGGCTGAAAAGTAACATGTCTGCAATATTCACCAAAACTTGACAAACTCATCTGTTCACTGGAAACTAACAATTATACACCAAAGAATATTTAAAAGGGAGTTATAATAACATGTTTGAAGAAAATCTGCAGAGCACGACCAAAATTGACCAATTTACAAAAGGCGCTTTCAATTTTTTTCTGAACTAACCAACTAATACATATAAAAGAATATCTAATAGGGTGTTTATACAGCAACTTAAAAAAAAAATCGTTAGAGTTGTTCTTGAGATAAGGTCTTACGGTCCCACCTCCGGTTTTCAGCGTACCACTTCCGATTTCCAACTTTCACTAAACGTTAGAAGAATCGTTTGTACACCAGACCAGTCTTACTCGTGAAGTTTCGTCATTTTACCTTTATTAATTTCGGAGATATGATAGTCAGAAGGTACCCGACTCACATACACACACGCTGGACCAACGGCCGAAAACCACTTTTTTGGACTCAGGAGACCTTAACCCTTTCGCAGCGGGAGGCACAAATACGTGCTCAAATCCTACGAATCAATATCTCAAATCCTATGGATATGCAATGCCATCTTGTACCAAAAGTTACAGCTTTTAAAACGTTCTCGGACACTGCACAAATGTGTGATGCCCGGGGGCGAACGAGAAAATGCTTTGGCACGCCAGCATGCCGACCGGGAAATTAGTGCGTTTTTGCTGGTAGGTATGCGTGATAGTCGGCGCGAAAGGATTAAAACATGTAAATCAGGTGGAAATTCGATATCGAATTTTTTGACCGAATACAATACTTTCATTGGCTACAGTAGTCAGTTTGTCGGTTAATGGAAGCAATATAGAATTTTTTGACGTAGGAAACTTGTAGCAAATATTTATTAATTTAGAAATAAAATGATAAGTTTCATTTAAACTTATCTTAGACCACTTTAATCAGTTTTAACGTTGGTGTATAATGTTAGTCAAACAGGAAATAAATAGGAATGTAATTAGTACTAATTAATAGTTTTCGTATCAATTTATTAAAGACTAGACAAAATAATTCAAATGTTAAATTAAAAATGTGACTACTTAATTTTTCTTTTTTAATGTTATATGTTAATGTTATACAAAATGTTAACAACTTTATATATGTACTATTTTTGTAATAATTTAAGCTTTAATTCCAAATTCCATTATTTTTGCATAATCATATAAAATAGCAGTTAATCCTACCTTATTATATGTACTTCTTTAAGAAGGAAAACTGATCTCAGTTTCTACCGTACAACTGTACCATGCAATAGATGATTGTTGAGTCAAGGATTAAAAAAAAAAAAATATTTTCAATGTTCCTTTCTTTTTAGCATGAGTGGAACAAAAAATTAGTAGTAATAATTTAAATTTGACACAACTGTAAAAAAAAAAAAAAAAAAAAAAAAAAAAAAGTTTTATTTGGCAAAAATATTTTCTGTATTGTGATGGATGATGTAGTTTCAGAAACAGAACGTCATAATTACCATCATTCAAAATCTATATTTCTAAGAAACAAGATCACTAAGTCAATTTTTTTTACTGTTAATAATATTAATTTTCACTTGATAATGAAAATAAGTAAGAAATCTGTCATTATGAGTTCCTCTGCTAAGCATTTCCTTCAGAAAAAAACAAACAAAGTTTCTTATAGAAACAAAAAATAAACAAGGAAGAAAAATAGCGCAGTTCGCATAGATTATAAACTTACCAGTTACATTATTTAAACTTTTATATATTTTGCTTCGCTAATGATATGCTTTTCACTTTTTTCTATATTCATCAAAAGAAACCATTGGATTAGTAAAAATTTTCGACGAATTTACACGCTTTAGGAGGTCTAGAACACGATTTGACCATTTTTAGAAAATGTCTGCTTGCCTGTGTATGTGTGACAGAAATTTTGTGGCGATTGTACCTCAGGAAGATGCACATGCACCTTGACATAAATTAATGCCTATCAATTTTTGGTGCCAATCATTCAACAGGTAGTGATTCTATGCAGGGATTCTACAATTTCAAGGAAGGTTATGTCTCGGGAAATACTGCACAGAACTGCGCATAAATCTCTATGTAGATGAACTTTGACATAAATTAGTGCGAATCAACTTTTGGTGCCAGTTGCTAAACAGATGCGGCTGCTCTCCATCCATTTCCGCAATTTCAAGGATGGCAATAATAAGGAGCCGTGCCCTTAGCGGAAATCTATAAACCCGTGTCCTTAGCGGAAATGTTATCCCCCCTCGTCGGCGTGCTTTTAGCATACGTGCCTTTAGCGGAAATGTATAATAAATTTAAAAATAAATTAATAAATAAAAAAATAATAACTCTCAATTTTTCCTCCACAATTTATCCACATTTAGCACTGGCTATATTTTGCTTCAGAAGTAACCTGTCGCAAAAATAGGTATGCATGCTGTAGATTAATCCATTATTTGAGGGAACGGTGATCTGTAACCATATAAAGTTTAATGAATCACAGTACTCCATACGAAAACGTACATGCCATTTTATGATATTATTTAAGTTTTTGGAAATATGATTAAGCATTACACATTTTAAAACGAAAACGAAAAATCAGGAGGTACACATTGATTACCAACACTTTCCAACTATACGTACTCGTTGTATCGTATAACATTCTATGATCTTTGTCTATATTATCACACAATGGACAGACAAAAAGACAGACATATAGACTAATTGAATTCATAATCACTCTGAAACATTGTAGGAAAGTGTTAAAAAGGCTAGACACAAACAGAAATGCTGCTCTTAATTTTCTATTTGCACTCCTTAATATTTCGAAACTTTTTGCTTAGCCCTGTAAATCTAGAGGCTAAGCATATTATAGTTTATACAAAACATTTTCTTAGCATATAAACAATAAATGCGAATTTCTTTATTATTTTTTGATGAAGTTATTTAAATGTGATTTATAAAAATAAAAATGTCTTCCCTAAAGCGCAATGCATTGGCATTTTTTGGATGTCCATCATGTACACAAACCAGTGGCATATGTTCTATTAGAGCCATTTTAAGTATGGAAATTCAATGAAGAATTTGAATAACACATAACATTAATAAAATAAAATAAAATAAAATAAGAACTAGTATGTTGTGGCCACCACAAGACTTTGTTTTCCTATACAAATTCACTAAGTGCAAATAATTAATTTTCATCTTACAGGAAACTAACACTAAATATCCAAAGAAAGACAGTTTTATTAGCTATAAATGACATCTTAGACAATGCATTTTATAGTAGTTATCTCACTTATCAAGTTTCGTACAGTTATATGCTATAGAAGTTGAGATATAGCTTTCCCATTATCGAGGAAATTTGCAGTATAGCAGCGCCACCTATTGGCCAATAAGCATCCAAATTGAATCAGCATAATGTCTCATAATGGCCTTCACATATAATCACGTTATGTTTGATTATACGCAGTAGAACCTGAGACATAGACTCCTCTTAAATTGCAGAAATCACTGTATAGCAGCGCCATCTGTGGAGCAGTTGACACCAAAAGTTGACAGACACTCATTTAGGTTAAGGTGCATCAACATATAAATTTATATTCGATTCTGTGCAGTAGTTCCTGAGATATAGCTTTCCTTTAAATTGCAGAAATCGTTGTATAGCAGCGCCACCTGTCGTTCCATAAGCATTGAAATAGAATCAGCATAATGTCTCACAATGGCCTTCTCTTACATCAAGTTTTGATTGATTATACGCAATAGAACCTGAGATATAGCTTTCCCTTAAATTGTGGAAACCGCTGTATAGCAGCGCCACCTGTTGAGCGGTTGGCACCAAAAGTTGATAGGCACTAATTTAGCTCAAGGTGCATCAACATGTAAATTTATATGTAATTCTGAGCAGTAGTTCCGGAGATACAGTTGCCACAAAATTTTTGTCTCTCTCTCTCACACACACACACACAGACAGACAGACGGACAGACAGACATTTTCTAAAAGTAGTCAAATGGTGTTCTAGACCTCTCAAAACGTATAAATCCGTCGAAAACCGGAAGTCGAAAATTTTTACGAATCCAATACTTTCCTCTATTGAATATAGAAGAAAGTAAAAATAAAAAAAACATAAAATACTTACGGACGCTGGAGGCGGACAAACGGACAGTAGAGTAGACAAATATTCTAATTCAAATCATATTCACGTTTTAAAAAATGGTAGAATAAACGCTTAATGTAAACGAAAATGCAATTCAGCAAATTTCCATTAATAACCCTCAGTGTCAACTGAATATTTTTGTTTGACTCTGTAAATCTAATGCTAATCATACTACATTCTATAGAAAGCATTCTTTTGTGCATTTCAGTGTATTTCAATCTGCCACACGGCACCTTCTTATTTCCGCTAAGGGCACGGCTTCTTCTATTCCTCTTTCTTTCCTTTCACCCCATTCCGCTAAGGGCACGTTCCGCTAAGGACACGACACCAATAATAATATCTAAGGTTCTATTGCGCATAATCAAAGAAGTCTGATAGGTGAAAAGGCCATTATGAGACATTATGCTGATTCAATTTGGATGCATATCAGCCTATAGGTGACGCTACTATACTGCAATTTTCCCCAAGAACAGGAAGGCTATATCTCAACTTCTGTGGTATACGATTGTACGAAACTTGATATATGAGATAACTATTATGAAAATGCATAGATATTATTTATAGATTATAAAGAATAAAACAGTCTGCAAGTCCCCATTTATCATGATGGATAATTTTAATAAATAATAGTTTTAATAAATTATTTTTACTGCGGGAATTTGTATGGGAAAATCTAGAAGAAAGTCTTTTGATGGCCACAGTATACTAGTTTTTTAAATTAATTAAGGAGGAAAATTCATAAAAAATGACTTCATGGGTTTATTTTTAAATAAAAAAACATATAATAAATTGCATTTTTGTAGCCTTGTATATTGTCTAAGAAAAGAACGGCTACAAAGATATATGTTATTTTTATCTATGGCCAAAGGACTTTCACAAAAGCATCTATAGAGCTTTATCATATTCGTTTGGAAAAAAAAAGTCTATATTTTAATAACGTATCTTATTTTAGTTATTATTATTATTTATTTATTTATTTTATTTATTTAAAAAATATTTTTCTCTTATACAACGATTATTTATAAATTATTATTATTATTATTATTTTCGGATATCCCTTTCCTATGATATGAACTATATAAAATAACATCGGTAATTTTAAAAAAAGATTACTCGAAAAAAATACACATAGAAAAAAAATTTGAATAGACAATATAGAAAAAAAAAAAAAAAAAAAAAAAAAATGAAACGACATTTTCATATGAAATCTGGACAAAATTTACTGGAATGCACGTCTCCGATTTTTTTAAGTAACAAATTTCATCACTAAAATACATATTATAATATTGATCAACATGAACCTTTTTTTCAATGCATCCTAGAATACTCCTTTTATACATCAGCAATGCTACGAGAAAAGGAATGCCATGATCTTTAGAAAAGCATGACGTCATTCAAAATTCCAATACAGATAATTTCTGCGTCACCTTGTTTTCTGTTAATAGCATAATTAAATTCTTTACAGAGGTTCATCGATCCAATGAACTATTTGAAACAGTTTTATGTTCATACGATCTATAAAAAAATTTTCTTCAACGCGTCCTATAAAATTTCTTTTTAAGTGACAATAAAATTACGAGATAGAAAATGCCAAAAACTTCACAATATCATCAAATTATTTAAATTCTAATAGTTAAATTCTGCACCATATAGTTGTCTGTAAATCCTATAATTAAATTCCGTGCCAGAGATGAATCTCTAAATGAAATCAATAAATTATTTAAAACAATTTTATGGTAACATAATCTACATCAAGATTTTCTTGAGCGCATCCTGTAAAGCTTCTTTTACAGCAACAACGATACTGCGGGAGAAGAAATGCCAAGTTCTTCACTAATCCGGTGACTTAAAATTTTAATCGTTAATTCTGCACTATCTAGATATCTGTTAATTCTCATAATTAAATTTTGTACCCAGGTTCCGACAGTACTTTTTGAAGACCCGGGGCACTGATGCTATTTGGAGGCCCTCCCCCTTCTTGAGAATCATTAAAAATTAAATCGTTCCTTAAAAATTCTTTTACAGCAGCGACACAACGATACCGAAAGATCTTTGTTTACTTATAACTCATTCACTAATACATGTTTTAAAATTCTGTTTTCACATTCAGGAAATTCAGAACTGTTAAATTAACGGACGTTTTTCAAAAACAGATTTTTTTTTTTTAAATGCTTTATTTTGAAGCTGTAAAATACGAATTCCCAATACGTAAAGTTTTTCATTTTACAGTTACAAAATAAAATATTAAAAATTAAAAAAATCTTTTTTTAAAAAACGTCCGTCAATTTAACAGTTCAGAATTTTCTGAAATTGGAAACAGAAATTCTAAATATGTATTGGTTTATGAGTTATAAGTAAACAAATTTTCTCATATAATAACATTGGCTTCGGCCACCGGTGACGGTAAGTGAAGCGGATCGTTAAGTAAAAAATACAGCGTTAGTTAGATTTTGTCCTGATTAATAAGTGTACCATTTTTCGTAGCGATCGATTGAACGGTGTAGCTTTGTACAGCGAATTATATCTTGACACATAAAGTATATAAGATTGATTCAAGGCAGGCTATTGCAAATTTCTACAACGCAAAAATCACTGTCTGTAAACAATAGTCCGTCGTACTAATAACAAAATAAGTCAATAATCTAAAATGAAATACTCATAATCAAAGATATTTCATTTATTTATTCTTTTTAAATAAAAATTTCCCCTAGAATTTGAATTCGAAAGCGAAAGAGCAAACTTTGTAGCGACCGTAAATTTCAGTTGCGAGTCCTATCACACAGTAGTGATTTGAATAGCCTTATATTAAGATATCAAAAATAAATAAATAAAAGTATAATTAACTTGAAATATTTTAAGGCGGATATTAATCACACTCTAAAACGATCGGTATTAAATATTTTTATTTTTAGATTGTGAAAACAACCATTTAGCGATCGATGCGTCAATTTATACATTTAACTAGCCTATCTACTTTCTATTAGGCAAATTGCGCCAATTGCCGAGAGGTTCTGCTCTGGAAGCTGGCTGACAGGAAGTGCCTTTTTCGATCCCTGGTTATGCTCGTCTGCCTAGCTGTTAGCTGAGTTTTCTCGTGATTTTGTCTGAAACTCGTATAAATACGGATCCGGATCCTCCTTGAAAGAGACTCCCACAGGGGGCATTCCACACAAACCTAGGACAGGACCCATCTGCAGTCAATTGGCTTTAACCCCTACAACAATTCACCATTCAGTATATCCATTAACCAATTAGTTCATTATTCAGCCCTTCAACCACTTCATTTATCAATTGATCAACAACCAATACGCATTCATTTGTACATCACAGATCACATGTATTCATCTCACTTATTGATATTTACATGCGTATGAAATTTACAATACATGTTTACATTTACTACATTTTTACACAATACATTTTACGCTACTGGGGGGAGCAAAAATGTAATATTCTACTGTTAAGCACATTTAAATTGAGCACTCTCGGGCACCATAGGACTAACCTATACATTTTTCTAATAACAACTTTCAAGCACATTTTGGAACTTTTTTTTTTTGCCAAACAAAATTTCATTGCCTCACGATTGCTCTTGTAAACTATCACGTTCTGATGGGTAGTTTTAAAATGATATCGTTTTGAAATCGTAACTTTAATTATAATCGCCCTGTAATTTGCATGAAAGCATCTAAATAACGTATTACTGAATAAGGGCTATCATAAAAATCCGTACATCATTTTTAATCTATCAAATATTGTATATAATATATTTTTTTGAACATATTCGATCAGCGGAATCAGAATAGAGTTTTGGAGGCTCGCAAACACGAACATCCTGAGCGCTTAACAGGCAATACAAAACAAATTTCGTTTTATAACTGCAAGCAAACGTCATTTAAAATATAATTACAACAATTTTATAAACATACTTAGATTTTAGCTATGTCAAATACGATTTTTTTACTCTCTCTTACGCATAAGGTAGAGAAAGTATTGTTTTAGGGTCAAACTTTCGAACGCGCGTTTTTGTTATATTTACACGTTTTGACGCTCCTGAATCCGAAAATCATGTTTTTAGCGAATGGTCTGTGTGTGTGTTATCAGCATAGCTCAAAAACAAATAGTAGCAGAAAGTTCTAACTTTGTATTCTAAATGTGTATGATATAAGGATGCTACACTAAGCTTTTCGTTGAGAGGAAGCAAATGGTTCGTGTACAGGGACGCCCAAGAGAATTAAAATACATTACGTCTATGGGGGAAAGTGCTGGTAAGTAGTGTTTAACATCTATACACTGCACTAAACCAAATGAAACAAATATATATTTTTATATGGTAGGGAAATCATTCACTGTTCGTTTACAGGGCTACACAAAAGGACTAGATAAAATGCGACAATATTTGCAAATTGATGGAAGTGTATTTCAGGCTGGGCCATGTATTATTACTATAGGATTATATTTAGGTGCACCATGTGGTCTGTATATAATCTTCGAAAGATATACAGGGCTGCAAATATTTAAGCGATAACATTCTTTTTTTTTGTTAATGGATGTGCTTTACTAATAATATTTCACCATTTATAGGAAAGCTGTTCGGGAACTGAAATGAATTCCTCATAGAGAAATGGTAAATAATGTATGTTTTCATCGCTTGTTTTTTGTATATTTACACGTTTTGAGGCTTTCTGATTACCGTAGTCATGTTTTTTTAACTTTTGATCATCGTCTGTGTCTCATAGAGTGACTTAAAAACAAATAATTTTAGGAGATCTAAATGTTGTATTTTGAAGTTAATATAAGTTTGTTGCTGGAAAAGTGTGATCAAAATTGATAAGTTTCAAGGAATGTTGCGTGTGAAAGTTGTCTAAATAATTTTAAGTGAACTTTAATTTTAATAACAGATTTAAATTCTATGTATTTAAATATAGGTGCAGTAATGAAAAGGGGTAGCCCCCCTCATACAGAAGTAATTACCATATAAAACTCTTCCAAAGCCTAATTTGAATTGTTTCAACATAGATTTACATAACAGTACTCGTTGTGTTACCTCTTAATCTTCCACATGTATTTATAGTATTAAATTTCAGGCTTTCAGCGTAAGAAAAAGTCGTGTGAGTGACACACCAGAGTATTTATTTTATTATTATTTTAATAAACCAAGCTGCTCAAGCAATAATTTATTATTAAGAGAAAGCCATTATTGCTAACTGATCAACAGCCGGAAATTCTTTTCATTGTTGTAAAAGAGCTAAATTAAATGTGAAGGATTTTATACACAATCTGAGTTCGTGAGCTGAATAACTATCTTGGACACAGATGTACCATGATCAATTCATACGAAGACATTCAATGATGTATTATTTGAATAAAATGCATTACAAAAGTCATTTTCAAAGTAACACATAATAAAATATACCAGTGATGTATTTGTGCACGATCGATCCGCAAAAATGGCTCATCTACACTGATGAACATCCAAAGTAAAAGTGTGAAATTGATTAAATATCAAAAAATGAACACGGGTAAGTCGTGATAATTTCACACAGATAAATCGTGTTTATTTCACATGAAAAAGTTAAAATAATGTATTATTGAATAAAATGTATAATACACGAATAAGATACATTAATAATATTTATTTGTGTGTAGATCGATCATCGAAAACGATTCGGGAAGGTTGACGAACATCCAAAGCAAAAAAATGCATGCATTAAACATAAAAAATGAGCACAGATAAACAACGATCATTTCGCATGAAAATATTAAAATAACGTATTATTGCATAAAATATTGAATATAATAAAAATCACTTTTAAATTAATTTATAAACAAAAAATATAAGTAATACTGTATTTATGTATAGATCGATCAGTAGAAATGACTCGCAATGTTGACGAACGCCAAATATATTTAAATTGTTGTAGGCAATCGACAAGTTTTGATTTACAATTTTAGGCCCAGTAGCTCAGGCTACAGATAGTTTAAATCTCTGCAGATTAATTTAACATCTTAAAAAAAAAAAAGTCTGCTTACAAATACAAATATAATTTAATAATGCATCTCCACAGTACTGTAAGTAAAAAAAAAAAAAAAAAAAAAAAAATTCACCATATTTTTGTATTCTAATAATCCAAAAGATATATATATATATATTAAAAGTAGTTTACATGGGCGTTAGGCAAGACATTTTTATGTTGGTCCCTTCCCCAAGCAGCTTTAGAAGATGAGGAGAGAATGGATCATAGTTTTATGAACTATGGTCTCTCTCGTATAGTTGCAATCGCATATTTAATTATTTAAAATAACTGCATTTTATTTTTTAAAATTATGAAATATAAATGGATCGAGCTTCAAAATCCAGAAGAGTGGGAGAGGATGTGGCTCATACATGCTGAGGAGACATGGTATTTTATTATTTAGATAGTAAAGCCAGCCAGCACATCCCAACGATACCGACTCCGTGGCTGAGCCGATCGGTGGCCGGAAGTCATTGCTAAAAAAGAGCTTAGCATGGCCCCTGTTAGTCTAGAATGGATCAAGTACTGGAGACGCACAGTGGCACAATCCAAAGAAAAAATAATAATTATACATAGACAGGATAAGTTAACATAACTAAAACCAAAACTTACCTTCATGTCGATGATAATGGCAAAATTTGAATGAAAGAAAAAATGATTTATTATCTTTAAATCAATTTCAGCGAGAAGACATGTTTACAATTCATACAAATACCAAAAGTGGTAAATAACTCTATATTTATAATGCATTTGTATGATTCCCTTTGTGTTTTAGGAAAATTAACATAAAAGCACGTGACTCTAGATAGAATAATTATTGGTTGGTCAGACAAAACTTTATTTTTGTTTTATTCCAATGTCACTTACTTTTTACAAGAGGTGGGGGGGGGGGGGAGGCAAAAGAAAAACTATCTAAAGTAGTCAGATTTACAGAATCATGGCGACAACTTTGTTTTATTTTATTTTTCTTTTTTTTCTACTGACAACCTCGTTTGTCTTTTATAGACTTACAAGTACAGTTTTCACTTAAAATAAAGAAAAGAAAAATAATTTTTTACTTGCTAGACTTTAATTTACTCAGTAGCGACGCCATATTCCTTGAACAGATTGAATAAACTGATTAATATGAAGTAAAGTTTATAACTTGGCTATTGAAAGTAAAAATTGTTGATAAAATATTGCTTACAAATGATATAAAAAAAAACAAGGATTTTGGATTTTACTGAGTTATTAGAAATTATTAAATTTGCTAAATGTAATAAGTATAAAATGGTTTATAATTAAACGTATGATAAAAAACCCCTCAATTTTAGAGACATTTGAAACAATTCATTCGTTAGATTTTTAAAGGATTAACAGAATTTTTACTGCCATAAGCCAAAAATGGTCAGACTAGGATTCGAGCCTGGGATTTTTGGATTAATATTCTAGGTGCTATTATTTTATTGAGGGCAGTTATCGGCGCGATTGACTTAAGCCTTAAAAGTCAGCCTTTAATGATGGTCTTTCTAAAGGGTTCTAGGCCGTAATGAAGCAAGTTTTGGACAAAACTGTGAAAAAATTCAAATCGCTAGGTCGATGAATACGACATGAGTATTTTCCGTTACCAGTTTCGAAAGCAGGGACTTTTTTGATAGATTATCATTCTAACGTTCAAATAATTAAAATTTCCAATTTTTATCCCAGTGAATCATGTACGTGAAGTTGGCACCACCACCAAAGGTGCAAAACTCAAAATTTATCTTAATCGTTTGTACTTCGTTAGAACCCAATTGTACCACAAGAATTTTCATTTGTACGGAAAAAGTTTTCAAACTATAGCTATTTTAATTTAGTGGTGCCAACTTCACGCTGGCATCACCACCATGAGAAAAAAATTCAAAATCTATCTCCATCGTGTACCTCGTTTGTACCCAATTGTACAACTTGAATTTTCGTTTGTACCAAAAAAAAAAAAAATTAAACTATAGCCATTTTAATTTGGTGGTGCCAACTTCACGCTGGCACCACCACAACGAGAAAAAAACTCAAAATCTATCTCAAACGTTTGTACCTCGTTTGTACCCAATTGTACCACTTGAATTTTCGTTTGTACCTATAAAATATTTAAACTATAGCTATTTTAATTTGGTAGTGCCAGCGTGAAGTTCGCCCCACCACAACGAGAAAAAAACTCAAAATCTATCTCAATCGATTGTACCTCGTTTGTACTAAATTGTACCACATCAATTTTCGTTTGTACCAAAAAATTATTTAAATTATAGCCATTTTAATTCAGACATTATTACAGTCGTTTTAATATGGTAGTGCCAACTTCACGTTGTCGCCCAACAACGAGGGAAAAAAAAAACTCAAAATTTATTTTAATCATTTGTACCTGGTTCGTACCCAATTGTACCACAAGAATTTTCGTTTGTACCAAAAAATTATTTAAATTAGAGTCATTTTAATCCGGAAATTATTATAGCGCTTTTAATATTGGTAGTGCAAATATGGATACGCTGGACCCACACAACCAGGGTATAAAAAATAAATAACCTCAAAAACTATTTTGGTCGCTTGTACTCCGTTAGTATCCAATTGTACCACAAGAATTTTCATTTGTACCAAAAAAATATTTAAAGTATATCTATTCAAATTTAGCGGTGCTAACATCACGCTGGCACCACCGCTATCAGAATAAAAACTCAAAATCTATCTTAAACGTTTGTACTTCGTTAGTACCCAATTGTACCACAAGAATTTTCGTTTGTACCGAAAAAGTTTTTAAACTATAGCTCTTTTAATTTGGTGGTGCCGACTTCACGCTGGCACCACCACAACGAGAAAAAAACTCAAAATCTTTCTCAATCGCTTGTACCTCGTTAGTACCCAATTGTACCACAAGAATTTTCGTTTGCACCGAAAATGTTTTTACATTTTGCTCCGACGATCCCCTCTATAATTTTAAACTCTGATTTTAATCTATTTTTAATTTAGTTGAAATCTAATATTTTACATTTATTACATCTTTAGAAAAATGAATATTATGTATCCAGGTTTCGGAGATGATCGTCGGGCAATATTGATTCAAATTAAAGAAAAGAGAATTCACTCAAAATAACAAATTAAATTATTTATTAATTTATACATTTTAATTACAAATTAATACTTTTATTCAACTGTAAAACAATTCAATTCATTAAATTCCCATTTATAATCTCTTTTTAATTTTCTCACAAAATAATGGTTGATAATGCACTTACCTCATTTCACTTGGGTCATCTTGGCAGGAGACAAATTGATTTGATTCGATATATCTTATTCCGTCCTTTTTCCCACTATATATATCTAACTGCTTCTATTGTGTTGTCTTGATAAAATCTGAACTTTAAGACCTCAAATACTCTTTATCATAAAACTCATAATTTTCGCATATTGGAACTTCTAGATCGGTCGTGACTCGTAATGATCCCTAAACTTTGATTTCCCTCGATCACATGTTTTCTCGCGGACAAACAGTTTCTTTATTTCAGCTTAACTAATCTTATAAAAAGATTTTATTTCTACTTAAATCTATGTTTTATGAAAACTAACTTTCAATCCCTGCTTCTTGACAATTTACAATATGAATCATTTAATCTCACATCCTTATTTTGCAAGGAATGTTTTCACGTTTCTAGCATATAGCTGATTTAATTTGGTGGTGCCAACTTCACGCTGGCACCACCACAATGAGAAAAAAATTCAATATCTATCTCCATCTTTTGTACCCAATTGTACAACTTGAATTTTCGTTTGTACCAAAAAAATATTTAAACTATAGCCATTTTAATTTGGTGTTGCCAGCGTGAAATTGGCACCACCACAACGAGAAAAAAAACTCAAAATCTATTTCTATCGATTGTACCTCGTTTGTATACAATTGTACCACATGAATTTTTGTTTGTACCAAAAAATTACTTAAATTATAGCCATTTTAATTCAGACATTATTACAGTCGTTTTAATATGGTAGTGCCAACTTCACGCTGTCGCCCAACAACGAGGGGGAAAAAAACTCAAAATTTATTTTAATCATTTGTACCTGAGTGAATCGTGTGAGTCAGATGGACGAGAGTTTCTTCTCTCGAAGCTTGTAGATGTGAAGTATTAGGTTTGCAGGTTGCGCTCAGCGACCTAGCCGTTAGAAGTTTTTCATGGTTTTCTTGAAAACTTGCGTAAATACGGGCTAAGACCTCTTAAAAAGACTACTAGGCTTAGGACTCACGAACATTCAGTTGATCTTAATCCAATATTGCATCTAAATATGAACGAATGATAATTTACTCAAATAGGATTCGACTCCCTCTCAGTTTTACTATAACTATCAACTATATAGCTAAATATGGAAAAGTATTCCATAATTTGTAATTGATGTATACTTTTATTTTTTATTTTTTATGTAACATTTCCTCAATCATTCTCTGACTCACTGTCACTCTTACTGATACTGTAACATATACCGTAATATTGTAAAGTATTTCATAATTAGTGAATGATGCCGAATTGCTTCTACTTTATTGTTTTCAATACGGATATTGTTATTGATGGTATTTGTAATACAGATTTAATATACGGATTATTTATTATTGATTTTAATACGGATTTACTTTATACCAGGGAATACAGCTGGATACTTCAAAAATATATGACGCATTATCCCGAAACTTCATGGATATAAAATACTTGTATACCTACCTCATATGTTTAAAAAAAAAAGTTTTTTTGCGAAGACAAAAAGACGTCCAGTTACAAATTTTAAAAATAATACTTCTAATAATAGCGTTTGGGATTATTCTGTAAAAAATAATATTTGAAATGCGTTGTTGCTGTAGCATAATGATTGCAGCGCTTCTTTTAATGTCTGTATTTACCTGTATGAAAATAGGACGGATATTTATGACGATGTAAAGATTTATTTAACCTTTTAATGTTCATTGATTTCGCACTGTAACTAAGCATATTTGACATCATTTAACATTTTTTATGCAAAATTTTCAAGTATTTTTCCTCGTTTTATTAGATTTGAAAATTTCTGTCTTTGCTCTGTTCGGTAGATAGCAGCACTACCCCGAAATTTAACAAATAATGTTTCAGAGGAAGCCAAATGCAGCAGTCGTTCGAAATTTCTTAATAGGCACGAATGCACCTTGCTTAATTGATGAGGCATTTGTATCTATTTTTTTCACCTCGTGAAGAGCCAGGCTATCATTTTGACCTGAAGCAACTGTAGCGAGTTTTTGCAATTTATAATTTTTACAAAGTTATTTATTTCTTAAATTACACATTATTGGAATTAAATCAGGCTAATATATAAATGTTTCAAACCAAAAATTTCTCGAAAATTAATATTGCTATTTTTCACTTCAATACGCCAAGTATAAGGAAGTATTGTAATCCCGATTTGCGAAATGAATTTTGTATCTCGCATAGTTCAAAAATAAATGATCGTAGAATGTTGCAAATTCATATTTGTGACTGTCATGATATATAGTTGTACACTTGCAAGTTTGGTCTCAATACAAGCTCCCATTTTAGAGATATCTACGATTTTACACGATTTTTCGTGACGTCTGAATGTACGTATGTATGTGTATGTATGTGTGTATCACGCATAACTCAAAAACGGTTCGATGTAGAAATGTTTCAAATTGGTATATGTTTAATATAATATCTAGTTGTGCACCTCAATTTTTGGTCTGTCTGCGAATTTTCGTTTTGAAATTATTTATGAAAATTGCATTCATATTGACCAAAAATACAAAGGTTTTGGTTCTTAAAGACATAAGCATGTTCTAGTCGACGAATGCATTTTATTTAATAAATATTGAACTACTATTTAGAACCCATAATGATATTCTTATTAAATTTGTCGAAAATTTTGCATGTAGAAAGTAATTTTTAAAGACATAAGCAGGTTCTAGCCGACGAATGCACGTAAATGAATATTCAGCACGCAGACAGAGCATGTAATGATATTCTCATAAAAGTTGTCAGCATTTTTGTCCACGAATGCACTATATTTAATGAATATTCAGCGCATAGATAGAGCTCGTAATGATAGTATTATAAAAGTTGTCGCAATTTTGCGTGTAGAAAGTAATTCTTAAAAACATAAGCAGGTTCTAGTCGATGAATGACCCTATATTTAATAAATATTCAAGAAACAGTTGAATAAAAATTTTTGCTCCACAAAAATCAATAATCAATGAATATTCTCAAAACAAACCTAAGAAACTGCCATTCTTACTGCAGAAATCAAATAAGCATTGTTAAATACACTACCGAGCAGAAATTTCGCTAATTCTGAAACAACCGAAAATTTCGATGTCTGAATGTAATTTGAATTCATCGAGAGTATTCTGACAGTAGAATTTTGGAGGTAAGTATGCGCTAGAAGCCAATGAATTATTACGAAAAATTCCAGCATTCGACTCCTATGAAGTCAAAGTTTCCAAACTTTGGAAAACCTGAACTATCAATTTTCATCACATTTGAATGGCAAATTTGACGTTAAGTCAACACCCACCTTCTTGTATATGAAAAGTCTACCATCTGTTTCCACTTTTACTGTAATACAGTATAGAAAGTAGCACGTAAATATACAGCCAAGTTTTAATCTACAATACTATCTTCAATTTTTATAGTCTTGTTAGACGTTTATAGAACTTTCTACGAATTTATTTCTGCGCTATAAAAAATGAATATTTCCGGAAAATTCCAGAGCTCTCTTTATATTGAAGTTAGAGTTCCCAAACTTTAACAACCCTAAACTACAAATTTTCGCCAAATTCTACGCTAAATCGCCAAAATCTATGCCAAGGCCAAAATTTTTGTTGGCTACAAACTTGGCTGCTTGGCAAGATTAGCGATCAAATTTGGCGGCAAATATTGTCTCAGGATAGCCAGAATTAGTAAACCCTTTCTCAATTTTAACGCAGATAATTGTTTTGTTAAAATGTATCGTTTCTAGCCACTAATTTTCGCCAAAGAGAACCGAAGTATGCTATTTATATTTGAATGATTTCCATTAAGCTCTGAACTTTGCATTTGCCAATGCGTGCCGTGGAGTACTATTCCTGAAAAAACTACAATTACTGTCTTGGCGGCATATATAATCCTATTATCGTAGCTTTTGTCGTTTAAATAGCAGTTTTCTTTTCGTTTTTTTTTGCTTGTTTTCAGGAATATTCATGGACTGAAGCCTGCCTGTTTATTTAGGAATCAGTTATAGTCGGTAACAAAAGTGTCCGAACACTAGCAAAAATTCCTATATAAAAAAATGTACACTTCATACGGTTTTGTTAAATAAATCCTTATCGAATTCTGTTCTTAGACTGACAAAGAACAGGATTCTACAAGGATTTATCTATCAGAAAATGACCAGGTGATAAGGTTTCGAAGTTATCAAAATCAGATGAAAGGGGGGTGAGGGGTCTGGAATTTAAAACTCTCTCTATGTCTAATATAGTTAGAAATTCTTCTAAATACAAATGAGCATTCCCTATCACACGTTTCAAATGCTGTTTAAAGGATTTAACCCCGGATTCCCAAAGACCTCCAAAGTTAGGTGATTTTGGAGGGATAAATTTCCAATCAATATTTTCTTCTAAAAAAAAAATTAGCTAATGTTTCATCTGGATGTTGGACTAATTTATGTAGTTTTCTCAGTTCAATTCTAGCACCTAAAAAATTCTTTGCATTGCCACTGAATACTTTTGAACACCTTCCCCTACGACTGAAGAAACGCCTTAAACAGGCAATTAACATATCTGAAGTACAGTGCGTTGCATGAATATAAACGCACCTTAGCTGTAAGAATTAGAATGGTATAGAACTGTAATAAAAAAATATGAGTAGGTGACACTTGATGGAAACTGTATGTGTATGATTCAAGAAATGGAAAAAAAGAGTCAAAACAATGAAAGACCAATATGATTTTTTAGAACATACTTTTATTAAATTTATAACAAAAATGCATGTTGCATGAATTTAAACGCACATGTAAAAAATAAATAACTGAGTAACAAATACTGTATCTAATACATTGTAAAGCCACCATGGGCTTCTAGAACAGCCAGTAAACGACTTGGCATTGACTGATATAGTGGCATGAGGTCATCTAAGCTGATTGTCTTCCAAGCTAATTGAATGGCCGATTTTAGTTCATCTTTCGTGTTAAACTGCCTTCTGTTTACGTAAACACGGCGAACCAGAATATCCCGTACGTTCTCCATTATGTTTAAATCGGGGCATTTTAACGGCCAATCAAGAACTTTAATTTTACTGAAACGGAACAATTTTTTCACGATACGTGCTGTATGTACAGATGCGCAATCTTGCTGAAAAAGATAATTTCTTCCAGCTTTCTTGACTGCTTGACGGAGGAAGTTTCTTGTGAGCATCTGGACATAATCTACAGAGTAAATAGTGTCCTTCACGAACTCTAATTCGAAAGTCCCTTTAAAACCAATGGCTGCCCATACCATGACAGACCCACCTCCAGATTGACGTTTTGAACAGTACATTTCTTCGGTTCTCAAATCGTGCCAGTAGCTATGAAATCCGTCCGGGCCATCGAGATTAAACTTTTTTTTATCTGAGAAGATGGCTTTTTCCCAATTTAGTCGATATAGAATTCACTTTCTTGCCCATTCCAACCGCATATCTTTGTGCTTTTGGGTGAGGGGTGGTTTCGCCTTCATTTTCTTAAATTTAATGAATGTTGCAGCTTTGCTATTTCTCCATCTGGTTGTCCGATGAAAACCCAGCTTGTATTGAGCCTTTATCTTCGCACTGGAAGTATTCTTATTCTTTGCAGCGTTGCATATTCGACGTTTGTCGTAACTGGTGAGCTTTCCTGTTCGCTTCTTATACGCTTTTTTCCCGTAATTTGCTCCTTTCTTTATATAGTTTCGCACAACACTCTCACTTCTTCCGATTCGGCGCCCAATTTCACGATTTCTAAAGCCTTTACCACGCATAAAGTCGATTTTTATCCTCTCGTCTACTGTCAAATTTTCCTCTCTTGCCATCCTGAACAAACTCCGTAAATTTTGCACTCATGCATTAAAACTGTTTTTAGAGAACTTTAGCAACACGACTATCTGTGTTTTAATTTAATTCCGGTGGCTCTGTTAAATTTTAAACGCAAAATACAGAGTGCGTTTATTTTTGCGCAACAAACGAAAAACAGTGAAAAATAAGAAAATGCTTAAACACTCATTTACATAAGCTTGCATGAGCCTAAACATACGTGCTCAAAGCACTTTATTGAGTTGTTAGTCATATGGAATAACTGTAAGTCACATTCCTTCTTTTAAAATTTTAAAAATTCTATTTCTGGTTATTGAAAAAGTTGCGTTTATATTCATGCAACGCACTGTAAGATCAGTTACAAAATCTAAATGTATGGCCTTTGTGCTCAGACACACAAATGAACATACATATACCTTATTTAATGTTCCCTTTCGTTGACCCTTGAATTTGATATAAAAGGGACCACAAAGGCCAGTACCAACATTTGTAAAGGGAAAAGAAGGGGCAACCCTTTTTCTGGGCACATCACCCATTATTTGATTTTCCAATACAGGGTTTGTTTTTGAAGCATGTAATGCATTCAAATACAACTTTTCAAAAGACATTCCGACCATTTATAATCCAAAATTTACGCCATATAAGGTATAATAATGTATGGGATCCCACATGCAAATACTTCAAATGTGATAATATCTTACAATAATTATGGTGAATGGGTGTTTATCACTTTATCAGGCAGAACAATTGGGTTTTTCTCATACGTACCAAGGTCAGAATTCTTCAACCTACCACCTACTCGGAGAATATTATTTTCATCTAAGAAACAATTTAAAAATTTCAACTTACTATTATTTGGAACAATGTTACCTCTCTTAATACTGCAAATTTCAGAGTCGAACTCACCATGTTGTACATTTTTAATCAAGAATACCTCGGCCCTCTTTATTTCTTCCCAGGTAAGGTGACCCACAATTTTCTCCTTATTCTTGATGTTGTTTACAAATCTAAAAATATAGAACATAATGTGAATAATATAGAGATGCAAGGCTTTCAAAACACCCGGTTTTTTTCCTGAAAAAAAAAACCCGTTTTTTTTTCCCTGGGAATTTTGAAATTTCCCCAAAACTGGGAATTTTGAAATTATGAATATTTTTATGACTTTTGTTAATTATTTAGCCTCCGATCTTTACATTAACTTCAACTTTAATTCCTGCTTAGATTTCCTTTTCATTTCCCTTTCCCGCTAATTCGAGCATCTTCGATGTTTATTCCGAAAACGAAGAAAATAATTAATTATAATTAATGTGGCGCTAACACTAACAGTAAGTTTCTGTCATTATTCATTAATATTATTTTGTTATGTTCTTGAGATATCCTTTCCATTCTTAATGAGAATCAATAACATTTAATTTTTTTTATTCATAATTCGTTTATGAATGTACTATGAAACAATTAGAGAATTGGACTTAAGATTTTAGGAAACAAACCCAACTAAATTTATATTTCATTAAACTCAAATGAAGTATTTAAGAAATTAGTTTGTTACCTGATAATTTTTAAATTGTTTCTCTTCTTCTTCTTCTTTTTTTTTTTCTTTTCTATTACAAATAATAATAAGAAGAAGAATTCTTAAATTTAATCTGTTGTAGGGAAATACATAAGTAATTCGAAAATTTTCCCCATTTGTTGTGTTAGAAATGCAGAAACTTTTTTTTTTTTTTTTATATATGTGCATAAAAATCAGGAAAGCAATATGTGTATAAATTTTCATGAAAAAATTTTCATTGTAGGAAATTTAACATCAATTTTTTACAAACTCTAATTAGAAATATTTATGAAAATAACTTGTAAAAGAAACTATACCACTGTAGTAATTGCATAATATGTCATCCCTTCTTTTTTAAAACCACTTCATTATTTTAAATAATTCTTTAAAAATAGAAATTTTTAAAGAAGTTTTCAAACCTTAATTATTTCTCTTCTCAAACTATTACAGGATTATGTACATTGGTTTCCTTAATTCTTCAGCTTGTATAGTATGGAAATTGTATCCAACATTGTACCGATACATTTATCTTAAGTGCTAATTTAATAAAGAAAGCTTAAGATTCTTTTCAAGTTATGATTTGGCTGCAGTTCTGATAAATTGAAAATAAAATGATAAATTAAAATAGTGTTATAAGCTTATCAGTATATCAAAGTCCTTAAAATTGCCATTTATATCAAGTAAACAACTTATTAATTGATTTAGAGATTTCTAATTTGTTTTTTCCCCGCAAAATTCCCAAAGTTCCCAAATTTCCCAGTTTTTCCCCAAAACTCCCGGGTTTTTTGCATCTCTAGAATAATAGTCATATAATTATTAAGAATTTCATTAATTAAGGAAGCATGGTGGTTAAAAAGGGCAAAAGCAAGGGGGGGAGAGTCCTTTTTGTGTTAATGTGAAACTTCCTCGGGTGATACTGAAGTTTCCTTATAATCTTGGAAAACGTCAATCTCCCTTCTAAGGAACTGAGGACCCTTAAGGATCCTTCAGAGACTGGCAACTTAAGAAACCTGCAAGTCGGCTCTATTGATATTTCTTTGATCTGGTTTTTTTGTGATCAACTATCGCCTTAACTTTGCTGGCAAGTCGTGCGGCAAGCAAGGCACCAAGAAGTTCCAGACGAGGTAAGGTGATTTTCTTCAGGGACGCAACTCGACCTTTCGATACTAGGAGATTTACTTCAATTTTATCATCTTTCACAACTCTGAGATATATAGCAGCACCATAAGCCTTTTGGCTTGCGTCGCAGAAACAGTGGAGCTCTATGATGTCGGTGGTTGCTTCCTTTGAAGGATTAAGTATGTTTCTAGGAACTTGAAGCTCGAAAAGCTCAGTAATCTCAGAACACCACTTTAACCACACATTTCTAATATCTGAAGGTATTTCTTCATCCCATGAAACCCTCTTCATCCACAAAGTTTGAGGAATACATTTTACACGAATTGTAAATGGGGTGAGCATTCCCAGAGGATCAAAAAATTTTCCTATTGCTTTCAGAAGGAAGCGTTTGGTATTTCCATTTTCTTTTAATACGTCTGCTAGGTTCTGCAATCCCATTATGAAACAATCTTCCTTAATATTCCATAACATCCCAAGTACCTTAGTTGTATGGGATTTTGAGTTGGCATGATCTTCCTGTATCTGAGTTTCGAACTCTTCACCTCTCCACAATTGCATTAAATCTTTATCGTTAGTTATCCACTTCCTTAACACCATACTAGCTTGACTCATAATAGATAAGGCTTCCTTAGAAATGTTTAATGCTTCTTGTAATTCATCTGCTCCAGATATAAAGTCGTCGACATAGAGGTCTCGAAGTAAGCTATCTGTTGTGTTCGGGTATTTATCTTGGAATTTTTCCAGATGTTTTTCTATAGTGGCAGAAAGAAGGAATGGGCTGCAAGTAACACCGAAAAGAACTCGTGTAAACCTATAAATTTTAAGGGTGTCATTCTCTTTCCAAAGAAATCGCACAGCATCTCTGTCCTTCTCAGCCAATAGTATTTGAAGAAAAGCCTTCTCTATGTCAGCCACGAATGCAACCTTGTTGAGCCTGAAATTCACGAGTATATTAAATATATTTGTATTTAGATTTTGTCCTGACCAATTACAGTCATTCAGACTTAAATGGTGAAAATCATAACTTGAACTTGCATCGAACACAATTCTCATTTTAGGAGTCAAACTCTGGTCTCTAAACACTGGTTGGTGGGGCATGTAATAAACAGGTTTCTCTACAGGTTTCTCTGTATTATTTATCTTTTCTATAATACCACTTTTTTCATAGTCACACAAAGTTTCGCAGTATTGCAAGTGAAGAATTGGATCTTTAAAATTTCAATATTTCAAATTCTAATTATGATTAAATTATTTTTAATACATCATTCGAAAGATATTTTAAAGTACTTTTATATTATCGAAAGTGCGATTCGAGATTTCACCTGATTTACTTGTTTTAGGGTGTCTTGATTAGGTTTTCTTCTGTATCTCGGCTACTAATGAAAAAAATTTCTTAAGTAATACATCATTTGAAAGCTTTGTTGATTTGGAATTGAACAGCAGATTACAAAAATTTCTACAGCCAGATGGCGCTGTAATATTTAAAAATTTCAATATTTCAAATTCTAATTATGATTAAATTATTTTTAATACATCAATCGAAAGATGTTTTAAATTACTTTTATATTATCGAAAGTGGGATTCGAGATTTCACCTGATTTACTTGTTTTGGGGTATCCTGATTAGGTTTTCTTTTGTATCTGAGCTACTATCAAAATAATTTCGAAGTAATACATCATTTGAAAGCTTTGTTGATTTAGAATTGAACAGTAGATTACAGAAATTTCTGCCGCCAGATGACGCTGTAATATTTTAAATATTCAATATTTCAAATTCTAATTATGATTAAATTATTTTTAATACATCATTCGAAAGATATTTTAAAGTACTTTTATATTATCGAAAGTGGGATTCGAGATTTCACTTGATTTACATGTTTTAGGGTGTCCTGATTAGGTTTTCTTTTGTATCTCAGCTAAACACCAACTTGCAGTTCAAATGTCATCGAATTCAGTCAATAAACAAAAAATTTACATTTTAATTGCAAATTAAATTTTATTCTAACAAGCGTAATAGATATCTCTAAAGAGGATGCCAGTTTCTATAGCAACGAATACACTTAAGGTAAAAATATTCCTTTTTCTTTTTTACTTCCATTAATTGAGTACCGTAGGTAATGAAATTCGAGACTTCACCTGATTTACATGTTTTAAGGTCTCCTGGAGGGGGGCAAAAAATCTGAATTCGAGTTAGACCGTTCAAAATTGGTATAATTATGTTTTTATGGCCTACGAGTCGAATAAGGATAGTTTTGAAAATGTAAAATTATTAGGGGGGGGGGGGCATGAAGGAGAAAAAAATTAGAAACTGAGTTAAACCGTTCAAAATTGGTATATATAGATTTTGGTGGCCTACGAGTCGAATGAAGTTATTTTCGAAAATAACTTCACCCCAAATGCCGTAATGATAAGAATTTTGGCGTGTCCCTGTACACAATCCATAAAAAATATAGATATAAAAAAATTTACAGCTATTTCTATACATAGCCTGAATATGTGTGCCAATTTGCAAGTCAATTGGAGGATTTTTGCGGTCGCTATTGCGGTATATACAAATTCTGCCCATAGACCGTAATGATAAGAAAAATTTTGGTGTGCCCCTATACACAAACTACAAATGAAATACACACCCGAAACTATACAGCTAAAATTCCGTGTGGATCATAAATCGTGTACCAAATTGCAAGTCAATAGTGTGATTTTTACGGTCGCTATCGCGGTACATAGAAATTCTTACCATAGGCCGTAAGGATAAAAAAAAAACTTTGGCGTATCCCTGTACACGAACTACAATAGGAATACACACCTAAAGCAATACAGCTAATTCTGTTGGGCTCATAAATATGTGTGCCAAATTTCAAGTCAATAGCGGGATTTTTGCGTCCGCTGTCGCGGTATATACAAATTCTTTCCATAGGTCGCAATGATAAGAAATATTTTGGCGTGTCCCTGTATACAAACTACAAATGGAGTACACACCCAAAACTATGCAGCTAATTCCGTGGGGCTCATGAACATGTGTACCAAATTTCAAGTCAATAGCGTGTTTTTTGCGGCAGCTATCGCGCGATAGACAGATAGACGGACACACAGACGGAACCCAAAAGCTTTTTGAGTCTCAACAGAGGGTCTTCACTAACGTTTCGGCAAAAATTGCAAGTCAATAGCTTGATTTTTGCGGTGGCTATCGCAGTACATACAAAGTCTTCCCATAGGCCGTAACGATGATGAGAAAAGATTTGGTGTGCCTCTGTACACGAATTACAAATAGAATGCACACCTAAAACTATACAGCTAATTCCGTTGGGCTCATGAATATGTGCGCCAAATTGCAAGTCAATAGTGTGTTTTTTGCGGTCGCTATCGCTGTACATGCAAATTCTTCCCGTAGGCTGTAATGATAAGAAAAACTTTTGTGTGTCCCTGTAAGCGAATTACAAATGGAATACACACCCTGAACTAAACCGCTGATTTCGTAGGGCTCATGAACATGTGTAGTAAATTTCAAGTCAATAGCGTTATTTTTGCGGCCACTATCGCGCGACAGACAAACACACAGACAGAACCCATAACCATTTTGAGTCTCAACAGAGGGCTTCCACTGACGTTTCAGCAATTATTTATCTAAAAATTTTACAATTTATTTGCGTAAAAGTTTTAGTACATCATTCTGAAGAAAAAAAAAAACCGCATTTTCTTTCTTTCTTTTTTTTTCTTTCAATTTAAAATACTTTAGTTAAACAGGTCTCAAATTCTTATTCGAGCTTTTATCTCAAAAGCTAATCTAGAAAAATATTTTTGACTATTACCAGATTTCTTTTTTAAACACTAGAGTTTTAAACCATCATATGTAACTCTAAAAAAAGCAGGGAAAAATCATTGAGATAAAAAAAAAAAAAAAAAGTAATGCAGAAGTCGCCAAATTTTATCCGCGAATTCTATGATTGACATATTTTAAAGGAGACGGTTTTTTCCCCTATAGTTTTGTTCCAAAGGGCCAGTCTTCGTGTGGCCATTAACGAAAAAAATTACAGCATACTAACACTGATAAAGCAGTTCGTCGCCAAATCTGTTAACTCGCTGTTCTAGTAGAACATAGGTTCCCAACGTGGGCGATAACGCCCCCTTGTGGGCGTTTGAGGCTTTCAGGGGGCGGTAAAAGACCCAGAGAAAATTAGGGGGCGTTGATATAGCACGGAGGGGCGTTGGAAGATTAACCAAATATAGTCTAAAAAAGACTAGATCATCTCAGTCAGAAGAAGAACTAATAGAACTGACGACAAATGAGGAATTAAAAATTAAATTCAAGAATAGCTACCAAGAATTTGGGCTGTAGAAGTCGATTTCGCAACTGTATTCAGGATTGTGGTCGATTGTTCAACGATTTCTCATAGCATTCCCATCTTCATATTTAGCAGGTTTTTAAGTAAAACCGAGCCTGATATTAACAAGCTCCTTAAAATGCATCAAATTCAGCCTTCTCATTGGTTAAGTTAGAAATTCGATGTCTTCAATTTTTATAAAAATATTTTTTAATATAATTAAGTATGCGTTTTGATTGTTCTCTGAAACTGTCACTTTATTTATTTAGAAAGCAATAGTTTCTTATAGATTACTTCGTATCATCAAAACACCTGCCTGTCTTTATAACATGTAAGCTAAAACTTTTATTCCTCTTTTTTAAATAAAGAAGAAATTCAGTAGCGTTTGAATTCCAACAATATTCTATCTATTAGTAATTTTTATTTATTTAATTCTTGTTTTCACCATACATTATGTACGCTCTTATTTCTCTGGAGTGGGAGGGGGGCGGTACTGAAATATTCACTAAAAAAGGGGGCACCAGTTCAAAAAAGGTTGGGAATCTATGTAGTAGAATAAACTGTACAAATAAATACGCCAATCTCAGGCCGATTGAAAACGGCCATTCTCTTAGGTAAGGAAAAGGGAAGTAGCGGCCTGTCAGTCGTTAGTGATTTGTGACACCTGAAAAAAGTATATTGACAAATAAATGATAATGAATGAAGATTAAGAAAAAGTTAGATGGACGTTGTTATTTTGTATATATGTTTTTGAACAGTTATAAAAAACAAAAGAATTATTATTATTATTCTAATCGAGAAAAAAAGTAAGTGAGGTCGTGCCCCACTGGCTTTAAATGACAGGCCGCCACTGTTTATGATAAATCTTTAATCCAATGCGGTAGAATTTGCTAAATTATCTTTGTTTAATTATTTATTTGTCTACCTAATCAATTCAGATATTTGAACTTGAAAAATAATAATACATAAATATATAAACAAAACAAAATATTATGGAAATATCATCAAATGGTTCTTAATAATTAATGAGGTAGTAATTACTTCCCCACTTCTCAATTACTTTTCTTGATTATTACACATTTCACATTTTGCTTCTATATAATTATTCAATGAGAATTATTTACAAAAGTTCAGATGAATCCACATTATTTAAATTTTATGAGGGAAAGATTATTTTTTAGATTAACCTTTTTTAAAATAGACATAAGAAAATTGTTTATTAACTTCAAAATAACTTTTAAATTTACTCTAAAGACTTGATAAAAAAAAAAAAAAAATCTGGAGTGACTCCACTCGACTTTCCGAACATTAAGTAATTAACGGTTGTATAAATGAATTAAAGTGAGAGAAGTCGTTAAACAAACGAAAGAGAATATTCTAATACAGTGTTTGAGTATTTTTCTGTGTATAGAATGTTGTTTAATTTAATGCTATTGCCCTTCGAATAATTTGAGTCCATCGATCATAATGATAAAGAAATTTTTGTTGTGTCCCTGTAAAAGTCTGTATGTGCTAGACTCACAAAAATATGTATACAGTTCGTTTGATGGTGACCTATAACATGCATATAAATTTTCGTCTTATTCGGATGAGGCGTTTAGACGTTATAGCAATTTAAATAATCTGATCCATAAGCCACAATGTTTAGGAATTTGTCTTTGTATCTTTTTAAAATCTATTTGTGCTACATTCTCCAAAATTCATACAGTTCGTGTAACAGTGATCTTTAACATGTATAAAATTTTTCAGCTCAATCGGATATGGCGTTTAGACGATAAAGAATTTTTCGTTGCGTCCCTGTAAAAAAAACTATAAGTGCTAGATTCATCAAAATTCTATGCTGTTCGGCCAATGGTGACCTACAGTCGGAAGCAAAAGTATCCGAGCACTAGCATGTAAAAGAAAAAGGAATCTTATTACTGTTTTGTTAAATAAACCCTTGTCGAGTCATGTTCTTGGTCAGTCTAAGAACATCATTCGACAAGAATTTATTTAACAAAACAGTATTAAGAGTACTTTTTTTATATAGGAATTTTCGCTAATGCTCGGATACTTTTGCTGCCGACTATGTAACATGTGTACAAATTTTCAGCTCAATGAAATTAGGCGTTTAGACGAAATCACACTTTAAAGAATTTGAGCTCAAAATAAATTTTTCCTTGTGTCCATGTAAAAAAATTATAAGTGCTAGATTCATTAAAATTTATACATTTCGTAGACGAGGACTTAGAACATGTGTAGAAATTTTCAGCTCATGCTATCACACTTTGAAAATTTTTAACCCATACCGGCCATACGCCAAAATGATAAAAAAAATTCTTTGTGTCTCTGTAAAAAACTGTTGGTGTTAGATTCACCAAAATCAATAAGGTTCGTTCTACGGTAACCTACAACCATCGATGAGATATATAGTGCAACCCCGATCTATCGTTTCCGCATCCACCGTTTTCCCGCATTGATCGTTTTATTTCTATGGTCCCAGTATAAATTATATTTAAATAATATTAACGAAACCCGCATGTATCGTGCTTCAAAAAGTCATTTTCTCGCATTCATTGTTGTAAAATTTTACTCCTGACTTCATAAAAATTTTCTCCTGAAATTCAAGCGGTTCCATACAAACTGGAATCACTTCTTGTATCCTAAAATAACTCTTTTACCCACTTTCATGGAGAATCCTCTATGGAAAAAATTGTGAATCCAAAATTGTGATGCCATGTCTCTGGACTTCATCTATTCATTCTGTAATTTGAGCATGGCAGGAAATAACCTCTTCAGTTGTCCAGAAAACAGTTTTGTGAAATGCAGTTACGTGCGGAAAAATGAGGAACAATACCAAACAGAAGAGCCAGAATATGATGATGATAATGATGCTGATAATGCAGATGAAGCGTAGTTGTGTGTTACAGAGGATGCGTCTGGTACGAAATTTAGTGCTAATATTTACATAAATTAAGGCATTGCAACATGCGGTATCTTAAAGCATAGAAGAAATGTGTGATTTCAAGAAATGAAAATAATGGCGAAGAAACGAGGATAATTTTCATGCCGATGACGTAATTATGGCGTTTGAAAATGCATAAACTTTCATATAAGCATATGAAATTACATAAAAGGACCAGAAAAAATGTTTTAAATCTGAAAATTTTCCTGTTTAATTTATAAAATGAACGAAAAACCCAACATAAAATTACTGATTTTTAAAAATAAATTTTACTTAATATTCTACAACATTGATTTATTTTTTTGACAGTTTGCAAAGTAACAAATTAGTTTTTATTAGTAGTATACTGTTACTGTATACATTGTGTGTATTAACATTGTTTTCTTCGTGTTTTGACTTTAATCCGCATTCGTCGTTTTCCCGCTTACATCGTTTTTTTTTTTTTTTTTTTTTTTTTTTCATGCACCCCGGGAAAAACGATGGATGTAAGTTCTACTGTACTAGTAGAGTACGGATTCCCTATACTGGCAATGGAGAAAAATTCCCGGAACATCACTGCGGTTTTTGCGCCTCTTTTTGGCAACTGGTTCTTGGGATTTTGCATATTTTAAATGGTTTCTTCCTCAACTACCAAAACTCCAAAGAAAAGTCAAACAGAACAGCTTTCAATCAGTAACAAGGATTAGATTACTTGCTTTTTATTTCAGCTAGTGTAGGTTGTGGTTGTGTTTAATTTATCCCCAATCTATATAAATAAAAGAGTAAAATCACTGATTCACCGACTCGACACAGCCCTGTCGATTCTATGGGAGATAGAATCACAAATTTTGGGGAGCAGGTTTGTTTTAGAACTCTGACCCCCACTAAGACGGGATTTTGCGAAATACCCCCTGTCCCTCCCCCCTCCTGGAAGGACAAAAGACAAAAACACCTTTATAAACATGACTCGGTTCCAAAGACTTCAGTACAAAAAAATAATTTTCTGAGATTTTGGAATTTTGGATTTTTAAGGGGAGGAGATGGGGGGAAAACGATTTTCGGAGGTAAATTTGCAAAATACGGAATTTCGAGTAGAACTCTACCAATAATAGCACAAAGATATAAAGAAACAAGATATAAAAAACCGCCAAGCGCCTTCTTGAGTATATATTTCCAAAAACTCATTTTTTTTTCTTGAGGGGGGAGGGGTACGAGGGGGCAAATTCGAGCACTCTTTTTAGTGCTAAATTCATCTGGGAAAATCTGTAGGAGCTAAGGTCACAAATTTTAGTGTGTGGCTTATTCACGTGTGTCCAACACCCATTGTAACGGTATTTTGCGAAAGTCCCCTCCCTTTCCCCCTTGGGGGTGGGGAAATAAAAGCTTTTCCAAGCAAAATTTTGCTTAAAATTATCTCAGTAAGATTAAGGTTTATGTGTGGGTTCGTTATGCGTTCCCAACACGCATCATAAAGGGATTTTACGAAATTTCTCCCAGTCCCTCCCCCTTTAAAGACGGGAGGGCAAAAACACGCTTCTAAGAGTGACTGTTCTCAAAATTATCTCAGGCTAGCGATTTGTTGATAAGTTTATTGGTTATGTGTACTCAAAGCACACACCACAAAGGGATTTTGCGAAATTCCACCTTTTGCCCTTTAGGGCTGGGGGGGGGGGGGGGGGGCAAGAAGATGTTACCATGCGCAACTTTACTCCGAACTGTCTTAAAAAGGTGACTTTTTATGTTCTGGTTGGTTATGCGTTCCCAACATACACAATAAAGGGATTTTGCGATTTTTACAAAACATTATTACATTACGATTATTACATTACAAAAAAAAAAAAATGTTAAAACTGAAAAAAATCGATAACTTTATTTTAAATTATCGCAGATCGATGTTTCAACCATTCGTTTTAAAGGTATTGGCGAGCTCTTTTGAAAGATACCTATCATGAAAATTTACTCCCCTCGAGAGGCGAGGCGAGGCTCCTATATATACAATTTTGTTCCCCAGCTGACTATCTCTATTACAAAAAATATATATTCGTTTCATTTTGTTTAGTACTGTCTATAGATGTTAAACTCTACTTACCTATACAATTTCCCCATAGATGTAATGTATTTGAATACTTTTGAGTGTCTCTGTACACGAACCATTTGCTTCATCTCAACGAAAAGCTTAGTGTAGCATCCCTATATGATACACATTTAGCATACCGAGTTTGGAATTTCCTCTACTATTTGTTCTTGAGATATGCTGATAACACACACACACACACACACACACACACACACACAGACACACTTTACCATTCGCTAAAAACATGATTTTCGTATTCAGGGGACCTCAGAACATGTAAATATAACAAAAACTCACGTTCGAAAATTTGACCCTAAAACAATACTTTCTCGACCCTATGGGTAAGAGAAAGTAAAAAATCAATAACTTAATTTTAAATTATCGCAGATATATAGTTCAACTATTCATTTTAAAGGTATTGACGAGCTCTTTTGACATAATTAAAGGTCTTTGAGTACATAATGAAAATTTACAAGAGACATACAATACTCCTACATATACAAAAAAAATTTCCCAGTTGATTATAAACAATCCTTTTTAATTTCATAATTATTAAAAAATAATTGTCTTTATGCATATTCTGCTCCTCTCTTTTGTGACAATATTACTTATAGAAAATACTCTCTCAGGCATTGTATTACTGTGAGATAGAGTCAAACAAATTTTAATAAACTTGACTATAAGTGGTAAACTTTGAATTCGCCATACTGAGATTACCTTTCTCGTTGAAAAGTGAAAGAAAGATGAAAAGTTTTGAATTGTACTGAGTACTGAAATTTCAGGAAATTCAGGACAAAAAAAATTTCTTAAGGAATTTCCGAACAACTACTACTCCTGTAATACTTTTTGAATAATTATTTTTTTTATTTTTTCTGTAACTTTGGATCACCCGGTATATAACCTTTCATTTTTAAAATTTCATGCAAACAATTCTCCATTCAAAAGCCTTTTTGTGGAGTTTTATATTGTTACAATTTGAATGGAGACAAAATCAAAAAAATATTATAGAAATTTAAATTTTTATTATTGAGAAATGCTGCGTCTTGTTGGTGCAGCAGGCTACGCCAACTAGTCATATAATTTAGGATAGTTTGATATAGATAACATACGAGTGCTTAAATAATGCTACAGCCATTTTCTCAGCACCTAGACTGCTAGACAATTGCCAATATAAAGATCGAGCACTAGAACTAGAAGTTGGCATTACTCATTAGTTACTCTTCTTTTTGTGTGCATAGTATTTTCTCCCTGATGATCGCATGTAAATGGAGATATTAATAGCAATATTTTATCTATATAAACATTATGTGAACTGTCAAAATAGATTTCCATTCCAGTTTAAAGCTTTTAATACTACATAAATCAATACCAAGCGATAGAAATTCAAAGCATTTTATTGCCAAATTTCGCCAGATCAGATTGAGACTGTCATCTGCTCTAGACAAACTTATTTTTAAATTAAAATAATTTTTGAAGATAATAATTTCAAAGACAATACTTTTATAAATATTGATAGTTTTCTGTGTCACACATAATGAGTATTTTTAAGGAAAAAGTTACAAAATAAATATAAAAATATATGTTATTTACTGAAAGCTTAATCAGGGTCCACTGTAAGGAGAACATTCACATCAGTGTTAATTTAGATGTATTCACCAAAGAACTTGTTTTAACAATAAATGTTACATTTTGGTATCCAAAAACATGAACTTAAAAAGTAAAATTTACCGTAATTAAGGATATCCACTTAATTTTCGAAGTAAACCTGATAATTTTACTCTAATAAAAATGTTGATATAAATATCAATTAAGATGTATCCACCAAAATAACTTATTATAGAAAAGCACCAAAGAACTGGCATTTAAAAGTACAAAACTTATAAACACCATAAAAGCAAGAACTCGCAACAGTTGATTTGGTTCGAAAGAAAACCCAGCCCTTTGTCATGCGAACAAAGTAGGCACGAGTACTGAAAACAAAGAGGCAACACAGTGCAACATCCAACAGTGTCTTGTCACTTCGTTTGCCGCACTCGTGCCTATTTTGTTCGCCTGACGAAGGGTCGTGTTTTCTTTTGACTTGAAACAATTGTTGTGAGTTCTTGCTTTTATGGTGTTTATTCAAAGTTTTGTACTTATTAATAAGTAGTACATTTTACTATTCAAAAACAGGATTTTAAAAAGTAAAATTTACTGTTATTTACTTAATTTTCAAAGTACACCCAATCAATATTATTGTTTTTTTCCTGGATTTGGTAAACTAGAAACTTCCACCAATTACAGTTAGTCCTTCATACATCATCATTATTTCTATGAAGGCACCCAGCACAACTTACCTGTCAAGATTGCAGCCATGTTTATTTTAATAATTTAAACTTGAGAAAGAAAATCGTTATTAAATGAAGAATTAATTGCCTTAGCCATGTTACACATACATACATTTAATAAATTATTGGTACATTTTAATACAGTTGTACATATATTTTATTAATGCATATACATTATTCAATACAGAAGTTTATTTTTAAGATTAATAAAACAAATGTTTAAAATTGAGCTACTTCACTACGCATAGAAATCTGTACAGCAGCGATCACTACCAGGCATATATGCTCGCTTTGCGACCATTAAAACCAAAGGAGAAAAAAGCATCACTGTATACAGCTTATTCATTGCGCATGAAACAAAAAATGCATGAAAATCTGTATAGCAGTGGTCGCGGTGCCATGCCATACATGCATGCTCACTTAGCTAGCATTAAAAAATATATATTATGATGTGGACACTGAGTGATTTCCTTATACACCGATTGGAATATACATATTGTTATGGTTATGAAAACATTGATGTTTTTGTGTGAGGTAACTGATTCATAAATAAACAGGCAGGTTCCAGTCCACGAGCATTCCTGAAAAAAAGAAAAAAAAAAAAAAAACTGCTACTCCAACCACAAAAGTTCTGATGGTAGGATTATATATACTGCCAATAGTAGTTTTTTCAGGAATAGTACTCCACGGCTTATTACAGAATATACCATTCGCAAATACTTAACTTAGACAGTACAAAACTAAAGAACTGGTGTACAATGAATATTTTAATTTAAAAAACTTTTTCACACATCATAAAATTAATGAAAGCACTACCGGTTTCGAAAGGCCTTTCTTCTTCAGGTGCAAAAAACACCAGTCTTGCTTTTGCTTTCAAGGTAGTAGCAAGTGTTTTGCACCTGAAGAATAAAGGCCACGTTCTTTCGAAACTGGTAGTGCTTTCATTAATTTTACGGTGTGTGAAGAAGTTTTTTTTAAGTTTAAATATTAAACACAGCTTAGAGTTCAAACCATTCAAGTATAGATGGCCAACTTTTGTTCTCTTTAATGAAAATTAGTGGTGAGAAACGATACATTTTACCAAAACAAATAACTCTGTTACAATTGAAAAAGAGTTTACCAATTCTGGCTATCCTGAAATAAAAAACTATATTTAAAGGGGACTAATGTGCAAGTTGTACCTGACAGGACTAAAGTGAAAGTTGTACCTTAAGGGACTAATGTGAAAGTTGTACCTCACGGGACTAATGTGCAAGTTGCACCGAACGAACAAACTATTTCTTTGAACGAAAATGTCTACTACCCCTGGACGTTAGGTCTAATATATCGTATCATATTCGTATTTATCGTAATATAACTCAATACTTATTTCGCTTCCTTCTTCGACTCGTTTTAATACGCATTTTTTATATGCATGAGCAGCCCCCGAAAAACAAAAATATTAAATCATTAAATTCATTTTTCTACTTATTTTTATTTCATATTATTTCACGCGCACTTTTTATTTCCTAATTCAAAATTATTATTAAAAACTTTTTCGATATCGCTTGTTACGATACTGATTATTATTAATTTTCTTTTCTTTTTCTTTCAATAATAATAATAATAATAATAATAATAATAATAATAATAAAAGATTTGGATGAAATTCTGGCAAAAGCAGAATTTAGTTTAGGACGGAGGACTATTAGTTTTTTTTTTTTTTTTTCTTTTTTCAAATTATAACATCGCTTTCAAATTATTCAATTATATTTTCGATAAATTTTAGATTTCGACAAATGCCCATCTATCGAAATCGACAACGCAAAAATCCCAGATTGAGAGTAATAGGCCCTCAGTCCTAATAATATTTGCCACCAAATTTCACTTCTTCCATCTGATGATATTTGTGAAATACGCTGATAGACCCAAATCTACAGGTACAAAAGCAATCTCGTGCACTGAAGATGTGTTCCAGTTAGCATAGGATGCAAAAACTTCACAACTGGAAGACTTACCGAGGGAAACTGCTCTTTTCTTTCCTCTTCAATCTTTCTTAAACTGCAACTGTTTAAAAACACATTTCAATTTTTAAACATTTTAGGATGATATGCTCTTTTTTTTCTCTCTCTCTCTTTTGGCAGTAATAAGAACTATAAATTTATTCACTTAAACTGCAATTTTCAATTTTACTAGATAAGGCTAAGTCTTCAAAAACAATTTGTTAAAAAAAAAAATGAAGTAAAACTTAAAAATTTTCAAGAAATTTGTAAATTTTTGAGGGCATGGTGATTAAATGTCCAAGTCCCTCATGATTAAGGTCTTAGCAGAAGGATTAAAAATTATTTTTCATGGAGCATTTTTAAAAATTTTGAATTTTATCTTATTAAATTTAAGTAATTTTTGAAAAATATGTAAAATTTTGGGGCTGGGAGCGAATGCGGTGTCGCTAATTATTGAAAAATATATTTTTTCTTTGGACTAAAGCTGAATTGTTGCTAACTGACCAAACTTATGTTTGATTTGATTGTGAGAACTGAATAATACCAAAATAAATAACACCATAAACTTTAAAAAAAAACATACAAAAGTTCAAATGGCGAACAATTTAAGAAAATTAAATATTAAATGTTTATCCATATTAAGAAAAAGGTTTATTTACTGCATGTCATGAACTTTCTTTCTTCAATAAGTTTTTCTTCCATCTGACATCGACGATAATGAAATGAGCTAGCAAACCCACGTCTACAGGCACAAAAAAAATTTTGTGCACTGAAGATATGTTCCAGCTGGCATAGGATGCAAAGACTTCACAAATGGAGAACTTTCTGGGGAAAACTGCTCTTTCTTTTCTTTTCCAATCTTTCTTAAACTGTAACTATATAAATACATATTTTAATATTTAAGGATAATGTGTAATTTTTTTAAACATCACTTTTTTTTTTTTTTTTTTTTTTTCGGTTTCGGCATTACTGGAAACCATAGATTTATACAGTGAAGCTGATTATTTCAAATTTGTTAGATGAGGATATGTCTGCAAAATTAAAATTTTTAAAAATGAAATATAACTAAAAATTTTTTTATAAACAAACACCCCAAAATTGAAAAAACATACAAATGTTCAAATGGCAAACAAATGAAAAGGATACATTACAAGAAAATCAAATGACAAATTTAAATATTGATCTATTTTTAGATTTATTTACAACACGACATCAAGAACTGTCTTCAACAATCCTATCCTCCTCTTTCTTTTTCAATCTGATGCCGATATTAATTAAATCGCTAGCAAGCCCACATTTACAGACACAAAAGCAATTTCATGCACTGCAAATATGTTCCAGCTGGAATAGGATGAAGACTTCATTACTGGAGGACTTTCGTAGGAAAACTGCTCCTTCCTTTCTCTTCAATCTTCTTTAAACTGCGATTGTTTGTAATTTATACTTTTCAACTGAAATTTTCTTTAAAAATTGTACTTTATACATTTCTTGCATTTAAACTTTTTTCAAAAATGTATTTTGAAGTGATTTCATTTGCTGCCATTATGAGTATATATAGCATTCTTTCATAAACTTTCTAAAGGTTTGCCCCTTCCGTGGAGGATCAAAATTGTGATGGCATGACTCCGGACCACCTCTAGGGGTGTGTACCAGACCGTCGCCAATTGCCCATCTGGCAACACTAGTGCGACGTAAAACCCAACCATCCACCATCCATCCTAAAGGTTTGTAAATCCTAAGGAAAATAGAAAAATAGTGCCAAATTATTGATTTATTAAAAACACGCTAAGCCATACCATAAATTGTATTATTATCTACAATTAACAAAAATTAGCCCTTGTTTTTATAAATTCAAATTAACTCAGAAAGTATGTGTACTACTTAATCAGCAGTCTACTTCTACATAACGCAATTTATTCTATGTAAATAAATCTTACTATGCTATTCAAAATGTAGTGTGTAATAAATATATTTATTGACATTATCATTATGAAAATGATTAACTGATAATTACATGTAATCATCAATTCAATCAGTTTCATTTCAAAAAGTGATATTTAATACAATAAATATCCAACTAATATGCTAAATAAAAGGAAAATGATGAACATTACATCATTATTTGAAGTCTAATTTGTTTTCAAATGTCTAAATAAAGTACCTGATATATGATAAACCACCAGGATAGTATCAGATATTAATATTCCAATATATTGCAACACTAATATAAACAATATTATCTTTTAATAAAAAAAAAAAAAAAAAAACTAAAATATTAATTCTAGGCACTAATACAACTTAGACATTAATTTCAACTTTAATATTTAAGTATAAAACCATTGAAACTTGGGTATGTATGTACATACTCTGCAACAAGTTCTTCACACACATACAATAAATCTGATGTATATGTGTTATCAACAAACAAACAAACACACACACAATAGAATATTTGAATTCCAGTATAATAAATTAATAATTCACTTAAAAGCAGATATGAAATAATAACTTTTTATAAGTCTGCAACCCGAAAAAGCTTACTTGGAAAACAAAATCTATTCAATTACCAAATAAATATTTTAAATCATACTTCAAACTATCTAATTCAGGATATTAAAAAAAAAAAAAAAAAAAAACTAAAAATTGTATGTTTTTACTTTCTTCTATCTTCAATAGAAGAAAGTATTGGATTCGTAAAAATTTTCGATTTCGGGTTTTTGATGGATTTACACGTTTTGAGAGCTGTAGAACACGATTTGATCATTTTTAGAAAATGTCTGTCTGTCTGTGTGTGTGTGTGTGTGTGTGTGACAAAATTTTGTGGCAACTGTACCTCAGGAACTACTGGACAGAATTTCATACAAATTGGTATGTAGTTGCACCTTGACATAAATTAGTGCCTATCAACTTTTGGTAAAAATCGTCTTACAGGTTGCGTTGCCATCTCGCTTTTTCTAAATTTTTAACATGGCGATATAGGGCAAAAATTTTCAAGATGGGTATCTTTCGAAAGGTCTCGTCAGTACATTTAAAACGAATGGTTGAACTATAAATCTGTGATAATTTAAAACAAAGTTATCGATTTTTTTTACTTTTTACAAAAAAAAATTGACAATTTTTTTTTTTTTTTTTTTTTTTTTTAACGAAATTATCAAAACTTGGTATTTAGTTGGCTCCTGACATAAACTGGTGCTGATTAGATTTGGGGATCAATCGCACAACAGGAGGCGCTGTGATCGTATTTCTTCTAAATTTTTAACATGGTAGTATAGGACAAAATTTCGTATAAATGTACATAATGAGAGTTATTCTTAACCTGTGATTGTAAAATTAATATGAATTATTGCTAATAGTAGTAGTTAATTAGGGGAAAAAATTGTGCATGTGGGAAGTACCCTCTGGGGTGGGATAAATTTTCAAGATGGGTATCTTTCGAAAGGTCCCTTCAATACCTTTAAAACGAATGGTTGAACTATAAATATGTGGTAATTTAAAACAAAGTTATCGATTTTTTTTTTTTTTACTTTTAACGAAAAAAAAAAAAAAAAAAATCTTGTTTTTTTTTTTTTTTTTTTTTTTATTGTTACTGAGTGAATTTGTATAGGAAAATATAGAAGAAAGTCTCGTGGTGGCCACAACATACTAGTTTTAATTATTAAACAAATTTCTATTACTGTTTACGATTTCATCAACAAGCAACAAGCGTGTACTCTGACGTTTGCCTACATCATCAATTCGGTTGCGTTAGAGCCCCTATATAAAATAATAGGCCAGCGCGCGCATCACCGCAATTTTTTTTGCCTCCGAAGAGGACAGCATTCTCGCTTGGCGTCCTTATCGCTTCCCTAATGATTTTAAGAAATCTTGATCTGAAGCTAATCCGGTCAAGATAAGAGCAATAAGCAACTGTTATTTATTGGTCAAATCTAAAACCTGTAGATGGCGCTGCACGCCGATATTAATGTTTTTTGTTTTCTTCTTTTCTCTTTAGTGTGTTCTTCGTGTTCGTCTTTGTAGTAATAAATGTATGTCTCAGTAATTGAAATCCTATTATTTCCGATTTATGTCTTCAATCGACACCAATGAATAGGAATGAATTATCAGTGGCCTGCAGTCCCCACGACTCTGGACCGAAAAGGTAAGCCATTTACCTTATTTCAATTTAATATTCTGAAAATGACTATTAATGAATATTTATGAAAAGTTATATCTAAAATACGTCGCCAAAGTAGCGACATGGTTTTGAATGATAATTTTTATAACGTCGTTAAAAGTTTAACGACATAAATTATGGCGCCCATAACAGGGACTGCCAGGCCCTTAAAATCTGAATTAGAGTTGTTCTTTATTCTATAGTCCAAATTTCTAAACTAAATCAATATGGCAACCGAACTCGAAAAATTAAAAAGAAAACGCTCTAACCTAAAGGGATTGTGTACTAAATTGATGAACACGATAAACATAAAGTTAAATGAACCCGACGAAGGGTTAAATGTTTTCGAATTTGAATCCCAGTTAGAAAAACTGCAAGTCAAGAATAACGAAATTATTGAAGTTGAAGATCAAATTGAGGCCAAAATCACGGATCTCAACGAGCTACAAACTGAAATAGAATCGAGACAAGAATATAGGGATTCTATTATTGATGTAAAAGCTCAAATTATGAATAAGATAGAGAAAATTAAAAATTTAAATGTCACTCCGATCTTATCACAGCCAAGAAATGAGCAAACACCCAATTTGCATTTAGAAAGAATTAATGCGAGTTCAGTAAGATTGCCCAAGATATCAATTCCTGTTTATGAGGGTTCTCCGGAAAACTGGATGGAGTTTTGGAATCAGTATGAAATCACAATACATAACAATAAGGATATATCTAATGTTCAGAAATTTGTATATTTACGCAGCTTTTTAAAAGCCCAAGCTTTAACAGCTATTCAGGGTTTAGCACTCTCAGATCAAAATTACAATACTGCAATTGATTTATTAAAATCTAGATTTGGAAAAAAAGATATAAAAAGATATAAGATAAAAGATATAAGATATAAAATTGACGCGTTATTAAATTTGAACCCTGTTAAATCTCCAAATCAAATTAAAGAATTACGCTTACTGCACGACGCCCTTGATGTTAATATTAAATCTCTCGAAAATTTAGGAGTTGATTTAAAATCCTACGGAAATTTGTTATTTCCAATTGTTACAAAATTAATACCTACCAGTATTATGATAGATTATAATAAAATGAAAACAGAATCCGAGGAATGGGATGTACAAGATTTGTTAAAACATTTAAAATTAGAAGTTCAGACTAGGGAAAAAAACTTTTTATTTTTAAAACGCGAAGTAGAAACTCACAATAGCGGGTATAAAAACTCAAATTCCAGATTTGATTCAAAATCATCGGAAAATAATAATAATGCTTCCTACCGGAAATCTGGTTCGGGATATAAAAATTCTAACACAATGCAAAAGGCATCAGCCTTTAAATTAACTGTTAGTAAATGTATATTTTGTGTTGATGCAGTAAATGATCATGACAGTAAAATGTGTAAATTAAATTTAGAGGACAAAAAATTGTCTTTACGCAAACAGGGAATCTGTTATTTATGTTTCAAAAGAGGTAAACATACAGCTAAATATTGTTTATCGGGTCTCAAATGTGACACATGTTCAGGAAAACACAATACATTAATTTGCTATAAGCAAAAATCGGAAACGGCTCCAACAACGGCTCAAATGAAAGATAAAAATCACATCGAACATACCCAAACAAATACTTCTGAGAACAGTGCTTACGAAAATGATAATTCTGTATTGTCCTATAAGTGTCCTGTACAAAATCCGCTTGAGAATAATGAAATATATTTACAAACTTGTTTCGCAAGAATAACAAATAATTCTAATTTAAACTCTCTAAAGTGTGCCATATTATTTGATAATGCGTCTCAACGAAACTTCATAAACATATCACTCGCGTGAATTAAAATTGCCGGTGATTAGAAAAGAAACTCTAATCATATATCCGTTTTCTTGCGATCAGCCCCAATCAAAGGAATATTCAGTCGTAAATTTCGAATTGTTTCATTTAAAAAATCACAAACAAAAATGTTATGTAGAGGCATTGGTCGTAAATCAAATATCTTTCACGAAGTTAAAAATACTAGACGACGCATTAATTCGAAAAGTTATGGTTTCGAATGAGAAAAAAGAAAATAATTTTTCTCAATTGCATTCGAAGGAGCCAGAGATATTAATCGGCGGGGGTTATTTTGGAAACTGCAAAAAAATAAAAATAAAATTAATCGTTCGTTGTTTGCGGTAAATACATTATTGGGATGGACATTGTCAGGCAATAATAATTCAGGAAAGAATCCAGACAACTTAATTACTGGCGCCTCTGTGTTAAAGATTGAATGTGGTAACTCTATTTGTTTACATGAAAACCATCCATGCATGAAAATAAATGAATCATCCGATTGTACGGGTAATGATTGCAAAGCTTATGGTCGTTGGATTTTTTGGGAATAAATGATGATAAATTGATTTCTACTTCCGATCTGGAAATAATAAATAAATTTGATAAACAGTTAGAATATAAACAGGGTCATTATGTTACTCATTTATTATGAAATGACCATGGTATTGATAAATTTGAGAATAATTTTGAAAATGCTAAACGGCAATTCAATTATTTGAGAAAAAGATTAAAAGCGGATAAATGGATTTTTGAGCAATATAGGCAGATAATCACAGAACAAGAACAACGAGGGATAGTTGAAGAATGCGGTCGCTCTCAAAGGGAGTATTTCGCCCCACATCGTGCGATTATTAGAAAGGAAAAACAAACATCAAAGGTACGAATTGTTTTTAATTGTTCCAGTAGAGTTTCGGGGTGTAAATCTTTAAATGATTGCCTCGTAAAAGGCCATGTCTTACACCACCAATTTTGGATGTAATTAATAGATTTCGAATGTTTAAGATTGCGTTTTGCGCAGATATTGAAAAAGCGTTTCTAATGATAGAAATCGCGGAACCCGATAGAAATTTTCTGAAGTTTTGATGGTTTGACGAGGACACCCAGAGTTATAAAATAATGCGAATGACCAGAGCGACATTTGGTTGTACAACTTCTCCTTTCTTTTTAACGGCAACAATTAAGAAACACATTAAGGAATATAGGGAAATTTATCCGGATAGTTATGAAATGTTAAATTCAGCTCTGTTTGTGGACGATTTGCTTTATGGCTCCGATACCGTAAACGGTGCCTATGAATTAGCTTCTACTGCGGTAAATATTTTAGCAAAGGCTGGAATGAAATTGAGAAAGTTTAGTACGAATTCACAGAAATTAAAGAACATGTGGAATAAAAATGATTGTTTTTCGGAGGTAAATAATGATAGTGTAATAAATATTCTTGGATTGGTGTGGGATAAAGATAGTGATAAATTAGGATTAGCTTTGAAATCTATAGTTGAAAATTTGGATATATCGGTATGTACGAAAAGATATGTATTGCATACAGCTGCAAAATTGTTTGATCCTATTGGGATTATATCTCCCTTTTTAATTAGGATAAAGTGTTTTCTTCAAAGAATGTGGGAAAGAGGTATGGATTGGGATCACGAATTGCCGGATGATCTTAAGGGAATTTGGATAAAGTGGTGTAACGAAATTAAGGATTTATTAGAAATTCGAATAGATAGATGCTATTTCACGTATGTTGATTTGAAAAATTCGTGTGTAGAACTACACATTTTTTCAGATGCTTCACCACTTGCATATGGTTGTGTTGCATATTTTAGGGTTATCAGTAATGATAAAAAATGTTATGTAAGCATGATTATGTCGAAGGCTAGAGTTGCGCCGCTAAAGAAACTAACGTTACCAAGATTGGAGTTAATGGGAGCGGTGATAGCTGCTAGAATAGCGAAATATATTTGTGATATATTTAAAGAAATTAACATCGAGAAATTTTATTGGACAGATTCTACTATTGTTTTACACTGGGTGAAGGGATCGGCGAAACAGTGGAAACCCTTTGTTAAAAATAGTGTAGTTGAAATTCAGGAATTGTCAGTACCCGAAAATTGGTCATATTGTAATACAAAGGATAATCCCGCAGATTTAGTTACTCGTGGTATTAGCGCAAATGCGTTAGTTAATAATGATTTTTGGTTTAAAGGTCCAAAATGGTTATCTGAGCTAAATGGTAAAGGTAATGATATTGGGGAAAAGGTAGACACGCAATATATTACCGAAGAAAAAAGGAAAACACCCGAAAAAATAATTCAGTTTAAAATCTCTATAGAAACAGTTGAACCAATATTGGATCTTGAAAAATATAGTAACATTTTAAGAGTCCTCAGAATTACGGCATGGATAAAGAAATTTCTTAACAACGCGAATCCTAAAAACGAGAAAGTTAGCGGTCCATTATCGGCAGAAGAAATTGGTAGTGCGCAAATTATGTGGGTTAAATATACACAGAAAATTAGTTTTCCGAATGAATTAAACTGTTTGATAAATGGGGAACCTATTTCGAAAAATTCAAATTTAATTGAGTTCTCACCATTTTTGGATTCCGAGGGAATAATGCGTATCGGAGGAAGGCTTCAGAAATCAAGTTATTCCTTTAACGAAAAACACCCGATCCTGTTGCCTTCAAAGGGTAAATTAATTGATTTGTTAATTAAAAATGCGCATGAAAGAGTTTTCCATTTTGGCATTAATGATACATTAGTTCAATTACGGGAGGAATTTTGGGTAATCAAGGGCAGACAGGCAGTAAAAAGCGTACTAAGAAGATGCAGAATTTGCATAAAATTTAATTCTAGATCTGGAGCCCAGATATCAGCTCCGTTACCTGCAGATCGAATCAATGAACAAAAGCCATTTGCAGTGATAGGCCTTGATTTTGCAGGCCCCTTATACATCCGAAATAATGATAGCAAATATTATATATTGTTGTGCACATGCGCAATAACTAGAGCAGTGCACCTAGAATTGGTAGAGAACCTATCAACCGAAACCTTTGTACTAGCATTCAGAAGAATAGTAGCAAGGCGTGGTCTTTGCCATACAGTATACTCCGATAACGCACGAACCTTTCATCGAGCTGATATAGAGTTAAAGCACATCTGGAAAATAATCAGCCATCCCGACGTTAAAGATTACTATAGTAGTAATAAAATATTATGGAAATATATCATGGAAATGTCGCCATGGTGGGGAGGCTTCTATGAAAGACTGGTTCGATCCGTAAAAACTGCATTAAGAAAGGTGGTTGGCAAAACCACTTTAACACACACACAAATACATACAGTTATATGTGAAATTGAAGCTTCAATAAATTCGCGACCCATTACATATATTTATGCAGACTCAGGAGAACCTTCTCCAATTACGCCAGCACACTTCTTGGTAGGTCAACGACTAACTACCCTACCTATCGTGCATATGAAACCCCATGTGCTTCCTGGAACTTCTCTAACATATGTAAAACGTTTCAACCAAAAAGAACGAATATTGGACCAGTTCTGGTAAAGATGGAAGAAGGAATACCTTCTTCAGCTGAAAAACGCCATGACATGTCGACACTCCAGTATTCGAGAATATTCGCCAAACGATGTTGTTTTAATCCACGACTCTAAATTGCCAAGGCATTTATGGAAATTAGGAGTAGTAACTGAAGTGTTTCCCGGTAGAGATGGAAAGGTACGATCTTGTGAGTTAAAAACAGCTACAGGTACATTTAGACGTCCTTCCCAGTTGATTTATCCAGTTGAAATTTTTGAAAGAGACTAAAATAAACTTTAAAAACTTTTATTTATAAACTATGACATATGTGTGGACTTTAAATTCTCTTTGATATAATTACAATTAGAAAATGAACATAAAGTTAATGTTCATCCGGGGGCCAATGTGTTATTTATTGGTCAAATCTAAAACCTGTATATGGCGCTGCACGCCGATATTAATGTTTTTTGTTTTCTTCTTTTCTCTTTAGTGTGTTCTTCGTGTTCGTCTTTTTAGTAATAAATGTATGTCTCAGTAATTGAAATCCTATTATTTCCGATTTATGTCTTCAATCGACACCAATGAATAGGAATGAATTATCAGTGGCCTGCAGTCCCCACGACTCTGGACCGATAAGGTAAGCCATTTACCTTATTTCAATTTAATATTCTGAAAATGACTATTAATGACTATTTATGAAAAGTTATATCTAAAAAAGTAGCGACATGGTTTTGAATGATAATTTTTATAACGTCGTTAAAAGTTTAACGACAGCAACAATAATATTTCTAAAAACACATTTTTTTCACAGTACATTCTCAGGATGTCATTTTATTCTGAGGATATCCTATGGATGTACTGGGGTAAGATGTGTTGTTAGGGCGGTTTCTGTTTCTTTTACAAAATGTCGCTAAAACTCAAATACACAGTAATAGAAGGTCTGTGAACACTTTATATTTACTTCTTGAATGATTATAGCAGTTTATCGCTAAACAAACTTCCATATCACAGTTTACTTAGCTGAAATTATGAAATATAATAAAACAAGTTACTCTAAAGTAACGTAAGACGATAAAAAAAAATGTTTGTAGTTTATTTATCAGAGAAACGCGCTGGGTACATGTGGCAACACTAAAGCAACAAAATGCCTGATGCGCCAGCTCGTATATATAGGAGCCTTAGGTTGCGTATGAATGCAACCCTATCCTATCATAATGACTCGCGCTCGCCAAAGTCGGATTATGTTTTTTCGCCAAAATGCTGTAGAATGGGAACTTTCCAAATCATAGACCTATTATAAGAGTGGACGGGACAATGGCAACCTTTTCAGTGGCAAAGGTAACTCATAAAAAGGTCATGTGACTGTTGATCAACAGGAAGCCAAACTGGCCAATATTGAAATTTACTCGCCATGCTCTAAACTCTGCTTTTTATTAAGCAGACGATATTTTTCCTTTTTCTTTGAAAGTTCCTTTTAAAATTTTTATTTCACTTTAAAAGTTAGATTTTTTTGAATTTAAAACAAGAAAGAAAAATCATGCAGTACGCATTGATTAGTAACACTTGCCAACTGTACACAATTGTTATATCGAATAACTATTAATATTCTTTGCCTACGTTATCGCACAACAGACAGAAGGACTGAAAAACATACAGATAGACTAATTGATATTAAAATTACTCTTAGGCATTTTGGAAAGTGTTAAAAAGGCTTAACGCAAAAGAAAATGCAGCCGTTAGATTATAATTACAGCTTTTAAACTCTCTGAATATTTTACTGTAGCCCTGTAAATCTGAAAGTTAATCATATCATATTCTATACAAAACAATATTTTAGAATATTAATAATACATGTCAATGTTTTTAAGATTTTTATAGTAGACAGTTTTTCAAATATAACTTTTAAAAAATTCTGTCCTAAAACGTAATACATTGGCTTTTTTTTTATTGTTATTGTTGTTGTCCCTGTAAACAAACTAGTGTTGTACAGGACCTATTAATGACATTTTAAATAGGGAACATTCCATAGGGAACATGAGTGTATCATTTTTAAAAAATTCTCAAAATATTCACGGGTGATAGGAGCCGAAGACAAACAGATAGAAAGGTAGACAATCGGACAGACAGATGCACCAATTGAAATCATATTCCCACTAAAATTATAAGAAAGTGTTAAAACGCTCGTGTAAACAAAAGTGCAATTCCAGCAAATTTTTATTAATACCTCTTAATGTAACTGATTATCTTTGCGTGGCCCTGTAAATCTAATGCCAACCATACTATATTACATAGAAGGCACACTCTTTTGTGCATACGAATAATATATTTCAATTGCATTAAGCTTTGTGGAAGGTAAAATTATTAAAATGTGGTTTATAAAAATAACTCTCATACAACACAATGCTTTGGAGTACTTTCAAGTGCCCCTGTACACAAACCAGTTAGAAATATACTCTACTTTAAATAGGAAACATCCGATAGGGAATTGAATAACATATTAGAGTTTCATTAAAGTTTCTATAAATTAAAGGTATTAAAATATGATTTATAGCAACTCCTCTCATAGAACACAATGCTTTCGAATACTTTTGGGTGCCCCTGTACACAAACCAGAAGAGGTATCCATTCCATTTTCAATAGGGAACATTCGACAGTAAACTTCAATAAAATATATCGATTTAAAGAAATTCCCTAAATATTTACGGGAATTAGAGCGCAGAAAAACAGACAGAAAGACAGACAGACGGACAGAAGAACAGTCAGACATATACACAAATTGAAATTATATTCACACTAAAAAAATGATAGAAAGTGTCAAAAACGTTTTATGTAAACGAAAGTACAATTCTAGCAATTTTTTATTAATAGCTCTTAATATAACTGAATATTTTTGTGTCACCCTTTAAATCTAATGGTAACCATGCTATATTCTATAGAAAGCATTCTTTTGTGCATATAAATAACATATTTCAATTTCCTAGAACTTCGTGGAAAGTAAAGTTATTAAATTTGATTTATAGAAATATCTCACAAAGAACGCAATGCTTTGGAGTACTTTTGAGTGTCCCTGTGCATAAACTAATGGTGGTATGTAATCGATTTTATATAGGAAACATCCAATAGTGAACTTGAATAACATATTACAATTTCATGAAGATATTGTACAGTAAAGGTATGAAAATATGGTTTATAGAAATACCACTCATAGAACACAATTCTTTGAAATACTTTCGGGTGTCCCTGTACACAAACCAGTAGAGGTATAAACTCCATTTTCAATAGGAAATATCCGATAGTGAACTTGAATAACATATATCAGTTTCAAAAAATTCCATAAATGTTTACGGGAGTTAAAGTGCGGGCAGACAGACAGATACACAAATTGATATCATATTCACACTTAAAAAAATGTTAGGAAGTGTTAAAAACGATTAATGTAAACGAAAGTAGAATTCTAGCAAATTTTTAATAATAACTCTTAATATAACAGAATATTTTTGTGTCATCCTGTAAATCTAATACTAATCATGCTACATTCTATGTAAATCATTCTTTTGTGCATATAAATAACATATTTCAATTTCATAAAACTTCGTGGAAAGTAAAGTTATTAAAATTTGATTTATAGAAATATCTCTCATAGAATGCAATGCTTTAGAATACTTTTAAGTGTCCTTGTATATAAAACAGAGTTGATATTTAATCCATTTTATACAGGAAAAATCCAATAGTGAACTTGAATAACATATTTCAATTTCATTAAGATATGTGTACAGTAAAGGAATGAAAATATGATTTATAGAAATACCTCTCATAAAACACAATGCTTTGAAATAATTTCGGGTGCCCCTGTACTGTACACAGACCAGTCGAGGTATAAACTCCATTTTCAACAGGGAACATCCAATAGTGTACTGGAATAACATATTTCAATTTCATTAAGATATGTGTAAGGTAAAGGTATGAAAATACGATTTATAGAAAAACCTCTCATAGAACACAATGCTTTGAACTACTTTCGAGTGTCCCTGTATACAAACCAGTAAAGGTATAAACTCCATTTTCAAAAGGGAACATCCGATAGTGAACTTGAATAACATATATCAGTTTCAAGAAATTCCACAAATATTTACGGGAATTAGAGCGCGAAGAGGCAGACAGACGGACAGACAGACAGACAAACCGAAGTCATTAACACTTTTCAATTTTGTTGGGAAGTGTTAAAAATGTTAGAAAGTGTTAAAAACGCTTAATGTAAACGAGCAAATATTTTATAATAGCTCTTTATATAACTGAATATTTTTGTGTGACCATGTAAATCTAATGCTAATCATGCTATATTCTATGCAAAGCATTTTCATTTGTACTTATAAATAACACATTTCAATTTCATAAATCTTCGTGCAAAGTAAAGTTATTAAAATTTAGTTTATAGAAATATCTCTCATAAAACGCAATGCTTTGGAATACTTTTGTGTGTCCCTGTACACTAATCAGTGGTGGTATTTGCTCCATTTTATACAGGAAACATCCGATAGTGAACTTGAATAAGCTATTTCAATTTCATTAAGATTTGTGTACAGTAAGGTATGGAAATATGGTTTATAGAAATGCCTCTCATAGAACACAATGCTTTGAAATACTTTGGTGCGCCCCTGTACATAAATCAGTGGTGGTATTTACTCCATTTTATACAGGAAACATCCGATAGTGAACATGCACAACATATTTCATTTTCATTAAGATTTGTGTACAGTAAGGGTATGAAAATAGGGTTTATAGAAATTCCTCTCATAGAACACAATGCTTTGAAATATTTTCGGGGGTCCCTGTACACAAACCAGTAGAGGTATAAACTCCATTTTCAATAGGGAACATCCGATAGTGAACTTGAATAGCATATATCAGTTTCAATAAATTCCATAAATATTTACGGGAGTTAGAGCGCGGACAGACAAACCCAAGTCATAAACACTTTTCAACCTTGTTGGAAAGTGTTAAAGAGTTTTATAGCAAGAAATAGGGTGAGTCTAGCCTCTGGAACACTTCGACCGATCCAACTGGACCCTGAGACATTTGATCCACGACCGGTCGAAAGCAGAGGCTGAACAACTCCGATCCCTCTATTGGATCAAAATCAGTGCTGCCATCTGTAGGCTTTGTTGCGAAAATCGCTACTTCCACTTCAGCTTTTTGTAATCCGATTCGTCTGCGCCTGGGCACACGAGAGGAATTGCGCGTTCGATAGCAAGAAGAAGAATGTTCTAAGTTAGAGTGACCATTTGTTTTTCATTGAATTTGGGGACAAAGATGGCGGCGTCCTCGAATTTCAAGGACAAAAAAATAATTAAGTCACCTTAAATTGTAAAATTTTAGTAATTTTTATGTATAAAGCACCTAAAAGAACTTATTTCAGCTTATTTATTATACATATAATATATTACTACAATAAAACATTAATAACTTTATAATCGGCGTCCCCAAATGTGTTGTAATTTTTTTGGGGACGAAGGTAGTTTTGTCCGAAATTCGGGGACTGTCCTCGAGATTCGAGGACATATGGTCAGCCTATTCTAAGTCCACAAAAAATGTAAATATTGTGTATTGTTAGCGCGCATTAAGTATTTATGTAATTTTATTAGTATTATGTCTTTAATAATTTGTGATTGTGTATTTCACCAGATTAAATGTGTTGATTTAAAGAAAATGACTGTTCCATTAGTGAAAGACTCCACTATTTATTGAATTAACCCTTTCACTACCAATATATTTTTTTTCTGAGAAAAATAAAATAAGTATTAAATAATTTATCTGAAATGGTCCATTTAATAGACAGTGAATTTTTTCAACTGACATTTCTATCCACCTATTCATGGTAGTTACAGGTCTAAAAAACAAGAACAGAAAACATTCAGAAAAAAAATTTCATATTATATTTTAATTTAAGCTTGGGACATATAAGTCCCAGTGGTAGCGAAAGGGTTAAGGGCGAATATTTCATCCCTCGAACAATATAGATGAAGGAAGGTAAGTTTTTCTTACCTTTTATTATTGAATGGAAACATAAATGATTCTATTTGTATTTATTACGAAATTTTTGATTAGATGAAGATTTGTAGAATCAATTTTGTTGAATACTAATTTATTTAAAATTTAGTATATAGATATCGAATATAGTTATTCTTAAAGTTTGAATTCGATATTTATTGGCATCCGACTGTCGCGATCTGTTTACCTAAGATTATAATGGAAAAATTAGCTAAAGAAAGAACACCTTTAAGAAGTGCGTTTACACGTATCGCTAATTTATTGGAGAATAATTTAATAGAGGAAGATAAGAATATAGAAGAAACTGAGGTTTTATATGCGCAGTTAAATGAAAAATGGGTAATGTTATGTCCAAAAGAAAAAGAAATATTAGATGTTCTTGTTAAAGATGATAAGTGTACACAAGATAATTATGATAAAGAGTATGAAGGCTTTAGTTCTTATGAAGAAAAATTTATTAAATTAAGAACAAAAGTTGAAAAACTTTTGAAAAATTCTGAAATTGAAAACAGTTTTCAATCAAATGAAAATATAACGAAACGAAAATTCAAACTTCCTGAAATAGAATTTAAATTGTTCGGGGGTGAAATAGAAGAATGGTTGCCATTCTGGGCACAGTTTGAGAAAATACACAACGATGAAGAGATACCAAATGAAGATAAATATCAGTATTTGTTATAAGCCACAATAAAAGGCTCAAGGGCACGGGAAATTGTTGAATCGTATCCCGCAACAAAAGATAGTTACAAAAATGTAATAGAATGTCTTAAAAGTCGTTTTGGGCGTACAGATATGTTAATTGAAGTTTATATACGAGACGTTCTTGCGTTAATGATGAATAATGCTATAAGTAAAGGTCCAAAAATGCCACTTTTTAAATTGTATGATAAAATTGAAACATATTTACGGTCATTGAAAATGCTAGGTGTTTCAAGTGAAAATTATTCATCAATTTTATACCCGTTAATTGAATCTTGCTTACCTGTAGATATTTTTAAAACATGGGAAAGAAATTTGAGTTCGACCTTGAACTACGCAAAACAGGAAAATTATGACGAATTGAAATCAGGTAACAAATTAGATTGTTTGATGAACTGTTTGCGGCATGAAATTGAAAGTGAAGAAAAGTTGAAACTTGCTCGTAGTGGATTTAATTTTGAGAATGTGAATAAAAGTACTTATCCGCCACCCATTCGACGTGAAAGAATTATTCCTACCGCAGCTGAATTATATAATTCTTCTGAAGTGAAAAAAGAAATGTGTATTTTTTGCAATAAATCACATGTAAGCAGTGAATGTAAAAATGCTGATAGTTTATCCTATGATGATAAAAAGCAAATATTGATGAAAAAAGGTGCTTGTTTTAAATGTTTAGCTGCAAAGAAACATTTATCCCGATTTTGCAAAGCGAAGATACCGGCCTGTGATTGCAGAAAATTTCATTTCAAGATAATGTGCCCTGGGAAAAGCGATCAAGAACATCGAATTAAATTTCAGCAATTTGAAAATTTAAAGGCTGAAAATAAGAAAGACACTGTTTTAGCAAATAAAACCAGTACTCGACAAGTTATTTTGCAAACTTTGATTGTTCGTCTTAGAAAGGGAAATAAAATGAAATACATCAGGATATTATTTGATTCTGGCAGCAGCAAGTCCTATTTGTCCACTTTTGCATAAAATGAAATGGGATATAAATGCATAGGTAAAGAAGATTTGACGCATAGCTTATTCGGTGGAGTAGAAACTGTGATACCCCATCAGAAATATTTAATAGGACTGAGTGACTATAATGATAATTATCGTTGCAGTCTTGAAGTGTTAAATCAAGACAAAATTTGTTCTGAAATACCAAAAATTCCCTATGGTTCATTTCTAAATGAAATAAAGCATAAAATTCATTTGTCTGACCTGAATTGTCATGTTGATTTATTGTACGAATTTTCCGCAAATGAAATCCATGGCTTAATTGGAGCTGATGTCATTGGAAAACTATACACTGGAAATATAAAACCATTAAAATCAGGTTTAGTCTTAATAGAAACCCGCCTTGGGTGGACGCTAATGGAAAAAATCGGACTGAAAGTTTCAGCTAGCACAAGTAGCGTTATGTCATTACATGTAAATGACACGAAAATTTCTGATTTATGGCGACTTGATGTGCTTGGGATTCTCGATCCAGGAGAGAAGAATAGCCGAAAGGAACTTGAAATAACAGCCGAAGAGCATTTTAATAGAAGTATCAAACGTGACGCTGAAGGGAGATATGAAGTGAATCTCCCATGGATCCAAGGCCATCCTCCTTTACCCACTTGTAAAAATATTGCAGAACGAAGATTAAAAGGTTGTATAGATTCGCTCAAGAAAAAAAGGGACATTAGAAGCTTATGAAACAGTATTAACAGAATGGATTCAAGAAGGTGTTATAGAAGAAGTTACAATTCTGGATAATGATGAAAGTGAACATTATTTGCCCCACAGGGCCGTAATAAAAGAAAATTCTACTACCAGAGTTAGGCCTGTTTTTGATGGTTCTGTCAAAGAGAAAAATTCACCTTCAATCAATGATTGTTTAGAGAAAGGACCTAACACCGTCGAACTGATTCCAGCAATCTTGAATAAGTTTCGATTAAAGAAAACAGGAGTAATTGCTGATATCCGAAGAGCTTTCTTACAAATTGGACTTAGTAAATGTGATAGGCCATTTCTGAAATTCTTATGGTGGGAGGAAGGTGATCCCACAAAACCTAAAGTTTTTCAACATCGTAGAGTTGTTTTTGGACTTTCTTGTTCGTCATACCTACTCGGTGCTACTTTTCGATATCATTTGAAAAATATTTCCGCTAATTTTGAAGAAACAGCTACCAAGTTGTTAGAATCATTTTATGTGGACAACTGTATCACCAGCGTTGAAAACTATGAAGACCTCGTGAAATTTGTCGAAGAATCCAAGTTAATTCTCAGTTTTGCTAAATTTGAGCTTCGAGGGTGGGAGCACAATTTCCCCAGTCCATCAGAAGAAAGATGTATTCCAGTCCTGGGATTGACATGGAACTTAAAGAATGATACCTTGTCTGTAGATTTACGAGATAGTTTAGAAGATGATACCCCTGCAACGAAAAGGAAAATACTGAGTGCGGTACATAGAATATTTGGTCCCCTTGGCTTCACATGTCCGGTTACCTTGGGGCCGAAGATTTTCCTTCAAGAGTGCTTAAAATTGAAAGTATCATGGGATGCAGAATTGCCTGAAAAAATTACCAAGAAGTTTGAGCAGTGGCGAAAAGAAGTTCCTAAATTGAAAGAAGTCAAAATTCCAAGATGCCTCACTCTGAATCATGAGGCACCATAAAATTTAAGTTTACATATTTTCTGCGATGCAAGCAAGAGTGCATACGCTACCTGCATATTCTTAAGAAGTTAAACTGGAAGTTCAGTGTCTTGTCAACTTGTACAGGCTAGAAGCAGAGTTGCTCCTATGAAAACTGCTTCTATTCCAAGATTGGAACTCCTTGACTGCTGCATAAGAGCGAGATTAGCTGAGACTGTGGTGAATGATCTCCGAATAAAGAATATCCCAAAATTTTTCTGGTCCGACTCCGCAAATGCACTATCAGGCCGATTCACAGTACGTACGAGTGGAGAAATGGCAGTGACAACGCCCATCTCTGACGTCATTTTGACGTCAGCGTTTCCGGTGAGTGAGAAATAGCAATTCTGGGGCTCATTTTCTCTACTCCATCGTTGTGTTAAATGTCTCGTTTGTTTGCACCGTGAACTCGGCTGCTTCTATGCCGGCGAGAACCGAGAAGCAGCGATGGACAAGTGTGCGTTGACGGAGAACGGTTGTTGATGACTCTCCAGAAAAGAAATTTGCGACAGATTTACAATTATTTTGGGAAGTTATACTGCGTTTTTTAAGAAAATAATCATTTAATATTATTTATTTTAACTTTATAGTTTTCAACATGATTTTTAATGAAAATGATTAAAATAAAGTGAAATTTAATTTTTTAGACTGAATGGGTATTGTTTTATGAATGTGGATATTTAAAATTTTGTCATATTCATAGGCAGTATCAATTCAGTCCTTTATCTTTACACTGGATACTACATTAAGAAAAATGCCTCTTTTGGGATGAAAATATGTGTATCACTAAGCTGTAAATAAGTAAGGAGAATTAAATATTTTTGCATTAAGTAACCATGTATTAAATATTTTGCAAAACTCATATTTACAAAATTTATTGCTTTAAAATTCAAATTTCAATAAATTAAAAGAAGGAGAAAAAAAAAAAAAAAAAAAAAAAAAACAGGTGGTTTGCATGATTTATAAAACACTTTGCATCTGTATCCATTTGTTACACTTTTAAACCTCCAACTTCTCATCCTTGTTTCAATACAAAAAAAAAAAAAAAAAAAAAAAAAATGCTCTTTAAAATTTTTCGACTTATTTTTTAAAATGTACTTGATTAATTTAATATAAACATGTAAATCAATCATTAATGCTGATTACACCTTATTCATTAGAAAACGTGGTTTTGTGCCTCTGAATTATACATAAATTTCATTATGTTTTGTGATATATAAAGATAATATATTATACTTTCAAGAAATATTTACATAGACAATTATCTAGAGAAAAACACAATTATAGCTAACTTTCAAATGGCTTAAAAATGCTAAAATGTCAATTTGGTGATTTTTGGTTACAATTTTGAAAACTTGTTAAATGATGTATTATACTGCACCTGTCCATGAATTTATACATATTTCAGATTTAAGAAATAAAAAGACTTTATCAATTTTCAGTTAATCAAAGAGAAAATTGTGTTTTAAAATAGATTTTGTACACAAAACTTGAAACACACTTTTTGTTATGAAACACTATGTTGCATAACAAAATCTTGAGATTGTTGTGAAAGGTCACATTTGGCGATAAATCGCTTGTTTTATAATGATAAGAGATCCCATATTTTGGTTACAATGCATCTTTCGAGAATATTGAAATTTTCAAAGAAAGGCATGAATGATGTTTGATATGTTATGTATATTGAATGTTATGTTTGTTATTTATGAATGTTATGTTTATGTTTTATGAATGATGTTTATTTGATGGATATTCTTGAAATATTCCAACAAACTATTATTTACATGACAAAAGTTGTGAAAAAACTATGAATAAACAATTTTCAACTACTGTCATCTTAAAAAAATCAACCAAGTCATAAACACCTTTTAACGTTTTTGGAAAGTTAAATAAATAAACAGCAATATGCTTAAACAATTTTTAAGTTTACCATCATAACAAGATAATTTTTTTATTTTTTTTTTTAATGATACAAGATATTAAATAAAAACATATACATACTACTTTCATACAAGCAATGAATGTAAGAGATAAACAGACATGCAAATTGTTTTGTAAATCATTCAAACCAAATTTTCAAAATTATGTTGTATCTCAATTTCATGTTAGATTATTTTGTTTTTATAGAAATTTCTCATTTTGAATGTTTAATTTGCCTTATAATGTTTTAACAACAACTGTCTAAATATCATTGTTATAGGTTTTAATAGATATTTTTTATAATAGGTCATTTATTTTGCATCCCAAATAGTTGTTTTCAGCGCTTTTCAATATTAAGTAGTTTCATCCACGTAGGTGCTAATATTTAGCAATTTATCACTTTCTGGGGAGAAAAAAATGCGATAAATATCTAAGTATTGGCACCTGTCTTAGAGAGTTGTTGTTAAAAGATTATAAGGCAAATTAAACATTCAAAATGAGAAATTTCTATAAAAACAAAATAATCTAACATGAAATTGAGATACAGTTGCTACAATAATCTTTTGACAAACTTGTACACAGCGGTAATGTTAGTACTAGAAGAAATTTCATTTTGGTCAATGGAAGTTGGAACATTTATTTATTAGTTATCTTGATACTGCATTACACGACTATTATTTTTAGACAGTGATTTTAGCATTGTGGAAATTTGCATTACTCCCCTTGAATCAAACAATTTTTAAGTTTTGTTAAATTTCAATTCTCTATACAAAACTACACCGCTCAATTGATCACTACAAAAGTTGGTATCAAAATCTAATAATGCTTATTTTTCAGTTCAAACAATATTAAATAAAAAGCACTAGTTTAACTTCAAAATTATTAAAAAGTTAAAACAAGTTGATTCCTCCCACTTTCAAAATAATGCATCCAATTTTTTCTTACGTGAAAGGAAATATATATATATATATATATATATATATTCGGTTTAAGAAAATTAATATTTCTCGCCAAGATTATACTAATGCAATTGTGACAGCTATTTTAATTTATCCTCAAAATGGCAACAAAAATTTAAGTCACTAAGATTATCCTATACTAAAATTGTAATATAACATTTTAAGAAATGGATATAGTAACTATTTAGAAGGAGCAAAACACTTATGAGTTATTTCATGCTTTTGTATAGAAGAATAGACTTTGAAAAAGGTCCTTCATACTGAACTAAACTCCATCTTGTACAGAATTTCATATTTATTACTCAAAAAATAAAAATAGGTTTGTTTATACATGTATATTTACTTTTTTCCCTCTTTAAGTACAGATTTTTGTTAATTTGAATTCCAAATGATTAAAGTGTGTATGAGACTTTAAATTTCAAATTAAATTAATGTGTTTAGTTTCTATCAATACATAATAAGGCTGCAAAGCTAACTATTTATTTATTTTTAAATAAACTTCCATTCTATTTTAAATGCTTCCCTTGTGAAAAACATTTAATGTCGAAATGATCAAGGCCATTAATTTCATAAATAAACCTGGTGATTAATCTATTTAAATATTATTTTGATTGTTTTTTAACTTAATAGTTATTTTATGTATGTAGAATTAAATATTTTGACACACATGTAATGCATTATTCAGTCATCTGAAAATAATCATTAAAATCTCATATGAATAAAAAAAAACTGGATCCAAGAAAAATACTAAACTATGATTCACTTTATTAAGCTGCAAATAGGTAAGAAAAATTACTGATATATTTTTGTATTATTAATCAATACAAAACACCCTTAATGTGTTAAAAGTTTGTGAAGCAGCTACTTTATGGCTATAAGAAATTCAATTATAGGTCTTAAAAATGTCATATTTTGTGTGATGCTTTGGTATTAAAAAAGTAAAGCACCATAGTAGAATAATAAGATAAACTTAGATAAATTAGTGACTTTTATTTCTATTTTGATAACTTATACAAGATTTTGCTTAAAGGAATTTTTATGACTATGTTAAGAGAAATATGGTTTCACTCGGTGCTTTCAGCATTGCTAAATATATGATATTGAATACTTTTAGTAAATAATAAAGAATTATATTTGTGATATTTGAAATAAATTCTTTTCTTTAATTTAAATAGTGAAAAAACTTAATAATTTTCATCTGATTAAAGAGAAAAAATATTTTAAAACAGAATTTTCCTATTTAGTATTTTGAACTGTAAAGATATTACTATAAAGAGTTGCATTTGACGAAAAATTGTTGGCTTGTCATGTATATAGTAATATGTAGAGTTGTCTATAAAAATGTTATAAATATGGGTATAGAATGATTTCATCTAGCGTCCACACCAAGTATTATATGTATATATATACATATATTGTGTTTATTGGCAATAGGTTTTATGTCTATTCAAAATAGATTTTATGCTCTTTAACAAATATCTCTTGAAAATAAATAAGTGAAGATGTGATTGCACACTTTTAAAAGTGCTAGATATATGACAAAAAGTTACTATGTTTGGCAATAATGAAGCTGAATATTTAGACATTGGCTAACAAATTACTCTGTTTGGAAATATTGAAGTCATCGAAAAACTTGGCAAAAGTAAATATTCATCTGAAACACAATTTAGAGGAACAGAGGAAAAAGCAACTTTTTTAATGTTATAAAAGCTTTAAAATGAATTGAAAAACTGATGTAAAAAAAGACGCAGAATTAAAAACTTTGTAAGCAAACACTCTAAATAAAAAAAAAAATTCATAGCAATTTATAACAAAAATCTTTATATCAATACTAAAAAAAAATATATATATCAAATTTTCAACTGAAATTTAATAATGAAGCAAGAATATATAAATCACTCTCCTTACCTATTTACATCTTGTAATTATATTTTTATACTCCACATAAGATGTTAAGAAGAAATGCTTTAATCCAATTTGCAAATGACTGAATAATTAAAGTTTATGTATATGACAAAATATTCATTATTCACATACATAAAACAATAATATTTCAGTCTGAAATTAAGAACTTATTTAATTCATAGTTAAAATTTTGTTGGAAAAACTTGACGTAATCAGATAGGTGAAAATGTAAATTAGAGCAATCACGGACTGTCATGTCTACAATTGAATTTCTACAACTACGCAGTAAGCACAACGTGCACGTGCTTTTGATTACAAACAATATTCCGATGAAACCTTTCCTATTGGTTATATCGCTACGTTTTCTATCATAATCGGTAAAACTGACGTCATTTTAGGGACGCCTTCTCGCTTGCTTCATCGATCAGCTGGCACAACTCGTGTCCGAGTGAAAACGGGCCCCGGAATAGCAATTTCTCCTACTACCGAGAACAGCGATGGAGTAGAGATTCGGCTTTCGGCTACGTCACGTCTCACTCGCTTGTCTACTCGGCCGCGCTGTGAATTGGGCTGTATATTGGATAAAGGGAAGTGAAAGCTGACGCCGTTCGTTTTTAACAGAGTTAAAGAAATCAGATCTCTGACAGAGCCTGAAAATTGGTACCACGTACCAGGGTCTTTCAATGCAGCAGATTTACCATCTCGCGGCTGCAGTGTTCAAACATTGATTAAATCCAAGTGGTGGGAAGGTGTGCAATGGTTGAGGAAGCCAAGACCAAAATGGCCAAGATCTAATGCTCTTCCTGACTTCGATATAGTGTACTCCGAGAAGAAGAAAACAGTAATTAGTGCTACAAATCATGAAGATTCAAGTGAGAAGCTTTATAACCGTATTTCGTCATACAATAAATTGTTAAGAATCACTGCTTGGACATACCGATTTTTTAATAATTGTAAAGTTGAACCTTCACATCGAATTTTTGGATTCTTAACTTCAGAAGATATAAATGACGCTGAAACTGTTATGTTGAAAAATGTACAAAAAGAATCATTCTCGGGTCCTGAAGATAAACGCCTGAAATCCCTCAACTGTTTTATGGATACGAATGAACTTATGAAAATGAAGACTAGAATCATCATGAGAGAAGATACTCAAAGTTTCCGATATCCGATAATATTGCCATCCAATCATCCAGTGGTAGAAAAACTCATCCGAACCAGACATTGAAATTTGAATCATGCTGGTGTCCAGATCCTCATGAATAATTTAAGAGAAGATTTTTGGATTTTAAAGTATCGGAAGACAGTAAAAAAAGTTATCAGAAATTGTGTACGCTGCAAAAGATATGATGCTAGACCAAAGCCCATCATAGAAGCACCTCTCCCAGTTGACAGAATAAAGGAAGCAGGCAGCAGTATTTGAGGTCATAGGAATTGATTATGCCGGTCCTTTAATTCTTCGAGGTGGTCAAAAAGTCTGGATAGTTATCTTCACTTGTGCAGTCTACCGAGCTTTACATTTAGAGATAGCTACATCCATGTCGACTGAAAATTTTCTACAGGCTCTCCGAAGATTCATAGCTCGAAGAGGAAGACCCACAATACTGTGATAATGGCTCGAATTTCGTTAGTGTGGAAAATGTATTTAAGAAAAACAATTGGGATACCATTTCTCAATACAGTGAAGCTCAGAAGATCATTTGGAAGTTCAACCCTCCATCTGCACCGTGGTGGGGTGGGTGGTGGGAACGTTTGATTGGTATAATCAAGGGAATTCTTCGAAAAGTCTTAGGAAGATGTTCATTGAATTTAGAAGAAATGAATACTGTTATCTGTGATACTGAAGGCATTGTTAATCAACGTCCTTTAACTTACCTCTCCGAAGATGTTAATGATCTAACTCCGCTTGCTCCTGCTATGTTTTTACGAGATATTAAAGAATCAAGCATTCCAGATCTTGATGTCTTAGATTCATCATCTCTCAATAAAAGATATGCCTATAGGCAGCGAATAAAAGAAGATTTACGAAAAAGATTTAGAATTGAGTATTTGGGGGCATTTAAGGCAATCTTCGAAATTTACTAAAAATCAACGACCCATCCAAATTGGTGATATCGTTATAGTATCCAGTGAAAACATCAAGAAAATTGACTGGCCTCTCGGTAAAGTTATTGAACTCTGTCCATCTAAAGATGGCCATGTTCGACTAGTAAAAGTGAAAATGAAAGGTGGTGAATTTTTCCGTCCAGTGCTTAGATTAATTCCTCTAGAAGTAACTCTTAAAAGTTGTGCAGATTTACCTTTTTCATCATGAATTTCTAAGTCGAATATCCAACCTCCCGAAAAGAACTTTGTTCCAGTGACAGTTCCAACTGAATCTGTTCCAGTGACTCCTCCAACTGAGTCTGTTGCAGTGACTGAACCTACTGAGCCAGTTGACAAAAGTTCTGTAAAGGACTTTCCTATAGAGACTGTTTCACTTGAAAAACGATCCAAATATGGACGTTTGTTAAAGTCAAAAGTGAAGTTTTAGTTTCTCTAAAAATCCTCGAAACTCAAAGGTGGGAGTGTGTTGTGAAAATCACTACTTCCACTTCAACTTTTTGTAATCCGATTTGTCTGCGCCTGCGCGCCCCAGAGGAATTGCGCGTTCGATAGCAAGAAGAATGTTCCAAGTTCACAAAAAATGTAAATATTGTGTATTGTTAGCGCGCGTTAAGTATTTATGTTATTTTATCAGAATTTTGTCTTTAATAATTTGTGATTGTGTATTTCATCAGATTAAATGGGTTGATTTAAAGAAAATGACTGTTCCATTAGTGAAAGAGTCCACTATTTATTCAATTAAGAGCGAATATTCCATCCTTCGAACAATATAGATGAAGGAAGGTAAGTTTTTCTTACCTTTTATTATTGAATGGAAACATAAATGATTCTATTTGTTTTTATTACGAAATTTTTGATTAGATGAAGATTTGTAGAATCAATTTTGTTGAATACTAATTTATTTAAAATTTAGTATATAGATATCGAATATAGTTATTCTTAAAGTTTGAATTCGATAGGCTTAGTTTGAAATTAGCTCTAAAATATTACAGAATTAAATTAGTTAAAGGAAAATTTAATTCATTAATTAAAAATGTGATTTAACTATGAATAAAAAAAAGATAGATGCATATCTATTTTTTTCTATTCTGCATAGTTGGGTACATATGCACTGAGATACAATAATATTAATTAAATAATTCTTTTTCGAAAATTATTTAAAAAAAAAAAAACTAACAATAAAATTTTAATTTTAGAAAATTTTCCAGCAATTTTTTTTTTTTTTTTTTAATTATTTCCCTCAATTATGCATTATTGTATTTTAACGATATATTGTAATTGTGTTTATATTATAACGATATAAACAATTTTAAGTAATATTTTATGGATTTATTATCAAGCTAATTTTTGTTAAATATTTTTAAGTTGGAATGCTGAAATATAAAGCAAATATTTACCATTCAAATACTTGATGTAAATAAGAAGTAGGTTCAAGTTATGTTATTATGATCCATGATCTAAGGTAAGAAATGTGAAACTCTTACGCATTGCCAAAAAATTATAAAATTTAAATCGATGATTAAAAAAAAAAAAAAAATACAGTTTTTTAAATTTTCACTTCATTGATTGGTTTGGTAAATTCAATTAATTATGATTTCATTCAATAATATTTTAAATGTTTAATACAATTATGATTTTTTTTTTAAATACAAATTAAATATTGATTTTTAAATATTGTTAATTACTTTTATGTTTTAATGCAAATATTTAGTATTCAAACACTAGCTGTTACCCGCGACTTCGTTCACGTGAAAAATTTGATGTGTATGTGTGGGAACTGACGTTTTGATCATCATAATATGTAATGTAATGAAACCTTATCATTGTGGTGCTGTGCAAAACAGAGTCTGATAAAGTATACTCAAATAATTTGTAACTCATTGAAAGCCAAAATAAAATGCTAAAATAAATAAATAAAAAGTTATCTCCAACATGGCGATAAAAGTTTAAAATTCGTTCAGAGGGATCCTGTACTAAAACAGTACTGCGTTGCGGAAGTATAAAAACTGGGTCGTCAATTATGAATTTTATTTCGAAACCTTTCTTTGTATGATTTTAGTTCACTATTGCACAATATAAGGAAAGGGCATGTTTACAAATAAACGCTCTTTTAATCAATCTTTCCCACTCACGAGTGGCAAAAGGACGATCTGTATTGGTGGAAATACCAATGTTTTGCCCTGAGTAGAGTGTTTTGCCCTGAGCGTGACGTCACCTGCGCTTTCCTTATTAATCTGGTTCTAATAATAATTTGGTGACTGGTGAATTAAAATTTTAATTATGTGGTGAAATTCATATAATATTTATGAGTTTCAAATTTTTAAGGTTTTTTTTTTTTTCTTTTTCTTTTTTTTTTACAAAGAAATGATTTTTATTTTATTTATTTTTTTTTTTTTTTCATCTCCCGGTGAATTGTTGAATAATATTTTAGTTATTAAACAATTTTGGACGGCTTCGCCCGCTTCGCTGGCAAACTCTTTTCTATGTAGCTTTATGAAAAAAAAAAAAAAAAACTGAAATCGGTGAAAAGCTCGCTTTGGGTTTACGCTGCCTTCGGCAGCGACTTGTTCGTCCTTGCAATCTTCGGTGCCTGTCCCTATTGCCTGCGACAATGGCTTACCCGTGGGCTTCCATTTGGGTGCTTATCATATATGACTGTTTCGATACGGACAGTATCGAAAAAATTGAAGTAGCTCTTTTATATCTGAATCCCAGTTACATATGAACAACATTTTACGTGATGTACGTAATATTTGCTCTCAAGTTATTTCCTATATTTATTTGATTTAATCGATCAATCATAGAATGACAGCAATTTCAAGCCACATATAATATTACAATATGCTATGATCGGCTACTTCTATCGCATGAGATAATTATTATTATTATTATTATTTTGTGGTTATATATACTTCATGCTTAGTTAATAGTAGTTGGTATATAGAAAAATAAATAAATTAATTAATATGTAAACTTGATCATGGTACAGCCTTAATGCCTTTGGCGACTTTTCAATTTTTGTTGCCGTTTTAGATCAAAATATAATTTATGCGATTATCGCACCTATACGCAAGCGAAGTGTGACGTCACTGACCGTCCGTGGATGCAAGAAAACTATTTCCTATGTTAATCGCCCATTGGATTTTTTGTAAAAAGTTATTAAAAATCGAGGAAAATTATTTCCCGATTTTAATCCCCATATTTGGGTTATATATATGCATTAGTTATCATATGCATGTGTTAGATTGAGTTATTTTGCTGTCAAATTGACAAAATTTTAACTTTAAATTTCAAACTCTGTCGTTCTTGGCGCTTATTGTATTTGGTGATCAAAAACGTAATACGAAAATATACATGCCAGATGTATATTTTCGTAATATGCATTGAACGAAATATTGCTTCATATTATTCATTACTCTCTTAATATAAGTTGTTAAAATAACCACGATTTTTTAAGGAATTAAATTATGTTCGCCAAATAATTTGGGGATATTTTTTTTTTCTGCCAAGGATGACCGATATCAAATCTATTCCGCTGCAACATATTAGTATCTTATATCAGATACTTTATTTAGACATTTGAAAACAAATTTGACTTCAAATTATGATAGAATATTGATCATTTTCCTTTTAATTAGTATATTAGTTGGATATTTATTGTGTTAATATCATCCTTTGAAATGAAATAATTGTGTTTTCAATCGAATATGGAAGTTTAACATTTTTTTTTTCTAGAGTTTTGAAATTAAAAATTCAAATTTTGTCAATTTTACAAAAAAAAAAAAAAAAAAAAAAAAAAAAAAAAAACTTAATCTAGCGCATGGACATGATAACTAATACATATCTATACCTAAATATGGGGATATCGGGAAATAATTTTCCTCGATTTTTAATAATTTTTTACAAAAAATCCAATGGGCGTTTAACATATAGGAAATATTTTTCTTGCATCCACGAACGGCCAGTGACGTTGACCATCACTTCGCTTGCGTATTTTTTTCTATATTTTCCTTGGCGAAAAATGTCCGATCTACTTCAGCATCAAAATTAAAAAAAATGTCCAGAATTATCAATAAGAAAATACCTTTAATATAATGCTGAATTAGCTTTTATGCCAAGCGTGTTTCATCCGCCGTACTAAAAAAAAAAAAAAAAAAATCTGAAGTTGAGGTATATAAAAAAATGCTATGAAATAAAATTCCGAAGAAATATGTTAGATTTGTAATATTACTATTTTATTTTACAATTATAAAGTGTCATTTTCTCATCGACCAATTTCACATTTAGTAATTTTTTATTTTTCGCGTGAAAGCATATTTCATTTTATATTGAAAACAATAAATAAATAAATGTATGACTGAAAATCGGAAAATTATGCAATGCATTTCCTTTTCGAATAAAAAAGGAAGAGAGGTATAAAAGAATGAAGCGATGGTGTTGTTTCATTAAATGAAAATAACGCTTCTCTGACTCCTTAAGAATTGATAATTTACTATTTACAATCGATTAACGACGATAAAATACAATATTTTGTACATTTTCTGGATCACAAACAAAATAGCGACTTTGTTGTCATTGTTCGAAAAGTTCTATCGTTGCCATACAGTTCTGACAAACTTAAACTGAACTTGAAGTCCGATACGATTAATCGATGCGACACTACACACCCCCTTCCCAGTGAAAACGATTACACAAGATAGTCTTTTAAGTGACTGGGAAACTTCACATGTCTGCCGGTTCTGGTTGTCTTGCTTTCCTGTGGAGTCGCTGGACTTTCTACCGTAGTCTTGAGTACAGGCGTTTCATTATGCTCATTTTTCGTGGGTGGTAGCTCTTGAAAAGGAACATCTGTTTCCTTTAACAGAAAGCATGGTTTCACTCTGTCGATAGAAACACGTTTGACTTTTCCCTGGATTTCGATATCGAAATATTTATCCTTTCTCGCCTTTACGGGATATGGTCCAAGATAGACAGGTTGTAGTGAAGAACTATTGACGTTGTTGTATAGAAATACATGAGAACAGTTGCACAGATGTTTAGAAACAAAGACTGTTCTATTTCCATGGGTTGTTGTAGGTCGTGGCTTCATATCTTGTATTATTCTCTGGAGGTTTTGGGAAAATTCAGATTGTTTCATAGGAGGTATTGTTGAGAAGAATTCTCCTGGTAACGCCAAGGTGGTTCCGTAAACAAGTTCTGCGGATGAGCATCCTAAGTCTTCCTTGATAGCAGATCTTATACCTAAGAGAACAAAAGGCAATTCTTCTAGCCATGATTTTGCTTCTAGCAGGTGGCATTTTAGGCTAGCTTTTAAAGTCCTGTGTTGGCGTTCTATCAAGCCATTAGCTTGTGGGTGATACGCAGTTGTGGTATTCGTATGAAAACCGAGATATTTTCCTAAGGCTTGAAAGAGTTGGCTATCAAATTGCCTGCCTTGGTCAGATGTTATTCGATTCGGGATTCTGAAGCGAGAAAACCAGGTGGAAATCAAAGCTTTAGCGATTGATTCAGCTGACTGATCTTCTAAAGGCACTGCTTCAATCCATCGAGTGTAACGATCGACGATGGTGAGAAGGTATCTGAATCCTTTGCAAATAGGTAACGGACCAACCAAATCTATGTTCAAATGCTGAAATCTGTGGGGAGGTACTTTGAATTCTCCCAAAGCTGACTGAGTGTGCCTATGAACTTTGGATCGTTGGCATGGTAAACATGCTCTAGTCCATAGTTGGCAGTCTTTATTCATATTGGGCCATATGAAACGTTTTGTGATCAGTTTAGTTGTGGATCGTATTCCAGGATGAGACAAATTATGGATGGATGAAAATATTTTTCGTCGAAATTCTGCAGGTATGTATGGACGATTATAGTTCGTAGAAGTATCACAATAGATTTTCTTGTCGCTGTCCGGTATAGGGATCTGTAAAATTTTCAAGTTTGGATTACTTTTCAGTATTTCCAACTCTTCATCTTCTTGAGAGTTTGCGATAGTTTGTAAGTCTATTACAGGTGGTACGGAAATGGTTTCAATACGAGAGAGTGCATCAGCAACGGTATTTTCATCTCCCCGGATGTATCGGATATCGGTTGTGAACTGGCCAATGTATGACAGTTGTCTGGCTTGCCGAGGTGAGGCTTTTTCCAAATCTTGTTGGAAGGCAAATGTGATTGGCTTGTGATCTGTAAAAATTGTAAAATGTCGTCCTTCTAAGATGTATTTAAAATGCTTCACTGCTGTATAGATGGCTAGTAGCTCTCTATCGTAGGCACTATACTTTCTTTGGGTTGGTGTCAAAGAGCGTGAAAAGAAACTCAAGGGTTGTTTTGCATTGTTCACCACTTGATGTACGACCGCTCCAATAGCAGTGTCTGAAGCATCAGTTGTCAATGTTATTTGAGCCTGTTCTGATGGATGAGCCAAAATGGAAGCATGACTGAGTGCATCCTTTAAAGCTTGGAAGGCATTTCTTGCTTCTTCCGTCCAGAGTATTGGTTTTCTGCAGTTCTTTTTGACACCTGACAGCAGTGTTGTTAGAGGTTGTTGCAATTTGGCACAATTTGGTATATGAGTCTGTGATAAAAATTTATCATACCTAAAAATCGTCTTAAACTGGTAAATGACTTTGGTTCTGGGAAATTATTAATTGCATCGACTTTCGTTGGAAGTGGTTTAAGACCTTCAGCCGATACTTCGTATCCCAAGAATGCAAGTTTAGTTTGACCAAATTTACATTTTGCCGTATTAATGCACAGTCCATATTCATTTAACCTCGAAAGTACTACTCGTACGTGTTGCCGATGTGTTTCTTCATCAGCAGAGGCTATCAGGATATCATCCAAATAACAAAATACGAACTCTAGCCCATTCAAACAGTGTTCATGAAACGTTGGAAAGTTTGAGCTGCGTTACGAAGACCAAATGTCATGTATGGAAACTCGAATAAGCCGAAAGGCGTGAGAATTGCGGTTTTCGGTATATCTTCCTTACGAACTGGAATTTGTTGATACGCTCTAATGAGATCAATGGAAGAGAAAATTGTTGTTCCCGCTAAAATAGAACTACAGTCTGTTAAAAATGGAAGAGGATATCTATCGGGGATTGTGACGTTGTTTAACGCTCTGTAGTCACCGCAAGGTCGCCAGTCCCCCGTTTTCTTCATAGCTAGATGGAGTGGACTGGACCAGTTACTCGTGGAAGATCTGCATAAACCCATTTGGAGCATGAATTCAAACTCCTTTTTAGCAGCCTTAAGTTTGTCGACCGACAGCCTTCTGACTTTGGCGGTAACGGGTGGGCCTCTGGTTTCGATGAAGTGTTCGGTGTTATGATTTTTACTTTCTTCTATATGTAATATAGAGAAAGTATTGGATTCGCGAAAATTTTCGACCTCCGTTTTTTGACGGATCTACACGTTTTGGGATGTCCTGAACACGAATTGATAGTTTTTAGAAAATGTCTGTCTGTCTGTCTGTCTGTGTGTCTGTCTGTCTGTCTGTCTGTCTGTCTGTGTGTCTGTATCATTTTTTTGTGGACGCTGTATCTCACGAACATATGAATGAAATTTAACCAAACTTGGCATTTAGTTGCACCCTGACATGAACTGGTGCCCATTAGATTTGGGGATCAATAGCTCAACAGGTGGCGCTGTAATCGCATTTTATGCAAATTTTTAACATGGCAGCATAGGACAAAATTCCGTATAAATGGGCATAATGAGAGTTATTTTAAACTTGTGATTGTAAAATGAATTTGAATTATTGATGATAGTAGTAGTTAACTAGGAAAAAAAAATTGTGCATGGGGGGGGCATCGGTTCCCCCCTGGGGGGGGAAGTACCCCCCCGGGGGGGTTAAATTTTGAAGATGGGTATCATTCGAAAGATCTCGTCAATACCTTTAAAACGAATGGTTGAACCATAAATCTGTGATAATTTAAAACAAAGTTATCGATTTTTTTACTTTTAACAAAAAAAAAAAACTTAGAAAAATAATCGTTTTTTTTTTTTTTTTTTTTTTTTTTTTTAACGAAATTTTACCAAACTTGGTATTTAGTTGGTCCCCAACATAAACTGTTGCTGATTATATTTGGGGATCAATAGCTCAACAGGTGGCGCTGTGATAGCATTTTATCTAAATTTTTAACATGGCAGCATAGGACAAAAATTCGTATAAATGTGCATAATAAAAGTTATTTTACACTTGTGTTTGTAAAATTAATATGAATTATTGATAATAGTAGTACGTAACTAGGAAAAAAATTTTGTGCATGGGGGGGCATCGCTTCCCCCCTGGGGGGGGGGGAAGTACCCCCCCGGGGGGGGGGTAAATTTTGAAGATGGGTATCATTCGAAAGGTCTCGTCAATGCCTTTAAAACGAATGGTTGAACTATAAATCTGTGATAATTTAAAACAAAGTTATCGATTTTTTTTACTTTTAACCAAAAAAAAAAAAAAAAGAAAAAAATTCTATTTTTGTTTTTTTTTAAATATTGTTAGTGATTGAATATGTATTAATTTTCACACAAAAAAAAAAAAAAAAAAAAAAAAAAAAAATCTTTTTTTTTTTTAAATATTGTTACTGATTGAATATGTATAGGAAAATATAGAAGAAAGTCTTGTGGTGGCCACAACATACTAGTTAATTTTAGTGTTAATTCCACTCAGTTTGAGCAAATCTGGAAAATCATTGATAATATTTTTGTATGGATCGTTAACAGCATTTAAAATCGGGATATTATTATTGTTTTGAAAGCAAGGGATTCCATTAATAGTTAAAAATGTAATGCCATCTATTAACTTACGGTTCTTAGTATCTACCAAAAGATTAAAGTGGGCCAGAAAATCCATACCTATGATGGGTCTATTCACATCTGCAATTACAAAGGGCCAACTGAATGTTCTTAGGAGTCCAAAATCGAGTTTTAGTAGCTTTTGGCCATATGTTTTGATTTTTGTTCCATTTGCCGCAAATAGTTCTAATTTCGAGACGTTTCTTTTATCAGCTGGTGCGGGTGGGATAACCGACAGCTCCGCCCCGGTGTCAACTAAAAACTGGGTGGCTGATTCTTTGTCGCTTATGAAGAGACGACACAGCTCTACCCCTTGTCCCTCCGTCGTCAGTGAGAGACGGGGTGTCAGTTTTCCGAGCTACTGGTCTGTGCTGTTGATTGGTAGTTGCACGGTTTCTTACATTTGAAAGCTTTATCCCCAAATTTCTTATGGTAGTAGCAAATATCATGCCTACTTCCGCTGGGACTCCTGCCTCTTGATTTAGAGCGGTACCGAAAATTGCTACGCCGTTGTTTGGATAGAGCGGAAACTTGCAAAGTGAGTTCGCTAACCTGTTTTTGTAGGCTCTCTATTATTCCACTGCTCACGGCTATGGACGAAGTTGCGGCTATCTGAGGAGTAATGGGATTTAGTTCCCAAATATTGTCAGCCATAGTAGTCAATTTAGGTAAATCATCGCCACTGACAGTTATAATTCCACGCATATTAACTGGTAAGCGTTGTAACCACAATGTTTTCAGAAAAGTGTCAGCCACTTTGTCACCGGCCAAATTGCGCATTTCGCAAAGCAACTGTGACGGCTTTTTATCGCCTAATTCAAGTTCACTCAGTAACTTCTGAGTTTTCTGAGTCTCCGAGTCAGCATATAAAGAAATTAGCCTGTCCTTAATAGCCTGGTATTTATCCTGTTGAGGTGGGGCAAGCAGTATATCGGATACTTGCGACAAAATATCCGGTTCAATGGAACTAATAACATAATCATACTTAGTTTGATCAGCAGTTATGTTCGCATTTCGAAATTGAGCTTCCAATTGGAGGAACCATATCTTCGGATCCGGTTTCCAGAAAGTAGGAACTTTGACGCTAACTCTAGCGACCGCAGCCTTTGTTGCAGTTTCGTTTTCTTTGTTCTTCTCGTCGTCTGACATATTCAACACGGGTCACCAGATGAAGCGATGGTGTTGTTTCATTAAATGAAAATAACGCTTCTCTGACTCCTTAAGAATTGATAATTTACTATTTACAATCGATTAACGACGATAAAATACAATATTTTGTACATTTTCTGGATCACAAGCAAAATAGCGACTTTGTTGTCATTGTTCGAAAAGTTCTATCGTTGCCATACAGTTCTGACAAACTTAAACTGAACTTGAAGTCCGATACGATTAATCGATGCGACACTACAAAGAAATTATTATATTGCTGCACCGGATCTTCTGATCTAAAACTTAATTAACTTTCTTACAGACCCGATACAGCATATTTTTAATCTTAATTTTTCTTACAGTTATAGTCTTAAATTTTCTAAATAATAAACTAATTCTTCTAAAATATATTCATCCAAATTAAACTGGTCAAATAATAAAATATGGATGGGTCTCACCTGAAAGCTTCTATCGTAATAGTAGGCCGTGGGCCATAGCTTGATATCGTTCAAGTCCGTTTCAATCATCGAGGGGCAATTTCAAATTAATGTTAAAATTAAAAGAATATTCTATTATCTACAAATTTGCAACGTTCTGGTCTGAGGATGTGCACCACGGAGTATGTGCACATTATTTTAAAATTGATTAAATTAATTCTGCAAATTTGACATTTCTGCGGTCCTGCTATTCTACTTACACTTAGATATAGTCACTTTCTCTACTCATTCATTTGCTTATCCTCCAATCAATACAGTAATTTCCTTTCCGTTGATATTTTTAGCCCAATGACGGGATCTGTTAGTGCGCGCGCTAGCATTTGATATGTTTTGTTTACGTTTATTTATGTTTACATTATCTTGAATATTGTTGACATTTTGATCCAATTCTACTATTGCTTTCTTTTCGTGTATTTTTAAGTTATGTTTACATTTCATATAATATGAGAAAAAAATGACATATTGTTTGTATATTGTTTGTATATTTTTAAGTAGAATTATTACAGGTAATATAATAGAAGAAATTACTTATTGTTTGCACATCGGAGATAATATACATTCAAAGGTGACGTGTTTTTCTCAAATAAGCTGGGCTGAAGTGAGATTGTTTGCTGATCAGTGGAAAGTTTTAAATGTTCGTGAAAGAAAAATATCTACCGATTTGCTTCTTTTTCAAATTAATGAACTCTCCAAACTGCCTTTAGACAACAGCATAGGTTACCATAGAAAGTGTTACACAGTAAGTTTTACTCTGACATGTAGCTAAATTATTACCGAAGCGTCAGTGGAGGCCTCCATATGGAGACTCAAAAAGATTTTGGGTTCTGTTTGTGTGTGTGTTTCTCGCGTGATTGCGGCCGCAAAAATCACGCTATTGGCTTGCAATTTGGTACACATGCTCATGAACCATACGCAAATAGTATACTTTTAGATGTGTATTCCATTTGTAGCTCGTGTACAGTCGTACAGTGACGCACCAAAGTTTTTCTTATCATTACGGCCTATGGACAGAACTTGCATGTACCGCGATAGCGGCCGCAAAAATCCCCGATTGACTTGCAAATAGGTATACATGTTCAGACTGTGTATAAAAATATCTGTGTAATCTTCTATGTCTAAATTATTCATGGATCGTGTACAGGGACACACCAAAGTTTTTCTTATCATTACGGCCTATGGGGTGAATTTCGTTTAAGCGAATTTTAACTTTGTTAATCTGCATTCAACGAAATGAAATTATCGTACATTATTGAGATGCTTAAATTTATGTTTTCTGTAGAAAATATGTGTGCTTAGGCTTCATAATTATATACAGGACCTTACAAAAGTATTCCGACGATGTCATGTAATCATCCAGATTTTGTTAAATTTCGAATAATTATTTTAGAAAAAACATAGAATAAGTTGAAATGTTTTTACTGGTGTTCTTTTACAGAGAAACGCAAAATAATTTCATAACATTAGAATCTATGGGCAAATTTTTATCTAAGCGCATTTTAACGTGTTTATGCTGCATTTAGTGGAATTCACATATATTATAAACATATTTATAAAAGCATGTTTTCTCGCTCTAAAAAAATGAAAAAAAAAAAAAAAAAAAAAAAAAAATAAGGTATGTATAAGCTAAATTTATTTACAGGACCACACAAAAGAATTCTGATGATATTCTGTAATGATTCAAATCATGTCAAATTAGGTTGAAATATAAGTGAGTTATAGTTAATTAGGTGTGTCATTTTTAGTGTTGTATATAATAACGGTGGCTGCTTTTGAGGAACACATAAAAGAATATCGTACCATTATGGTCTATAGACGGTATGTATTAAAAATGTATTTTAACATGGTTACACTAAAAATAATGAAATGTTATTAGAATGTTTAAAAGCATGTTTTTCTATGGAAAATTTTGGAATAGAATCGATAATTAGTTTAGAGGGTTACACAAAATAATTCCGATATGTTATGTAGTCTTTTTGCATGAAATTTGGTACAAGTTTTTATTATTTACAAAGAATTAATAGAAGGCTTTTTCTAGGAAAATATATAAATATACATATGTAGAGAAATAGATATAGACAGAGATATACAATGAAAAGTTGAAGGGGGGTGCTAGCCCCCGTCAGAAATGTATATGTTTATGTAGCGAGTCGTCATATATATGTATACATATATATTATGAAGAGAGAGAGAGATGCATGTTAAGACTCACCCGAAGAGACAGAAAACGAAACACTTGTATTAGATTAGGGAGCAAACCAATGTTACTGATGTTATTTCTAGAATTAAGTTAAAATGGAGCTGGGTTGAACTCTTCCAGAAGAAATTATGATAGATGGACCACCAGTCTTATTTTGGATACCAAGATAAAACAAAAGACCGAGAAAGAGACCAGTGTGTCGTTGAAGATATAAAATTGTGAAGCTTAGAAAAGAGAATGGAGAAGAATTGCAGAAAACAGGACATATTGGAATCACCTAGAAGAGGCCCTCATCCTGCAGTGGATTGATAAAGGTTGAAATTGATGATAATGATGATAGATGTAATTGGGATTAATAACAAATAACAATGATCTAATGAATAATGAGTGATGAATATAGGACGTTGAGGCTCCTGATCTGCAGATCCGCTAGTTTTTACTATTTCATCCTTTTTTTAGCACTTTTTCTCAGGAATATGATTTTAGCACTTGACTGCAAGATATTTTAAAATTTATTCAACGAATCACAATATTATCAGAAATATATTGCACACAGCTTTAAACAAGCATCCTAAATGTAAACTCAATTCCTTCAAATTGGAATGAATTTTCCAAATTTATGTGCAAAGTTTACTTCCAGAACATTTGATATTTTAATTACCTATCTTAACAAAAATATATTACCAACATTTTCAGATTGCCCCCGAAAAGTTGAAACGAACTTGTTTTTAAATGACATTTTTAGCTTATGGCCCACGGTCTATAGGTCCGGATGTGGAAGGTTGCAGCTATGATCCATTAATAAAGAAACTCGATGAACGTAGCACTGCTTAGATGGGAAAACGAAATTTAATGGTTTTTTAGCATACATGTAAAACAAAACAGAACAAAAATTACTTATAGTTAAATATTAAATATTAAAGTCTTTCTTAACATCAAAATTGTATGGTCTAATTTAGTTCAAAAATGTTAATTCTAGTTCTTTAAAGTTTTAATTGTTCTGTTTTAGGACCGGGGCGTCTGTAAACAACACGATCTTTACGTAGCCCTAATCTCTATTCAAGGTCCTTTTCTGTTCTGATTCTAAAAAGCATCTTTCGAATACTTCTCATTTCAAACCGAAAGAGTGGTGCAATCAGAAAAAGAGGCACGCGCCAGTCTGTCTGGAAAGTCATTTGTTCTGGAAACAGAAGAATGAACGGGGAATTCCCGACAGATTGGACCGGCTAATTCACCGAGAACCTTCAACTACTAGTTCAACCCCAGGTGCAAAAACTCTAAGCTTGCGACTCAAAACCTGGGTTGAATATTTGTTATTCACCGTTAACTTGCAAAGCTGGTTACTGAACCTGGAGGTTTTCAGCCTAGATTGAACTGCTGAAAGTTGATTGGTCGAAGGAAAGCACGTGATTTAATACCCATAAGAAGACACTGCGCGCGTGTTTAAGATTTGCTTTTCTTTATTTCATGGATACGAAACGTTTATATATAGATACTAGCAGGCTTTGACCGCTTCGCTGGTCACCATATTTAAAGGAAACTCTTTTCTATATAGTTTTATGAAAAAAAGAGAAAATAATAATACTGAAATCGCTCAAAAGTTCGCTTTGGGTTCCCGCTACCTTCGGCAGCGCCTTGTTCGTCCTCGCATCCTGCGATACCTGTCCCTATTGCCTACGACAATGACTTACCCGTGGGCTTCCATTTAGGTGCTTATCATATATGACAATTTCGATACGGACAGTATCGAAAATTTTGAAGTAGCCTTTTATATTTGAATCCTAGTTATATATGAGCAACATTATACGTGATGTACATAATATTTGCTTTCAAGTTATTCTCTATATTTATTTGATTTAATCGATCAACCATAGAATGACAGCAATTTCAAGCCAAATATAATATTACAATATGCTATGATCGGCTACTTCTATCGCATGAGACAATTATTATTATTTTTTGGTTATATATACTTCATGCTTAGTTAATAGTAGTTGGTACATAGAAAAATAAATAAATTAATATGTAAACTTGATCATGGTACAGCCTTAATGCCCTTGGCGACTTTTAAATTTTTGTTGCCGTTTTAGACCAAAATATAATTTATGCGATTATTGTTCCTACGCAAGCGAAGTGTGACGTCACTGACCGTCCGTGGATGCAAGAAATGATTTCCTATGTTAATCGCCCATTGGATGTTTTGTAAAAAATGATTAAAAATCGAAGAAAATTATTTCCCGAGTTTAATTCCCATATTTGGGTACATATATGTTTCAGTTATCATGTGCATGCGTTAGATTGAGTTATTTTGCTGTCAAATTGAAAAAATTTTAATTTTAAATTTCAAAACTCTGTCGTTCTTGGCGCTTATTGTATTTGGTGATCAAAAACGTAATACGAAAATATACATGCCAGATGTATATTTTCGTAATATGCATTGTACGAAATATTGTTTCATATTATTCATGGAACAACTATAGTATTTCCCCTCAGCTAGATTTGGCGATTTTTCGTTGGCGATTATGGCTAAATCATAAATCATATAGCATAAATGATAAAATCGTAAGCTAAATTATAAATCATAAATCATAAAATCATAAATCCAAAATAAATAGCATGCAGGCTGCCATATTATATCGCAAACAATCCAGAACGACATCGTTATCGTTCAAATCGGCGCCAAAGAAAAATCGCCAAATTCAGCTGAGGGGAAATACTATAGTTGTACCTTATTCATTACTGTCTTAAAATAAGTTGTTAAAATAACCATGATTTTTGAAAGGAATTAAATTATGTTCGCCAAATAATTTGGCGATATTTTATTTTTCTACCAAGGATGACCGATATCAAATCTATTCCGCTACAACATATTAGTATCTTATATTAGATACTTTATTTAGACATTTGAAAACAAATTTGACTTCAAATTATGATAGAATATTTATCATTTCCCTTTCAATCAGTATATTAGTTGGATATTGTGTAATAGACCGTGGGCCATAAGCTAAAAATGTCATTTAAAAACAAGTTCGTTTCAACTTTTCGGGGGCAACCTGAAAATGTTGCTAATATATTCTTTTTAACATAGGTGATGAAAATATCAAATGTTCTGGAAGTAAACTTTGCACATAAATTTGGAAAATTGATTTCAATTTGAAGGAATTGAGTTTACATTTAGGATGCTGGTTTAAAGCAGTGTGTAATATATTTCTGATAATACTGTGATTCGTTGAATAAATTTTAAAATTTAGCACACAAGTGCTAAAATCATACTCCTGAGAAAAAGTACTAAAAAAGGGGAAAATATTAATATTTAGTGGATCTGCAGATCAGGAGCCTCAACGTCCTATTTTCATCACTCATTACTCATTAGATCAATGATATTTTTTATTAATTTCATATTTATATCTATCATTATCATCATCAATTTCAACCTTTATCAGTCCACTGCAGGATAAAGGCCCCTTCTAGGTGATTCCAATCTGCCATGTTTTCTGCAATTCTTCTCCATTCTCTCTTCCAAACTTCACAATTTTATCTCTTCAACAACACACTGGTCTCTTTCTCGGTCTTTTGTTTTATCTCGGTATTCCAAATAGGAGTGGTGGTCAATCTATCATCATTTCTTCTGGAAGTACCCAGTCCAGCTCCATTTTAACTTAATTCTAGAAATAACGTCAGTAAAATTGGTTTGCTCCCTAATCTAATACAAATGTTTCGTTTTCTGTCTCTTCGAGTGAATCCTAACATGCATCTCTCTCTCTTTATTATACATATGTAATGTATGCATATATATGACGACTCGCTACATAAACAGATACATTTCTGGCTGGGGTTACCACTCCCCTTCAACTTTCCGCTGTATACCTCTGTCTATATCTGTCTCTCTACATATGTATACTTATATACTTTCCTAGAAACAGCTTTCTATTAATGCCTTGTAAATAAAAAAAACGTACCAAATTTCCTGTAAAAAGACTACATAACATATCGGAATTATTTTGTATAACTCTCTAAACTAATTATCAATTCCATCGCAAAAATTTTTCATAGAAAAACAGACTTTGAAACATTCTAATAACATTTCATTATATTTAGTGTAACCGTGTAAAATATATTTTTAATACATACCATCTATAGACCATAATGGTACAATATTCTTTTGCGTGTTCCTCAAAACGAGTTACCGTTATTATATACACCACTAAAAATGATATACCTAATTAATTATAACTCACTAATATTTCAATCGAATTTGACATCATTTGAATGATTACAGAATATCATCGGAATTCTTTTGTGTGGTCCTGTAAATAAATTTAGCTTATACATAACTTTTTTTTTTTTTTTTGAGCGAGAAAATATGCTTTTAAATATGTTTATAATATACGTTAATTCCACTAAATGCAGTATAAACACGTTAAAATGCGCTTAGGTAAAAATTTGCTTATAGATCCTAATGTTATGAAATTATTTTGCGTTTTTCTGTAAAAGAACAGCAGTAAAAACATTTCAACTTATTCTATGTTTTTCAAAAATAATTGCTCGAAATTTAACAAAATTTGGATGATTACATGACATTGTCGGAATACTTTTGTAAGGTCCTGTACATTAATTATGAAGCCTAAGTACACATATTTTCTACAGAAATCATAAGTTTAAGCATCTCAATAATGTACGCTAATTTAATTTCGTTGAATACAGATTAACGAAGATAAAGTTCGCTTAAACGAAATTCACCCCATAGGCCATAATGATAAGAAAATCTTTGGTGTATCCCTCTACACGATCCATGAATAATCTAAACATAAAAAAATTACACAACTATTTTTATACAGAGTCTGAACATTTATACAAATTTGCAAATCAATCGGGGATTTTTGCGGCCGCTATCGCGGTACAAATTCTGTCCATAGGCCGTAATGATAAAAAAATAAATAAAAATAAAAAACTTTGGTGTTTCCCTGTACACACGCAAGAAACAGACACACAAACAGAAACCAAAAATTTTTTGAGTCTCCATATCCCTTTAAGACCGGAAACATATTTACTTTAAATCATTACATTCTTCTTTTTTTTGCAAACTGAAAGAATAATATGGACTATAACCAACATTTGTTGATTGAAAATTGTACTTTACACTTTCTGCTAATTAGCTCGATCGTTTTTTTTTTTTTTTTTTTTCTGATTTTATTACATACGACTGTTCCAGATGCAGAAATGTGAGTGGATGTCGTTGATGTCTAACCCGTACAAATGTACGCTTTCGATCGGAAAGGGATATAAAGGCCTCCACTGACGCTTCGGTAATAATTTAGCTACATGTCAGAGTAAAACTTACTGTGATAACGCTTTCTATGGTAACCTAATGTTGTTGTCTAAAGACAGTTTGGACAGTTTATTAATTTGAAGAAGAAGCAAATCGGTAGACATTTTTCTTTCACGAATATTTAAAACTTTCCACTGATCAGCAAACAATCTCACTTCAGCCCAGCTTATTTGAGAAAAACACGTCACCTTTGAATGCATCTCATCTCCGATGTACAAACAATTAGTAATTTCTTCTGATATTATATTACCTGTAATAATTCTACTTAAAAAGTAAAGGAAAAAAAAAGAGTAATAAAATAATTCGATCAAAATGTCTATAATACGCAAGATAATGATGTCGAGAGAAACTTTACATCTTATTTGAGAAAAATACTACATTTTTGAATTTACCTCATTCCCGATATATAAACAATATGTCATTTTTTCCTTACATTATATGAAATGTAACGATTACTTAAAAATACACGAAAAGAAAGCATTAATAGAATTCGATGAAAATGTCAACAATACCCAAGATAATGTAAACATAAATAAACGTAAACAAAACATATCAAATGCTAGCGCGCGCCGCAACAGCAGCTGCCATTGGTCTAAAAATAAAAGCGAAAATGAAATTACTGTTTTGATTGGACAATAAGCAACTGAATGAGTAGAGAATTTGACTATCTCTAAGTGTAAGTAGAATAGCAGGACCGCAGAAATGTCAAATTTGTAGAATTAATTTAATTAATTATAAAATAATGTGCACATCTTCAGACCAGAACATTGCGAATTCGTAGATAATAGAATATTCTTTTAATTTTAACATTAATTTGAAATTGCCCCTCGATGATTGAAACGGACTTGAACGATATCAACCTATGGCCCACGGCCTATAAATATCATCCTTTGAAATGAAATGTTTGTGTTTTCAATCGAATATGGAAGTTTGGCATTTTTTTTTCTAGAGTTTTGAAATTAAAAATTCAAATTTTGTCAATTTTACTACAAAAATAACTTAATCTAATGCATGGACATGATAACTAATACATATCTATACCTAAATACGGGGATTAAAATCGGGAACTATTTTTCCTCGATTTTTAATAATTATTTTAAAAAAATCTAATGGGAGTTTAACATAGGAAATATTTTTCTTGCATCCACGAACGGCCAGTGACGTCATCACTTCGCTTGCGTATTTCTTTCTATCTTTTCCTTGGCGAAAAATGTCCGATCTACTTCAGCATCAAAATTATAAAAAATTGTCAAGAATTATCAAGAAGAAAATACTTTTAATATATTGCTGAATTAGCGTTTATGCCAAGCGTGTTTCATCCGCCATACTACAAAAAAAAAAAAAAAAAGAAAAGAAAAGAAAAAGAAAAAAAAAAAAAATCTGAAGTTGAGGTATATAAAAAAATGCTGTGAAATAAAATTCAGAAGAAATATGTTAGATTTGTAATATTACTATTTTATTTTAAAATTATAAAGTGTCATTTTCTCATCGACCAATTTAACATTTAGTAATTTCTTATTTTTCGCGTGAAAGCATATTTCATTTTATGCTGAAAACAATAAATAAATACATCTCGTAAACTTTTTTTGGCAACAATTAAAAATTTAAATGGCTTATATTAAGTCAATATAAGTCAATAAGTTTATTATTTTAATATTTTAATTAATTTTAAAGATTTTTTCAAATTTTTTTTCCCTAAACTATCCCTGACCTATAAGGAAAAAAACAAAAAAAGAATGATCGAAATCGGTCAAGCCGTTTACGATTTTATAAATAACATACAGACAAACATTCATTTTTATATATATAGATTGTAAAAAAAAAAAAAAAAAAACTATTTATTATTTCATAAGAAATAAAACAATTTGTAATAGTAATGGTGAACCAAAATAAAAATTTTGTATATTTAAGAACATTGCTTTTCTTGTGAATAAGTGGGACATTAATGAGTATTTTTTAAAAGAAATCATAAAAATATTTTGAACGAATTTTTGAAACGTATATTTTTTATACATTTAAAACAATGCTATCGATTTCTTTTTTTCTTTTTTTTTTTTTAATAAAAAAATAAATAATTCAGATTAAATGCGCTTTTAGGATGTCTGTAGGAACCATTTTAGCTATTTTTTTTTTCTTCAAAATTAAGTTACAAGATATGAAATCGTGTGTACTCACCATGGAAAATAATTTTATCGAATACAATTTTAATAAAAACAAATTGCACGGAATAAAATTATATTGAATTACACAGAAAAATGTCTTGTCAATAAATAAGTTTATCTTTTAATGTTTAAATGACAAAGAATATAAACTGTTAATTGAAAAAACATTAGACAATATCTTATAATTTAATGGGTTGTGAGGAATAATTTACTTTTCTTAAAAAAAAAAAAAAAATGTGAATCTTCAATATTTAATGGGAATTTTTTATTCTCCCATCATGATGTTTTAAATTTTAAATTATTATTATTATTATTATTATTTTATTATTAGACTTGCATTTAAAAAAAAAAAAAAAAAACTTTATTGTAGATTTTCTATTTTCTATTCATATTATAAACGATAAAAAGATACATACATTCAAATTATTGAAATATTCGCGTTTAGCTAGCATGTTTAATTTTTTAAAGGGAAGGAGGACTATACAAAGCTTTATTATTATCATTATTACAGTTGTCAAATTAAGAAAATTTGCATACATATCTATTAAAATATAAGTGTTAATTGTATCTTCTTCAAAACTATTTAAATTATAAAGTAAAACTTAAATATATAAGTAATCGTTCAAAGCCTTGCTCAGTTAAAAAAAATTCCCTTTAATTTTAAATTTAAGCCCCAGTAGTAACCGAGTAATTCTGCATTCGGAGCTGGTAGATGGGAAGTGCCAGGTTCGATCCCAGGTCTTGCTCGTCAACCTCGTTAAAATAAAATTTCCGTGGTTTTCTCCGAAACTAGTATGAATACAGGCTAGAACCCCTTAGAAAGATTCCTACCTGCTGGCTTAGGAAACTAGAGTAGTTACAGTCGGTAGCAAAATCATCGAAGCGTTAACAATAATTCAGAATTAAAAGATAAACACCTAAATCTGTTTTGTTAAGTAAATATTTCTCAAGTCATAATCTTAGTCCTTTGCTGTTTATAAAAAAGTAAGTTGATAATAAAAATTAGCAATCAAACTTAAAAAATAAATGAATACAAAAAGAAATAAAAAAAAGGAAAAAAAAGTGTGGATGTGTGCTTCCTTAATTTTATATCGCTATTGTTCAAATATACAGTCGGCTGCAATATTATTCGAGCACTAGCCAATAATTCCTATATTTAAAAAGTACACTTAAGACTGTTTTGCTAAGTAAATCCTTGTCGAATCATGTTCTTAGACTGATTAAGAACATGACTCGACAAGGATTTATTTAACAAAGCTGTATTAAGTGTACTTTTTTTTGGCAAGGATTATTGCTAGTGCTCGAATAATTTTGCAGCCGACTGTATATCCCAAACGTATTTAGATATTGCTTTATGGATCCATTAAAAAGAAATATTTTATGTTTAAATAGTGAAATTTCATAAGAATTCCAGGTTTTTTAACTATTTTTAATTACGTTTTAAAGTCTAAATCAAAACAAAAACTATGATAGACACGCGGGTGTGTCAACAAGATGTCATTATAATTTTTATAAATTTTATTCCAGATTCAGTGGTGTTAAAACCTGTTTAAAAATAAAAATATATATTTTTTATTTTAATATTTTTGAAAAAATTTCAATATTTTTTATATTGTTTACGTATATATAGTACATACAAATTACTGAATACATGCAATATCACTTTCTATCGTAAACAGAAAACAATAACAATAAGAAAATTATAAAACACAACACAAACGAAATAAAACAATTTGCGTATGTGCGCTCGGCTTTTGTCAACTGTTCTCTAACCTACGTCTAACCTGCCGTTTGAGGTAGGTTGAGTTTATGCACCTGGGTTTCGTTTGTAGCGGCGCTACCACAGAGGCGAGTTAACGGAGAATAGAATTTCCTTCTGAACCTGTGGTTTACTGATAATAAACCAGCGGTGGAGGTTGACGGTGAATTGGGCGGTGAATACTTGACGAGAGAAAGATCATAAGAATATCAGAAAACCTATTTATGCATTAGCTTTAAAATATGAAGTTCAGAAGTATATGGAAATTTGAATCTATTTTGTAAAACTATTTTTAATCTGATTATAAAAGGTATTTTTTACATCCATCCAAATATATATTTTAAAATTACGTTTAAGAGTTTTTTAATGTTTACATTTTGCAAGGTTATTGGACTCAGTAAACGTTAGATAACAACAACAACAACAAAAAAAAAAAATCTGGTGTGTAACAGCCACACGACTTCCATTACACAGTACTACACACATTATAAACATTTTTGATTTAAATAAGTAACAAATTTGCTCTATCCGTCAAATAAGTTATTTAAAATAATAATTAGAAAAATAATAATGGGCGGACCTGAAATTGAGCTATTTATACAGGACGCCTATCAATTTTCCTGAACTAACCAACTATATCATTCGAAAGGACATCTAATAGAGTGTTGATATAGCAAATTTGAAGAAAATCGTTAGAGCCGTTTTTGAGATACGGACTTACGGTCCCACTTCCGGTTTCCGATGTCCCACTTCCGGTTAAACTCAATTATTGACAGGAAAACAATAATTACATACAAAAGCAAGTGAGTTAAAATGGCGAGTTTGAAAAAAATCCGTACAACCGTTTTTAAAGGAACGCCTTTGCGAGGCCTAAAATTGAGCTATTTATACAGGACGCCTATCAATTTTCCTGAACTAACCAACTATATCATTCGAAAGGACATCTAATAGAGTGTTTATATAGCAAGTTTGAAGAAAATCGTTTGAGCCGTTTTTGAGATACGGACTTACGGTCCCACTTCCGGTTTCCGATGTCCCACTTCCGGTTAAACTCAATTGTTGACAGGAAAACAATAATTATATACAAAAGCATATTTAAAAGTGAGTTAAAATGGCGAGTTTGAAAAAAATTCCGTACAACCGTTTTTAAAGGAACGCCTTTGCGAGGCCTGAAATTGAGCTATTTATACAGGGCGCCTATCAATTTTCCTGAACTAACCAACTATATCATTCGAAAGGACATCTAATAGAGTGTTTAGATAGCAAGTTTGAAGAAAATCGTTAGAGCCGTTTTTGAGATACGGACTTACGGTCCCACTTCCGGTTTCCGATGTCCCACTTCCGGTTAAACTCAATTGTTGACAGGAAAACAATAATTACATACAAAAGCATATTTAAAAGTGAGTTAAAATGGCGTGTTTGAAAAAAATTCCGTACAACCGTTTTTAAAGGAACGCCTTTGCGAGGCCTGAAATTGAGCTATTTATACAGGGCGCCTATCAATTTTCCTGAACTAACCAACTATATCATTCGAAAGGACATCTAATAGAGTGTTTATATAGCAAGTTTGAAGAAAATCGTTAGAGCCCTTTTTGAGATACGGACTTACGGTCCCACTTCCGGTTTCCGATGTCCCACTTCCGGTTTTTCAATTTTCACCAAAATTTGGAAATTTCATCTGTAGACCAGACGTATTTCAATTCTAAAGTTTCGTAGCTCTATCTTTATTAGTTTCTGAGCTATAATAGCCAGAAGATTCTCCACATACATACACACACACACACACACACACACACATACATACACACTGACAAATTGCCAAAAACCACTTTTTTGGACTCAGGGGACCTTAAAACGTGTAAATCAGGTGAAAACCCGATATCGAATTGAAGGATTTCAATGCATGTTTCCTCATATCATCTGTTAACTAGCTGACACCTGTCATGACGTCAGATGTGACGTAACTGTATTACGTAATCAACAGCGCATCTTCGCTTCTCTGAGAAAGAGAGGTTTATAAGAGTCTGTACGAGAAAGCTTTGCTAAGCGAGCGGCAAGAAATGCCCGCATTATGTTATTCTACTTTTCTATATATTATTAAATGTTGTGATTGTTTAAAAGACTCTGCTTTTCACTCTGTGGACCCATTTATACCAACAATGGTTATGGGCCCAGAGACACGCATCTTACTGCGGACTTTTTAAAAATTTAAATTAACATTCGTTAAAACGAAAGTGCGACTTACTGTTAAGCCTAAGGGCTGAAATCAAAAGTATTTTTGATTCTATTTTTATAAAGAAGCTACTATAGCTGATTAAATATGTCGCAAGTATTAAATATAGAAAAGTTATCCAAAAATAATTTTGACACCTGGAAGCTGCAGATAGAAGCTGTTTTAATCAAGAATGATCACTGGAGTTATGCTAACGGAACGAAAATTAAGCCCGATGAAGGCGCCGAAGGTGAAGAAAAATGGCTCGAAATTGACCGGAAAGCTAGAGCCGATTTAATCCTAGCAATTACCCCAAGTGAGTTGTGTCATATTAAACATTGTACCACCTCAAATGAAGTATGGAATAAATTAAAAGAAGTTTACGAATCGAGAGGACCGGCAAAGAAAGCCACCCTGTTGAAGCAGCTACTCTTTAAGAAAATGACTGACAGTGAAAATATGTCCGATCACCTAAATATTTTCTTTGATATAGTGGACAAGCTAAAAGAAATGGACATTCAAGTAGCCGAAGACCTATTATCAATTTTGCTCTTATACAGTATTCCTGACAGCTATGAAAATTTCAGGTGCGCCATAGAAGCAAGAGATGAATTGCCGCAGCCTGAAGCTCTGAAAATTAAAATGATGGAAGAATATGAGTCAAGAAAAAATAAAAAGCATCAAGAATCATCAAATGCGTATTTTACAACTCACAAGAAAAATCTTCCTGAAAAGAACAAAAGAGAAATCTTAAAGCCTGTGCAGAACAAGAACACGTATGGCGAAAGAAATTATGCAATCTTCAAATGCAATTACTGTTCAAAAGTAGGGCATAAAGCCTCAGAATGCAGAAAGAAGATCTCGGACAGAAAATTCACTTCATCGAATAAATATAAAGATAGATCTTTCATGGTTGAAGATAATACAGAGTTCACGATGGCAGCCAGTAACTCTTTCCAAGAACATTCCGAGTGGTGTCTCGATAGCGGTACGACATCACATATGGCTGATGACAAGAATTTGTTTACAGATTTCGAACCTAGAATTGGATCATTTATAAAATTAGCTGTAGATGAAACAGCGGAGATCACAGGTGTTGGAACAGTCAAATTAAAAGTTCCCGGTAATCACGGTGTAACCAATTTAAAGTTAACAAATGTTTTGTGCGTTCCAAAATTGAAATGCAATTTAATGTCTATATCAAAAGCTACTGCAAACAACTGCCGAGTTGTATTTACCGAAAAATGTGCAAAAATTACGGAGCAGAACGGCTCTCTAATTATAAGTGCTACGAGAAAAGGTGATTTATATTTTTTTCAGCCGCAGGTGGATATCGCTGCAACAACTCAGGTAAGCAACTTTCATAAATGGCATTTAAAATTAGGACATTTAAATGAAAAAGATTTAAAATTATTAAAATCTGAAAATATGTTAAGAGATTTGAATTTTAATGAAAAATATTCTTTAAAAGATTGTAAAGTATGCATTCAGTCTAAACAAACTGTGAAACCATTTTGTAAAGAAAACAAATTTCATAGTAAGGAATTATTAGAAGTAGTTTATTCTGATTTATGTGGCCCTATAAATGTTAAATCCCATGGCGGATCACGTTACTTTATTACTTTTTTGGATGATAAATCTCGTTACATTGAAGTAAATTTTCTAAAAACAAAAGATCAAGCTAAGTACGCGTTCCGGAGATATAAAGCAGCAGTCGAAAATCGATTAGGAAAAAAAATTAAGATACTGCATACCGATAATGGTTTGGAATATTGTGGCGAAGAATTCAATAAATATATTGAAGAATGCGGTATTAAACGCGAATTTTCATCGCCAATGACCCCTCAGCAAAATTCTAGAATTGAAAGACAAAATCGTACATTATGCGAAATGGCGAGGTGTTTATTAATGCAATCAAACCTTCCAAATACATTCTGGGCTGAAGCAGTAAATTGCGCTGCATATATTAGAAACAGGTGTCCCACTAAAGGAATTAAAGAAAATAAAACCCCTTTCGAATTGTTTTTCGGTTATAAACCAACTGTTAACTATTTTAAAATTTTCGGACAGAAATGTTTTGTTCTAAATAAAAAATCAAAAGGGAAGTTTGAAGCTAGGTCACACGAACATATATTCGTTGGCTATTCAAATGAATCACGCGCTTACAGATTATGGAATAAGGATACCAGAAAAATTGTCATAAGTTGTGATGTTCGATTTATAGACGAATTTGAAACAAATGATTCAGCCACTACTGATCAATTAGAATTAATTTTTCCGTCTGAGGAGAGTGCTGGCGATATATGTAAACAAGAGGAAAGGATTAATAAAAACAATCCTATTTTTAAACGCGGTCCAGGCCGACCTAAAAAAATTAAAAGTTGGAACTTTCAAAAGTCTCATAAGGAGTGTATTACAGATACAAAATATAAAGATGAAACTTCTCAATTAGCTGATAACTCATTTAATGAAATTAATCCCAGCGTAATCGACGCGCTAAATGGAGATTATGCTAAAAATTGGGAAAACGCGATGAAATTAGAATATGATTCTTTAGTTAAGCAAAACGCTTGGGAAATTGTAGATAGACCAAAAGATAAAAACGTAATTGGGTGTAAATGGGTTTTAAAAACAAAATTCAAACCAGATGGTCAAATTGAAAAATTTAAGGCCAGATTAGTTGCCAAAGGGTGTTCACAGAAACAAGGTATAGATTTTGAGGAAAATTTTTCACCAGTAGCCAGATTAAGTTCTATAAGAACTGCAATCGCGTATGCTATCCAGAATGGTTTCACAGCGTACCAGTTAGATTTCATTATGGCATATGTTAACGGAACGTTACATGAAGAAATTTATATGGAGCTTCCTGAATTTTTTGAAAATGATATACACGAAAATAAAGTGTGTTTATTAAAAAAATCTTTGTATGGCCTTAGGCAGTCAGGAAGACAGTGGTTTAAGAAATTAGATGAGAAATTGAGAAAAATGAAATTTAACCCTTTGAATTCCGACAAATGTGTCTATTACTCAAAATATCCTTTTGATGCTATTATAATCGTCTATGTCGACGATTTAATTTGTCTCACTAAAAGTGAAGAGCACTATTTTGATATTAGAAATAAATTAGCAGAATCTTTCAAAATGAAAGATATGGGCCTTCTGCATTATTGCTTAGGCATTGAATTTAATCAAGATAGGGACAGCATCACTATAACACAAAAGAAATACATTGAAGATTTACTAAATAAATTTAATATGGAAGATTCTAGAGTGGTGAATACACCTTTAGATAGCAGTGTAAAATTAACTAAACAAATGTGTCCAAATACAGAAGAAGAGAAATCATACATGTCAAAAATTCCTTATAGACAATTAATTGGTTCTCTTATGTATCTATCGGTTGCTACCAGACCAGATATCACCCATGCTGTAAATTATTTAAGTCAGTTTAATAACAATCCAGGAAAACCTCACTGGATAGCTGCTAAAAGAATACTAAGGTATCTCAATGGCACTAGAAATTTAGGAATTGTGTATTACAGAGACGATAAACCATTGACAGCATTTGTTGATGCCGATTGGGCATCGGATATAAATGATAGAAAATCATATACAGGATACGTATTTAAGTATGCCGGGGGACCTATTTCTTGGGAATCTAGAAAACAGCGAACCGTTGCTCTATCCACAACAGAATCTGAATATATGTCTCTGTCCGAATCCGCAAAAGAGACAATTCATGTTAGAAATTTCTTAAAAGAATTGGATCCTGAAATTGTATCAAGTCCAACTGCAATCATGTGCGACAATCAATCTGCACTGAGATTAGTAAAAAAAATTCTGTTCATCACAATCGATCTAAGCACATTGACATTCGACATCATTTTGTGCGAGAAGTTTACAATAATAAACTAATAGACATTAAATATATTTCATCAGATGAACAACCTGCAGATATTTTAACAAAAAGTTTAAATGCATATAAACATGAAAAATGTTGTGATATAGGACTTAATACTCAAGACTGATGAACTTAAAAAAATATATTTAAACTGTGTTTTCATTAAGAAATTAACTGCTTATATTTTACGTATTTTATTTTATTATATTAACCATAATTATTTGCTTATAATTCTATTTCTTTACTAACACTTTTCTTATTTTAAGTAACTCTTGCATAAAAATAATTTTCTGTAATTTTTAATATGCTATTATAATGCATAAATATGTTTTATTTTCGAAACATTTATTGAATAAGGGGGAAATGAAGGATTTCAATGCATGTTTCCTCATATCATCTGTTAACTAGCTGACACCTGTCATGACGTCAGATGTGACGTAACTGTATTACGTAATCAACAGCGCATCTTCGCTTCTCTGAGAAAGAGAGGTTTATAAGAGTCTGTACGAGAAAGCTTTGCTAAGCGAGCGGCAAGAAATGCCCGCATTATGTTATTCTACTTTTCTATATATTATTAAATGTTGTGATTGTTTAAAAGACTCTGCTTTTCACTCTGTGGACCCATTTATACCAACACGAATTTTCAGACCGAATACAATACTTCCATTACCTACGGTAGTAGGGTAATGGAAGTAAAAAAATCTGGAGAGACTCTACTCGACTTTCCAAACATTAAGTAATTAACGGTTGTATAAATAAATTAAAGTAAAACAAGTCGTTAAATAAACAAAAGTGAAAAATATAATAGGGGGTTGAGTATTTTCCCCCACTGTTCAGTTTTACGCTATTTCACTTCATATAATTTCAGCCCATAGATCAATATAATGGTTAGTGAAGGATTTCAATGCATGTTTCCTCATATCATCTGTTAACCAGCTCACACCTGTCATGACGTCAGATGTGACGTAACTGTATTACGTAATTAACAGCGCATCTTCGCTTCTCTGAGAAAGAGAGGTTTATGTGAGTCTGTACGAGAAAGCTTTGCTAAGCGTGCGGCAAGAAATGCCCGCATTATGTTATTCTACTTTTCTATATTATTAAATGTTGTGATTGTTTAAAAGACTCTGCTTTTCACTCTGTGGACCCATTTATACCAACAATGGTTATGGGCCCAGAGACACGCATCTTACTGCGGACTTTTTAAAAATTTAAATTAACATTCGCTAAAACGAAAGTGCGACTTTCTGTTAAGCCTAAGGGCTGAAATCGAAAGTATTTTTGATTCTATTTTTATAAAGAAGCTACTATAGCTGATTAAATATGTCGCAAGTATTAAATATAGAAAAGTTATACAAAAATAATTTTGACACCTGGAAGCTGCAGATAGAAGCTGTTTTAATCAAGAATGATCACTGGAGTTATGCTAACGGAACGAAAATTAAGCCCGGTGAAGGCGCCGAAGGTGAAGAAAAATGGCTCGAAATTGACCGTAAAGCTAGAGCCGATTTAATCCTAGCAATTACCCCAAGTGAGTTGTGTCATATTAAACATTGTACAACCTCAAATGAAGTATGGAATAAATTAAAAGAAGTTTACGAATCGAGAGGACCGGCAAAGAAAGCCACCCTGTTGAAGCAGCTACTCTTTAAGAAAATGACTGACAGTGAAAATATGTCCGATCACCTCAATATTTTCTTTGATATAGTGGACAAGCTAAAAGAAATGGACATTCAAGTAGCCGAAGATCTATTATCAATTTTGCTCTTATACAGTATTCCTGACAGCTAGGAAAATTTTCGTTGCGCTATTGAAGCAAGAGATGAATTGCCGCAGCCTGAAGCTCTGAAAATTAAAATGATGGAAGAATATGAGTCAAGAAAAAATAAAAAGCATCAAGAATCATCAAATGCGTATTTTACAACTCACAAGAAAAATCTTCCTGAAAAGAACAAAAGAGAAATCTTAAAGCCTGTGCAGAACAAGAACACGTATGGCGAAAGAAATTATGCAATCTTCAAATGCAATTACTGTTCAAAAGTAGGGCATAAAGCCTCAGAATGCAGAAAGAAGATCTCAGACAGAAAATTCACTTCATCGAATAAATACAAAGATAGATCTTTCATGGTTGAAGATAGTACAGAGTTCACGATGGCAGCCAGTAACTCTTTCCAAGAACATTCCGAGTGGTGTCTCGATAGCGGTACGACATCACATATGGCTCATGACAAGAATTTGTTTACAGATTTCGAACCTAGAATTGGATCATTTATAAAATTAGCTGTAGATGAAACAGCGGAGATCACAGGTGTTGGAACAGTCAAATTAAAAGTTCCCGGTAATCACGGTGTAACCAATTTAAAGTTAACAAATGTTTTGTGCGTTCCAAAATTGAAATGCAATTTAATGTCTATATCAAAAGCTACTGCAAACAACTGCCGAGTTGTATTTACCGAAAAATGTGAAAAAATTACGGAGCAGGACGGCTCTCTAATTATAAGTGCTACGAGAAAAGGTGATTTATATTTTTTTCAGCCGCAGGTGGATATCGCTGCAACAACTCAGGTAAGCAACTTTCATAAATGGCATTTAAAATTAGGACATTTAAATGAAAAAGATTTAAAATTATTAAAATCTGAAAATATGTTAAGAGATTTGAATTTTAGTGAAAAAGATTCTTTAAAAGATTGTAAAGTATGCATTCAGTCTAAACAAACTGTGAAACCATTTTGTAAAGAAAACAAATTTCATAGTAAGGAATTATTAGAAGTAGTTTATTATGATTTATGTGGCCCTATAAATGTTAAATCCCATGGCGGATCACGTTACTTTATTACTTTTTTGGATGATAAATCTCGTTACATTGAAGTAAATTTTCTAAAAACAAAAGATCAAGCTAAGTACGCGTTCCGGAGATATAAAGCAGCAGTCGAAAATCGATTAGGAAAAAAAATTAAGATACTGCATACCGATAATGGTTTGGAATATTGTGGCGAAGAATTCAATAAATATATTGAAGAATGCGGTATTAAACGCGAATTTTCATCGCCAATGACCCCTCAGCAAAATTCTAGAATTGAAAGACAAAATCGTACATTATGCGAAATGGCGAGGTGTTTATTAATGCAATCAAACCTTCCAAATACATTCTGGGCTGAAGCAGTAAATTGCGCTGCGTATATTAGAAACAGGTGTCCCACTAAAGGAATTAAAGAAAATAAAACCCCTTTCGAATTGTTTTTCGGTTATAAACCAACTGTTAACTATTTTAAAATTTTCGGACAGAAATGTTTTGTTCTAAATAAAAAATCAAAAGGGAAGTTTGAAGCTAGGTCACACGAACATATATTCGTTGGCTATTCAAATGAATCACGCGCTTACAGATTATGGAATAAGGATACCAGAAAAATTGTCATAAGTCGTGATGTTCGATTTATAGACGAATTTGAAACAAATGATTCAGCCACTACTGATCAATTAGAATTAATTTTTCCGTCTGAGAATAAATGCAATGATTGTAATATTAAAAATGAAACTCCTATCCCTACTCAAACCGCAGACATCCACAGGGGGGGAAACAGCGGATCGATTTCCTATCCCCCTGAATGCAACAGAGAAAGTTTCTCTTTTTGGAAAGGGGGGGAAGGCTCGCTTTCTGAAGGGGGGAACGTAGAAGATGTGAGTGGAGGGGAGGAGAGTGCTGGCGATATATGTAAACAAGAGGAAAGGATTAATAAAAACAATCCTTCTTTTAAACGCGGTCCAGGCCGACCTAAAAAAATTAAAAGTTGGAACTTTCAAAAGTCTCATAAGGAGTGTATTACAGATACAAAATATAAAGATGAAACTTCTCAATTAGCTGATAACTCATTTATTGAAATTAATCCCAGCGTGATCGACGCGTTAAATGGAGATTATGCTAAAAATTGGGAAAACGCGATGAAATTAGAATATGATTCTTTAGTTAAGCAAAACGCTTGGGAAATTGTAGATAGACCAAAAGATAAAAAGGTAATTGGGTGTAAATGGGTTTTAAAAACAAAATTCAAACCAGATGGTCAAATTGAAAAATTTAAGGCCAGATTGGTTGCCAAAGGGTGTTCACAGAAACAAGGTATAGATTTTGAGGAAAATTTTTCACCAGTAGCCAGATTAAGTTCTATAAGAACTGCAATCGCGTATGCTATCCAGAATGGTTTCACAGCATACCAGTTAGATTTTCTTATGGCATATGTTAACGGCAATTTGAATGAAGAAATTTTTATGGAACTTCCTGAATTTTTTGAAAATGATATACATGAAAATAAAGTGTGTTTATTAAAGAAGTCTTTGTATGGACTTCAGTCAGGAAGACAGTGGTTTAAGAAATTAGATGAGAAATTGAGAAAAATGAAATTTAACCCTTTGAATTCCGACAAATGTGTCTATTACTCAAAATATCCTTTTGATGCTATTATAATCGTCTATGTCGACGATTTAATTTGTCTCACTAAAAGTGAAGAGCACTATTTTGATATTAGAAATAAATTAGCAGAATCTTTCAAAATGAAAGATATGGGCCTTCTGCATTATTGCTTAGGCATTGAATTTAATCAAGATAGGGACAGCATCACTATAACACAAAAGAAATACATTGAAGATTTACTAAATAAATTTAATATGGAAGATTCTAGAGTGGTGAATACACCTTTAGATAGCAGTGTAAAATTAACTAAACAAATGTGTCCAAATACAGAAGAAGAGAAATCATACATGTCAAAAATTCCTTATAGACAATTAATTGGTTCTCTTATGTATCTATCGGTTGCTACCAGACCAGATATCACCCATGCTGTAAATTATTTAAGTCAGTTTAATAACAATCCAGGAAAACCTCACTGGATAGCTGCTAAAAGAATACTAAGGTATCTCAATGGCACTAGAAATTTAGGAATTGTGTATTACAGAGACGATAAACCATTGACAGCATTTGTTGATGCCGATTGGGCATCGGATATAAATGATAGAAAATCATATACAGGATACGTATTTAAGTATGCCGGTGGACCTATTTCTTGGGAATCTAGAAAACAGCGAACCGTTGCTCTATCCACAACAGAATCTGAATATATGTCTCTGTCCGAATCCGCAAAAGAGACAATTCATGTTAGAAATTTCTTAAAAGAATTGGATCCTGAAATTGTATCAAGTCCAACTGCAATCATGTGCGACAATCAATCTGCACTGAGATTAGTAAAAAATCCTGTTTATCACAATCGCTCTAAGCACATTGACATTCGTCATCATTTTGTGCGAGAAGTTTACAATAATAAACTAATAGACATTAAATATATTTCATCAGATTAACAACCTGCAGATATTTTAATAAAAAGTTTAAATGCATATAAACATGAAAAATGTTGTGGTATGATAGGACTTAATACTCAGGACTGAAGAACTTAAAAATATATATATATTTAAACTGTGTTTTCATTAAGAAATTAACTGCTTATATTTTACGTATTTTATTTTATTATATTAACCATAATTATTTGCTTATAATTCTATTTCCTTACTAACACTTTTCTTATTTTAAGTAACTCTTGCATAAAAATAATTTTCTGTAATTTTTAATATGCTATTATAATGCATAAATATGTTTTATTTTCGAAACATTTATTGAATAAGGGGGAAATGAAGGATTTCAATGCATGTTTCCTCATATCATCTGTTAACCAGCTCACACCTGTCATGACGTCAGATGTGACGTAACTGTATTACGTAATCAACAGCGCATCTTCGCTTCTCTGAGAAAGAGAGGTTTATGTGAGTCTGTACGAGAAAGCTTTGCTAAGCGTGCGGCAAGAAATGCCCGCATTATGTTATTCTACTTTTCTATATTATTAAATGTTGTGATTGTTTAAAAGACTCTGCTTTTCACTCTGTGGACCCATTTATACCAACAGTTAGCTTCACCAAAATGTATACAGTTCGTGCGATGATAACCTACAGCATGTATATAAATTTTCAGCTCAATCCAATACAGCGTTTAGACGCTATCGCACTTTAAAGAATTGGGCTCATAGGTCATAGTGATACAGAATGTTATGTAGTGTCCCTGTAAAAAGAACTATAAGTGCTAGATTCACCGAAACCTATAAAGTTCGTGCAACTGTGATCTATAATATGTATATAAATATTTGCTAAATTGAAAAAGGCGTTTAGATGCTATCACAGTTTTAAAAATTTGGTCCCATAACCCATAATGATAAAGAATTTTTCTTTGTGTCCCTGTAAAAGAAGAAAAAAAAAATCCCAGCTTGAGACTAATAGTCCTAAGTCCTTAAACAAACAAACAAAAAAAAAAAATAAATAAAAAAATAAATAAAAAATCAATTGAGGTAGTGAATCAACGAATGCTTTGCCAGCTTCGCTGGTCACTATATTTAAAGGGGACTAATGTGCAAGTTGTACCTGACGGGACTAAAGTGAAAGTTGTACCTCAAGGGACTAATGTGAAACTTGTACCTCACGGGACTAGTGTGCAAGTTGCACCGAACGAACAAACTATTTCTTTCATCGAAAATGCATACTAACCCTGAACGATAGGTCTAATATATCGTATCATATTATATATCGTATTTATCGTAATATAACTCAATACTTATTTCGCTTCCTTCTTCGACTCGTTTTAATACGCATTTTTTATATGCATGAGCAGCCCCCGAAAAACAAAAACATTAAATCATTAAATTCATTTTTTTACTTAGTTTTATTTCATATTATTTCACGCGCACTTTTTATTTCCTAATTCAAAATTATTAAAAAAAAAAAAAACTTTTTCGATATCGCTTGTAACGATACTGATTATTATTAATTTTCTTTTCTTTTTCTTTCAATAATAATAATAAAGAAAAAAAAGATTTTGATGAAATTCTGGCAAAAGCAGAATTTAGTTTAGGACGGAGGACTATTAGGTTTTTTTTTTTTTTTTTTTTTTTTCTTTTTTCAAATTATAACATCTCTTTCAAATTATTCAATTATATTTCCGATAAATTTTAGATTTCGACAAATGTCCAACTATTGAAATCAACAACGCAAAAATTCCAAATTGAGACTTATCCGCGATTGCAATAAAATGCTTGCCCCCTGGTGGGCTAAGGTGAAATTACAATTAACATGCTTTAATTCGGCTTTTCATCAAGCCGCCATTGCTTGACGATGTATAGTTTCACATATATTTATTGAATAAAAATGAATAAATCCAGTAAAAAAGATAACACTTACTGTTGTGTGCCACAGTGTAACTCCAAAGGATCAAGAAATCCAGAATTAAGCTTCCATTTATTTCCAAATGACAAATTTAAAATTTCAGTTGCTTCGGCTAATGGAAGTAAAGAATTAATCAGATGATTTGAAACTAATATTTGTTCAACTTCAGTTAAAAATCTACTTCCGATCGAACTTTGAATAAACTGAAATATTTTTTTCCAAAAGCAATCAATTTTCCATGATGTAATGGCGGAGAAATTATAGTACGAATATTAAGTAGAATAACAAAAATAACAATAATAAATACACGTGGCTATTATATTTACTAACAACAAAAGCTGAAAAAGCACCATCTATCGATCGTTACAAACGCGGATAGGCCATCAGTCCTAATAAACAAATAAATAAAAGTATCTCGTAAACTTTTTTTGGCAACAATTAAAAATTTAAATGGCCTATATTAAGTCAATTACGAGTTTATTATTTTCATATTTTAATTAATTTTAAAAAATCTAATCAAATTTCCGGTATAAATAGTAGCCTATGTTCTATTCCAGACTATTCTCTATCTCTGTACCAAATTTCATCCAGATCCGTATAGCCGTTGTGGCGTGATTGAGTAACAAACATCCATCCATCCATCCAAACTTTCGCATTTTTATATTAGTATAGATAAAAAGATTTTATAAAAATTAACTCATCGATAAATTAACAAAGCAGTACAAAACATATTTGAAATATTTTGTTAAACTCAAAATTCTAAGGTAAGAAATATAAAACTGTTACACATTGCAAAAAATTATAAAATTTTAATTTAAATCAATGATTACAAAAAAAAAAAAAAAAAACGATTTTTATAACAGTTTTTTAAATTATCATTCATTTGATTCAAATCGTCATTAAATGGACAATATTCCTGTGACGTCACCGTAGGTAAAATCGCCGAACACGTGGCCGATATTTTGTAAACAAATTAGATTCAACATGCCATTTTATTGTTACGCATAACATTTTCGTAAATATTTCTGCAGTGAAACTTAATAATAATGTTCAAACAAGAACAAAAGAGAAATGTAAACAACTGAATCGAATGATAAAGTTAAGACTATTCCATATCGTAAAATTGCAGAACATTTTATGTATACACACACACAAACATACATATATATAACGAATACAAGATTAATAAGAACATTTTATACACACACACACATATATATAGACATCAAAGCTTAAATAATTAGAATTTCAATCATTTTAATAAAGGAATCTATTAGATAGAACATTCATTTAAATTTGTTAACATCGCCACAGTTCACACGACATCTTTTAATATTACATATGTTGATCAAGATTAAAGTATATTACTAAAACTGGATTAAAAACAAAACAAAGTTATCACTATATCACTCTTACTTCAATTTCATATAATCTGTAACTCTTAGAAATAATATTGCAAGATAAAAATTTGCAAGCCACAATGCTTTGCTATGGTAGAGTTGAGAACTGTTTCCCCAAAACAGCTGATTTTTTATAGTCTCGAACCCAAACGAGGAATATGGTCCATTAGTTTGTTAAATTCAATTAATGGACCATATTCCCACTTTGGGTTCGAGGCTACAAGAATATCAGCTGGTTAGGGAAACAATCCTCAACTCTACCATAACAAAGCATTGTGGCTTGCAAATTTTTATCTTGCAGTATTATTTATAAGAGTTACAGATTATATGAAATTGAAGTAAGAGTGATATAGTGATAACTTTGTTTTGTTTTTAATCCAGTTTTAGTAATATACTTTAATATTAATCAACATATGTAATATTAAAAGTTGCCGTGTGAACTGTGGCGATGTTAACATATTTAAATGGATGTTCCATTTAGTAAATTCCTTTATTAAAGTGATTGAAATTCTAATTATTTAAACTTTGATGTCTATATATGTGTGTGTGTGTATAAAATGTTCTTATTAATCTTTTATTCATTATATATATGTATGTGTGTGTGTGTATACATAAAATGTTCTGCAATTTTACGACATGGAATAGTCTTAACTTTATCATTCGATTCAGTTGTTTACATTTCTCTTTTGTTCTTGTTTGAACATTGTTATTAAGTTTCACTGCAGAAATTTTTAGGAAAATGTTATGCGTAACAATAAAATGGTATCTTGAATCTAATTTGTTTACAAAATATCGGCCACGTGTTCGGCGATTTTACCTACGGTGACGTCACAGGAATATTGTCCATTCTCATTTGAATCAATAATATTTTAAATGCTTAATATATTTATGATATTTATTAATATTATTATTATTTAAATACAAATTAAATATTGATTTTTAAATATTGTTATTATTTTTATGTTTGAATGTTGAAATTTAATGCAAATATTCAAACATAAAAATGTAGTATTCAAACATAATAGTATTACGTAATAGTATTCAATAGTATTACGTAATAGTATCACGTAATAGTATTCAAACATAAAAATGTTTCATAAAAATTAACTGATCGATAAATTGTTAGCAGGGAGCATTTTAAAATTTTATTTCATTAAATTTAAATAATATTCGGTGAATTTTAATTTGTATTATTGTATATTTCAATCCATGGCATGTATATCTCTATAATTCTTAAACAATTATACAGTTATTTACCAAAAAAAAAAAAAAAAATGCTTGTATGCATTTTCGCGTTTGTAAGGACCAATAGATGGCGTAACCGCGATTTGATCCACGACCGGTCCATGGAACACATTACACTGGACGACTTTGATCCAGACCGGTCGATGAGACTGGACGCATTGTTCCACGACCAATTGGATCGATCCTGGATCGGTCGAGAGCCTGAACCCGCCCTGTATAATTGTTTTAGAATTATAAATATATGCATGCAGTGGATTGAAATATACAATAATGCAAATTAAAATTCATCGAATATTATTTAAATTTAATAAAACAAAATTTTAAAATGCTCCCTGCTAACAGTTTTTTAATTTTGAGTTTAACAAAATATTTTAAATATTTTTGCTCTGCTTTGTTAATTTATGGATGATTTAATTTTTATAAAACCTTTTTATGTTTGAATACATAAAAAAGCATTATATGAAATTGCATATAATGCAAAAATGCATTAAATGCAATATTTGCATTAAATTTTAGCATTCAAACATAAAAGTAATTAACAATATTCAAAAATCAATATTTAGTTTGTATTTAAATTTTAAAAAATCATAAATATATTAAACATTTAAAATATTATTGATTGAAATCATAATTAATTGAATTTAACAAACCAATTAATGAAGTGATAATTTAAAAACTGTATTTTTTTTTTTTTTTTTTAATCATTGATTTAAATCAAAATTTAAATTTTGTAATTTTTTGGCAATGTGTAATAGTTTCATATTTCTTACCTTAGATCATAATAATAAAACTTGAATCTACAGTCGGTAACAAAAGTCTACGAACACTAGCAAAAATTCCTATGTAAAAAAAGTACACTTAATACAGTTTTGTTAAATAAATCCTTGTCGAATCCTGCTCTTAATCAGTCTAAAAACAGGATTCGACAAGGATTCATTTAACAAAACTGTATTAAGTGTACTTTTTTTATATAGAAATTTTGCTAGTGTTCGGAGACTTTTGTTACCGACTGTACTTCTTATTTACATCAAATATTTGAATGCTGAATATTTGCTTTAAATATCAGCATATCAACTTAAAAATGAGATAAAAAAATACAAAAATTTTAAAACTTTAAAAGTACATTTTAATTAAAAACATTAAGACACAAGACAGACGTTTCGGCTAGAACACTAGCCCTCCTCCGTGTCAAACATACAAGCACAACATTTACAAAAATTCATAATACATCATAGCAAGATTAAATATTCAGGAGGAATAGCTTTAGCCTTGTTCAAGGCAGAATTTTGCAGTTTAGTAAAAGCGCCCTCTAGAAAAATACGGGATTCATATATATATTTTCATTTGAAGCTAAAATTTTCAAATTTTCAAAATCCGGAAAACTTTGAAATTTTAGCTTCTTATGTAAAAATATATGAATCCCGCATTTTTCAAGAGGGCGCTTTTACTAAAATGCAACATTCTGCCTTGAACGAGGCTAAAGCTATTCCTCCTGAATATTTAATCTTGCTATGATGTATTATGAATTTTTGTAAATGTTGTGCTTGTATGTTTGACACTGAGGAGGGCTAGTGTTCTAGCCGAAACGTCTGTCTTGAGTTTTAATGTTTTTAATTAAAATGTATTTTTAAAGTTTTAAATTTTTTGTATTTTTTATCTCATTTTAAATGTTACATTGGTTTTAATATATTAATGAGACGTATAAATTATGTTTAATTTTATGAACTTAAAAATACTTAACAAAAATTAGCTTGATAATAAATTCATAAAATAATACTTAAAATTGTTTACAATGTATCATTAAAATACAATAATGCATAATAATGGAAATAATTAAAAACAAAATTGCTGGAAAATTTTCTAAAATTAAAATTTATTGTTAACATTTTTTTAAAAGAATTTTCGAAAAAGAATTATATAATTAATATTATTGTATCTCAGTGCATATGTACCCAACTACGCAGAATAGAAAAAAATAGATATGCATCTATCTTTTTTTTTTATTCCTAGTTAAATTACTTTTTTAATTAATGAATTATATTTTTCTTTAATTTCTGTAACATGTTAGAGCTAATTTTAAACTAAGCCTACAGATGGCAGCACTGATTTTGATCCAGTAAAGGGATCGGAGTTGTTCAGCCTCTGCTTTCGACCGGTCGTGGATTAAATGTTTCAGAGCCCGGCCCAGTCGGATCGGTCGAAGTGTTCCAGAGATTGGACTCACCGCACAGATTATCATACAAATAGGACAGTGAAGCTAAAACGCGAACCGGAAATATAGTAGCACCACTAGTGTCAACAGAGGGGAACTACATGTGTTAAGTCTACATGAATAGCATCTTTGATGGAAAATTGTTTTTCTATTTCGCGAGTAGTTAGTAGCAGGTTAGTATGGGAAGTTTTCTTTTTCTTCACTTTCTATTGTTTTTGAATTCACAAAATTATCCTCAAAACATTCACAGCTATTCTTCTAAGAAATAAAAATTATTTTTTATAATGTTTAAAAATATGCTTTGCGAAACATATTCATATTCAAGTACAAATTAAAATTACAAACTGTAATTCTGAAATAGCAGTATGAAATCATTAAATTTTTAACGTTGCTTGGTTTAAATAATACAAAATGCCTTAAAATGAAAAAAAAATGTTTTTATTTTATGTATATTTTCAAAGTTTATTTTCTTAATATTTAGCACTTGCTTCTTAAAATAAGTTGCTTTTGACAATCAAGTTTGTAAACAATAATAAAGTTGCCAACGAAAACGTATGTGCAGTTTTCTTTCCTTCACTTTTTCTACTACTTTTAAATTTACAAAATCATAACATTCATAGCTATTTTCTAAGAAATAAAACTAATTTTTATTATGTTTGAAAATAAATTTTTCCAAACACATTCGTGTTCAAGAGTACAAACAAACTGTAATGCTGAAATAGCAGTATTGTATGAAATCTGAAATATTTAACATTGCTTGGTGTAAATAATACAAAATGCTTTAAAATGAAAAAAAATATTTCTGGTTTATGTATATTTTCGAAATTTATTTGCTTAATATTTTGTACTTGCTTCTTAAAATAAATTGCTTTCGACAATCAAATTCGTAAACAATAACTATGTCCAAACGTAAACATCAATAAATGGTTAGTCGGTTGGATGTTGGGTTTAACGTTGCACTAATATTACGATATGAACATAGATACAATAAAAATAAGATGAGCGATTGCGTAAGCTGGAGAGCTCGAGAAACTTACAGCCGTTGACAATAGGGTCGTTGCTGTCAAATTCCGGTTACCGAAGAATATACGGGAGTGTCCTATCTGTATAATAAACTGTGGACTCACCGTCACCCATAGTAATTAGATGTACTTTAGAAGCCAAGAAGTTATGTAAAATAAAGATTTTATTTCACAAGTAAGATTCTTTTTAATATTTTATTATTTCGTTCTTTTTAAGTAATTGTTTTTATAAAATGTTTATAATTGCTATACTTAATATATAGTCGATGACAAAAGTGTCCGAACACTAGCAAAAATTCCTATATAAAAAAAAAAGTAGAGTTAATACTGTTTTTTTTGTTAACACTTTTGAATTTTGTTGGAGAGTGTTAATAATAAGGTAAAAATTAATTTCAGCAGCTGTTTTGTTTTACATAAGTTTTTCTTGCTATATCTTTTAATAATAATAATATTTATATCCAGAATAAAAAAAAAATACCAATAACGGGATAAATGCCCAAAAAGGTAACCTCTTTCAACAATAACGTGGTTTCATCTTTGCACCTTTTCTTATATTCCCATAATAATGGAATGCTCGGTCCTCTCTTATAATACGTCTATGTTCCGAATTCGCGATGGGCGGCTACCATGTCCTACTTCATTAGATTAGTATGCATATGAAAAGATGGTGTAAAGCATAGATATATTGATTGATCATTGAAGAGGGAAAAAAAGTGGTTCCTTTTCACTTGGGAAAAGGTAGTGATTTTACCAAATTATGGCCGTCTTTCCCCGAGTGAATACACACGAATATTTTAGCAAATAAAATTTATGAATAATTTATTTACTAAAGGTGAATGAAAAACTCCAGATACAGTTTCAAATACATTTTTCTCTTTTTTTCAATACCACTTAATGGCTGATTCCAAAGCTTTTTTTTTTTTTTTTTGGCATCATCTATATATATTACTTATATCTATGAAGTAAAGCTTCCTTTCCTATTTTTAACATTTTCTAACAGAGTCGAAAAGTGTTTATAACTTGTCTGTCTGCACTTTAACTTTTGTAAATACATTTTAGTTGATATTTGCTTTTTAGTTGATGGGAAAATAATGACGATGTAGGGGTACATATAAACGAAACACTTCCAGTTGCAAAGCCCTTTGCAAGCGTTCCAAATGTATGACTACAGTCGGTAGCAAAAGTATCCGAGTACTAGTAAAAATTCCTTTGTAAAAAAAGCACACTTAACACTGTTTTGTTAAATAAATCCTTGTCGAATCATGTTCTTAGACTGATTAAGAACAGGATTCGACAAGGATTTATTTAACAAAACTGCATTAAGTGTACCTTTTCTTTTTTACATAGGAATTTTTGCTAGTGCTCGGAAACTTTTGCTGTCGACTGTATTTGCAAAATGTACGTCATCGAAATAGCAAGCGTTCCATTTGTATGCAACCCCTTGTATTCATTAAAAAAGGACGCAGATACTGATAAGAGCGCGCCCTCGGAGGAAGGATAGATATGGAGAGGGCGAGAGCTCGTTCAAGTGAAGTCTCAACTCTAACCGGTTCAGCCATATTGGAACACCCAAAAAGTTTCCCAAATATTCAAAATTTAAAGCTCAAATTAGTGTTTTCTGGCAGGAACTTAAATGGAAATTTATAGATTGAGTTTTTTTTTTCCCTTGAAGATATGATGCCAAGCTAAACAATTTGTTGAAATTTATAAAATTTCTTGGAAAACAAAACTATTACTAAGAAGTTTTTAAAGTGTAAACAAATATTGATAGAAATAGAAAGCTAAATAGACAAATAATGTATATCTGAAAAATTAAATTTATGTAACTTGTAGTTAATCACTATTTTCTGAAACTCTATTAAAAAGTCACCTCTCTGAAGGATCAGCAGAAGTTACGATAAAACCATCTCTTAAATGGGGGAAAATACAGATTAGCAGCGCCATCTGCAAGGCAATTTATTCCAAAATGTAATCAGTACTAACTCATTTCAAGGTCTAATTAAATAAAAAATTTTGGGGATTTCATTCCTCTTATGGATGCAGAAGAAAGTAAAAATAAAAGAAAATCACGTAACACTGAGGTTTATGTTGCTTTTTAGTAAGGACTTTCACATTATAAAACAAAAATATTTATCTTATTTACATAATTTACCTTAAAATTCGACTGAAGAGAAATTAAACAGAAAAGTATCCTGGATGTCGTACACCATTTAACCCTTTAACGTTCATTGGTTCCGACCTGAAACCAAACACTTAGCATTTTTTTTATTCAACGGTGTTAAAATAAGGATTAAGGCCAATTGACTACACAAGGGTTTTAACCCTGGGGGGGGGGGTGCCCTCCACTGATGGTCTTTCTAATGGGATCTAATTAAGACTACTATAAAACTTATATAGTAGTCTTAGATCTTGTCTGTATAAGCAAGCGAAGTGATGACGTCACTGACCATTCGTGGATGCAAGAAAAATAATTCCTATGTTAATCGCCCATTGCATTTTTTGTAAAAATTATTAAAAATCGAGGAAAATTATTTCCCGATTTTAATCCCCATATTTGGGTATAGATATGTATTAGTTATCGTATGCATGTGTTAGATTAAGTTATTTTGCTGTCAAATTGACAAAATTTTAATTTTAAATTTCAAGACTGTCGTCCTTGGCGTTTTTTGTATTGGCGATCAAAATCGTAATACGAAAATATACATGTCAGATGTATATTTTCGTAATATGTATTGTATGAAATATTGTTTCATATTATTCATTACTCTCTTAATATAAGTTGTTAAAATAACCATGATTTTTGAAAGGAATTAACAATGTTCGCCAAATAATTTGACGATATTTTTTTTCCCGCCAAGGATGACAGATATGAAATCGATTCCGTTTCAACATTTTAGTATCTTGTATCAGATACTTTAGACACTTGAAAACAAATTTGACTTCAAATTATGATAGAATATTTATCATTTTCCTTTTAATTAGTTTTTAGTTGGATATTTATTGTGTAAATATCATCCTTTGGAATGAAATGTTTATGTTTTCAATCGAATATGGAAGTTTCCCATTTTTTTTCTAGAGTTTTGAAATTTAAAATTCAAATTTTATCAATTTTATAGCAAAAACAACTGAATCTAACGCATGTATACGATAACTAATACATATTTATACCTAAATATGGGGATTGAAATCGGGAAATAATTTCCCTCGATTTTTAATAATTTTTTACAAAAAATCCAATGGGCGTTTAACATAGGAAATAATTTTCTTGCATCCACGGACGGTCAGTGACGTCACACTTCGCTTGCGTATTTACGCGAGTTTCGGAGAAAACCATGGAAAACTTCGAGCTACTAGCATGACGAACATACTTGGACTCGAACTGGTGGGGATATGTGGCACTGTGAGAAAATGAATTTAATTTTTTTTAGACCTGGTCAGTAAACAGTGGATTTTGTGCTTCTCATATTAAACTCATTATATTGTTACAAAATTGTAAATAATTGTGTTTATTTTTGTATAAATTCTCTCAAAGAGGCTTAGTAAGTTGATAAAGTGCTAATTTTGTGCATTTCTAGTCATTTTAGCGTTGTAATAGCCTTATTTTCCCTTAAAAACGCATTAAAAAGCCCTAATAAGGCAGGTAATGGATTTGGAGCCAAATTTGGCGACTTTTTCCCACCTTGGCGATTTTTTTTGGCGACCTTGGCGAGAAAATTTTTATTAGGGATATACCAAATATGGAAGCTCTAATCCCATTGGCTGATGAGATAGGGAGATTTCTGGAACGTTCCACACTTTTCTACAGAGGTATATAAAGACCCCTTTTCCCGCCAAGGCAGTCAGAGTCAGTTCAGTTCTCCGCCCGCTTCGCTAATACTTGCATTGTTCTGAGCCTCTTTGAAAGAGACTTGCTTCAAGTGTTATTGCTATACAGTTTGTACTGTGGATTTGCTATTGACAGCTGTTGTTTAAGCTGTGTTTACTGGTTGAATTGAAGCTGATACTTGGGTTGTAGACCTGTATTTCTCTAGAACTTTCTGTGAATAAATTACTGAATTTTTGTAAGTTTTGCCTTTCATTCTCGGACAACTCACGAACCCCCAAGTACGCAACATTTCTGGTGTCAGAAGCGGGATTGTCTGTGAATGGTGATAACAAGAGCTATGGAGCAAGAAATGAAAAAAATTCTAGAAGGTCTCACTGCTCAGATGAATGAGTTAAGATCTGGATTGATAGAGAAAATGGAAACAGGACAGGAGAAAATGGAAACATCGCAGAGAGAGATGAAAGATAGCCTGAGTCAAGAGATGAATGAAATGAAAGCAGGACAGGAAAAGATGGAAACCGGATTGATCGAAAGAATGAAAGAAGGACAAAGAGAGATGAGAGAAAGTATGGAAACGGGAGAAAAAGAATTGAAAGACAGTTTGGGTGAAGTTCAGGGAAAAATTAAGTCAATCCAAGAAAAAGTTGAATGCAATCAAGAGGAGATGAAGGGAGAACTTTCAGCAGTAAAGGAAGTGATTGAAAGTAAATTATCGGATATGGAAAGCAGAGTTGATCGAATAGAAGAGAAAGTTATAAAGATAGAAGAAAGTTTTGAAAATAGAAGAGAGTTTCGAAGAGAAAGCTATGAAGATAGAGGAAAATGTTATGAAAGTAGAAAGGAATTTTGAAGAGAGATTTATGAAGATAGAAGAGAGTTTCGAGGAGAAAGTCATGAAGAAAGTAGAGGAACATCTTGAGAGAAAAGTGGAAGAAAAGTTAGAATCCATGCCCAAGGAAACTGAAAAGAAAGAGAGAAGAATCCAGAATCAGGAATTTATTAAGCTATCTACCTACGATGGCAGTTCCTCCTGGCATGTATATAAGACGCAATTTTCCATCGTAGCTGAAGCTAACGGCTGTGACTCTACCGCCAAGTCAGTCCATTTAGCAGCAGCATTACGGGGAGATGCAGCCGAGATACTGAGAAATGTTTCCAAAGAAGAAAGGAACGTCTTCGAGGCCCTAACTAGAGCACTGGAACTACGGTTCGTAGAGAAGTGTTCTAAGGACTATAGTCGCCTCCAGTTAAAATCCCGTTACCACAAAACGGGCGAAAGTCTGCAAGAGTTGGCAGCGGACATTCAGAGACTGTCTGACGTAGCATTCTCAGACTGTCATGCTGACACTCGAAACGACTTAGCTCTTCAGTACTTTATCGATGCTGTGCGGGATCCAGAAATTCAAAAAGCGCTGAGACTCTCCAACATCAGAGACGTAGAATCAGCTTTAGGCTATGCACTTGGGATAGAGGCAGCCCAACAAGCCTCCCGCAAAGACCGCCATACGATAAGAGTAGTCTCATTAAATGATACGCCTGCTTATGAAAATGAAATGAAGAGAAGTATCGCAGAGATCTTAAAGAGATTGCGCAGCCTGGAAAATAATAAGGAAATAAAGGATCGGAAGATAAAGTGCTGGGGCTGTGGAGAGGATGGTCATGTAAAGAGGAACTGCCCTGTACGACCAACTAAAGGAAATTATCCGGCTTCACCATCACTGCAGGGAAACTAGGAGAAGGCCACCTCGCGGGGCGGAGGTTGTCTGAAGTCAAAGAGCCCCAGTATTTCATGTTTCCTCGATGAGTGGCGGCGATAATGGACTTTACGTCTATGGCCAAGTTAACAACGCCGCCTGCAAGATGATTCTGGACACGGGAGCCAACGTGACCATCATTAGAACGGATTTGGCTCAAGAACTAAAAGAAAAGATCATCTGGACTCCGCCCTGCGTTAAACTCCAGACTGTGACCGGAGACGAAATCAAAATCTATGGAAAAATGAACTTGACCATCACTTTTGGGAATGCCAGTTACCATCATATGGCATATGTGGCTGATATAAGAGATCCTTTAATCATTGGAATTGATTTCCTGAGAAAATTTAACTTTAAATTGAACTTCAAGAATAATGAACTGCATTCGAGTCTGAAATTTCCATCCCTCCATACACAGAGACAATAGCTTCAGGAACACCTCCTACCAAGCAATACTACCGCTATGGACTTATTGAATACCCGGATACAGACAATAGCCAAAGAGGAGTTCTGGTAGCTATCTCTAGTTGATCTCTCAAAGAGTGCTATTCCCGTGAGAGTCGCAAACATCAGCGACAAGGTCCGGACAGTGAAGAAGGACGAGGTGTTAACGACCTGCACTCCTGTTACATGCATCAACCGCCCCACACAATCAACCGAATCCAAGTCTTCTGAGCAATTAATAACGGAATTACTCAAGAATGCAGAGTTAGGAAAGGAACAGAGATGTGCTGCCGAGAAGCTACTCCAAGAATTTAAAGACCTTTTTTCTCGAACACCTGAAGACGTCGGGAGAACGAACATCACCCAGCACAGAATTGATACAGGAAATCATCAACTCCAATCAAACAACATCCAAGAAGACTTCCATTTGCTAAACAGGAAGAGGTCACTGAACTTCTAAGTGAAATGCAGCACAATGATGTCATCGAACCATCAACGAGTCCTTGGGCCTCTCCCATAGTACTGGTGCGAAAAAAGGATGGTTCAACAAGATTTTGCGTGGATTATCGTCGTTTGAATGACATCACGAAGAAAGACAGTTACCCTCTTCTCAGAATTGACGACACATTAGACACACTTGCTGGCAATAAATGGTTCTCGACTTTGGATCTGAAGAGCGGTTACTGGCAAGTAGAATTACATCCTGATGATCGTGAGAAGACTGCATTCACCACGGGACAAGGACTGTGGCAATTTAAAGTTATGCCGTTCGGATTATGTAATGCACCTGCCACCTTCGAACGCCTGATGGATACAGTGCTAAAAGGACTTTCATATGAAGCCTGTCTGGTGTATTTGGATGATATTATCATTGTGGGGCGCACCTTTGAAGACCATCTACGAAACATTCGAAAGGTGCTGGAGAAACTCAGAATGGCTAACCTCAAATTGAATCCAGGCAAGTGTAACTTGTTCCGTCGTAAAGTGAGCTACCTCGGCCATATCATATCTGCCGAAGATCCTGAGAAGATCTCTGCAGTCGAGAACTGGAGTCGCCCTGAAAATGTACACCAACTACGAAGTTTCCTGGGGTTATGCACTTACTACAGGAAGTTTGTCAAGGGTTTCTCGAATATTGCCAGACCACTCCACAAGCTGACAGAAGCCAAACAGAAGTTTCTGTGGACAGATGAATGTGAAAAAGCGTTCAAGCGACTTAAAGAGGCTTTAACATCATCGCCTATCTTGACGTATCCACAGCCGGACAGACAGTTCATACTTGATACAGATGCCAGCCATGAGAGTGTCGGTGCTGTTCTGTCGCAGGAAATTGATGGTCAAGAACATGTCATTGCCCATTGGAGTAAATGGCTGTCTAAACCAGAGCGAAATCACTGTACCACTAGGAAAGAGCTACTCGCCATCGTAAAAGCCATAGAACATTTCCATCATTACCTCTATGGTAGAAGATTCCTGCTCCGGACTGACCATGAATCTTTAACGTGGTTGCTCCAGTTCAAGAACCCGGAAGGACAGATTGCCAGATGGATACAACGCCTCCAGGAATATGACTTCGAGATATGTCATCGTAAAGGGACTCTACATGGTAATGCAGATGCCTTGTCCCGGAAGCCCTGCTCGGATGTCTGCAAGTACTGCTCTAGAGCCGAACAGAAATACCTGCCGATAAATCCGGTAGCGTGCCAAGTTACTATCTCAACACCATCAGAGCAAGATCCCGATCCATGGAGTGACAAGAACTTAGAAAAGACCAGTTGGAAGATCCTGACGTAAAGCCAATATTACAGCTGAAGGAGACGACCAGCAACAGACCTACCTGGCAGGATATTTCCAGATTTAGTCCCATTACGAAAAGTTATTGGGCCCTTTGGAACTCTCTTGATATCAGAAACGGCGTATTATACAGAAAGTGGGAATCTGATGATGGGAAAAGCTTCAGATGGCAGATTGTGTTACCAAGATAAAAAATTTCAGATGTTTTAGAACAACTGCATAGTAGCTCTACAGGAGGCCATTTTGGGGTAATGAAGACGCTGCAGAAAGTTCGGGAACGTTTCTACTGGTGCAAGGCAAAGGAGGATGTGGAGAAATGGTGTAAATCCTGTGATGCTTGTGCGGCACGTAAAGGCCCGCAGAAACGAAGTCGAGGAAGACTGCAATGGTATAACGTGGGAGAACCATTTGAACGGATTGCACTCGACATCTTGGGTCCTTTGCCACGGACCTCCAGTGGAAATAAATACATCCTTGTCGTGATAGACTATTTCACCAAGTGGTCTGAGGCATATCCCATTCCCAATCAAGAGGCATGCACAGTTGCAGAGGTCCTAGTGCAGCAATGGGTGTCAAGGTACGGCACGCCCCTACAATTTCATACCGACCAAGGTCCGAACTTTACCTCTGCTGTTTTCAAGGGACTGTGTCAACTACTTGGCATAGACAAAACGCAGACAACACCTCTCCATCCCCAGTCGGACGGCATGGTCGAGAGGTTCAATCGCACCATCCTGAATAACCTCTCTCTTCTAGTATCAAGGAACCAGCAAGATTGGGACTTGAAGTTGCCATTGTTCCTGCTGGCTTATCGAAGTGCTGTCCATGAAACCACCGGCTATACTCCAGCCCAGATGCTGTTTGGACGTGAACTTCGTCTCCCTTGTGATCTCCTGTTTGGTTGTCCACCCGATGCGCCTTCATCGCCCGAGGAGTACATCCAAGATCTCCAGACACGGTTTGAGGACGTACACAACTTTGCTCGGGAGCGGATTCACATTGCAACGGAGAAGATAAAGACAAGGTACGATCTAAAGGCTACACAACATGAGTTCCAGGAAGGTGAGAAGGTCTGGTTGTGGAATCTTGTTCGACGCAAAGGACTCTCTCCCAAGTTACAGTGGAACTGGGGTGGACCATACACAGTCTTAAAAAGGCTGAATGATGTAGTGGTGCGGATCACTAAAACACCTTCATCAAGACCGAAGGTGGTGCACTATAACAGGCTAGCCAAGTACCACAATTAACGGTAATATTAAAATTTAAAATGTAAATACTGGTAAAATTTGCGCATGCGTAATGTAAATATTTGTATATAAATACTCGTACATATTTGTGAATTTTGTAAATATTTCTCACTTGATTTTTGTTTCTCTTTTGTCGTTATATGCAACTTAGTTTTTGTATTTTAGATTGTGTAAATTTGGTTAGTTTCGCCTCTTGACCAAGGGTTGCACTGTCCGGGACGTGCAGTCCTTGGGAGGGGGGCAATGTTACAAAATTGTAAATAATTGTGTTTATTTTTGTATAAATTCTCTCAAAGAGGCTTAGTAAGTTGATAAAGTGCTAATTTTGTGCATTTCTAGTCATTTTAGCGTTGAAATAGCCTTATTTTCCCTTAAAAACGCATTAAAAAGCCCCAATAAGGCAGGTAAGGGATTTGGCACCAAATTTGGCGACTTTTTCCCACCTTGGCGATTTTTTTGGCGACCTTGGCGAGAAAATCCTTATTAGGGATATACCAAATATGGAAGCTCTAATCCCATTGGCTGATGAGATAGGGAGATTTCTGGAACGTTCCACACTTTTCTACAGAGGTATATAAAGACCCCTTTTCCCGCCAAGGCAGTCAGAGTCAGTTCAGTTCTCCGCCAGCTTCGCTAATGCTTGCATTGTTCTGAGCCTCTTTGAAAGAGACTTGCTTCAAGTGTTATTGCTATACAGTTTGTACTGTGGATTTGCTATTGACAGCTGTTGTTTAAGCTGTGTTTACTGGTTGAATTGAAGCTGATACTTGGGTTGTAGATCTGTATTTCTCTGGAACTTTCTGTGAATAAATTACTGAATTTTTGTAAGTTTTGCCTTTCATTCTCGGACAACTCACAAACCCCCAAGTACGCAACAATGTATATATATATGTATATATAATGCATGCATGCAACAATTTTTCTTCTGTATATATATATATTATATATATATTTATATAGAAGGAAGTAAAAATAAAATAAAATGACTAAACATAAAAGTTTGATCTTATCCATCTTTTTGATAGAGATGTTCATGTTTAAAAGCACAAATATTTACCTTGAAAGGGATAGGACTCTTTAGAAAGACTCCTCTGCCCAAAGAGGGCATGTATCCTTAGGCCCAGGTCCCTAGAGTAGATAACTGGTCTTAACCTAAACACTAATACCACTTTTGAAATGGACAATATTCCTGTGACGTCACCGTAGGTAAAATCGCCGAACACGTGGCCGATATTTTGTAAACAAATTAGATTCAAGATGACATTTTATTGTTACGTATAACATTTTCCTAAATATTTCTGCAGTGAAACTTAATAATAATGTTCAAACAAGAACAAAAGTGAAATGTAAACAACTGAATCGAATGATAAAGTTAAGACTATCCGCGTTTGTAATGATCGATAGATGGCGCTTTTTCAGCTCTTGTTGTTAGTAAATATTACAGCCACGTGTATCTATTTTTGTTCTACTTAATATTCGTACTATAATTTCTCCGCAATTTCATCATGGAAAATTGATTGCTTTTGGAAAAAATATTTCAGTTTATTCAAAGTTCGATCGGAAGTAGATTTTTAACTGAATTTGAACAAATATTAGTTTCAAATCATCTGATTAATTCTTTACTTCCATTAGCCGAAGCAACTGAAATTTTAAATTTGTCATTTGGAAATAAATGGAAGCTTAATTCTGGATTTCTTGATCCTTTGGAGTTACACTGTGGCACACAACAGTAAGTGTTATCTTTTTTACCGGATTTATTCATTTTTATTCAATAAATATATGTTAAACTAAACATCGGCTAGCAATGGCGGCTTGAATGAATTGAATTAAAGCATGTTTATTGTAATTTCCCCTTAGCCCACCAGAGGGCGAGCATTTCATTACAATCGCGGATTCCATATCGTAAAATTGCAGAACATTTTATGTATACACATACATACATACATATATATAATGAAAAAAATATTAATAAGAACATTTTATACACACACACATATATATAGACATCAAATCTTAAATAATTAGAATTTCAACCACTTTAATAAAGTAATTTACTAAATGGAACATATTAAAAAAAAAGGTCCGTCGAAAATTTGATTAATTATCCATATTTTTTTATGGTTATATTTCTAGTAATGTATTTGTAATAGTAATTATATAACGCATCAACTCAAGTCGTGCTGCTATCAGCACTCGCATCGTTCTCTTTCAGCGAGCACATTTTTTCTTATCCTCTGACAGGTGATCCGCGACGGGGTGGCGCGCATGCGTCAACATCCCGCCCGGCCTTGCTATGTTCTCATGCAAGAACTTACAATATTTTTTTGCAAAACTTTAAATTTACAATTTCACATAACGTAAATAGATAAAATAATAACAAATAAATGAATGTCCCGCCCGGCCTTGCTATGTTCTCATGCAAGAACTTACAATATTTTTTTGCAAAACTTTAAATTTACAATTTCACATAACGTAAATAGATAAAATAATAACAAATAAATGAATGTAACATAATATCAATATTTCGCACAACACATAGAATTAGAAAAAGGATTAATTGATTATAATAAACAGAAATTTTCATAATTAACTAACAATTTTAGAGTAATATATATAATACAGTAAATTAATATAATAAATGTTCATATTCATTTTTTTTTTTTTTTTTTTTTACTCCTCGATAGGCAGCACGCACAATCTGGAGATGGATCTTTTGTAAATCCCTTTGGTAGTTTTTATATCTACCAATCTAACTTTATTATCCTGACCAGGATATAGCTTTATCACACGCCCTAAAAACCACTTGCATGGTGGAAGATTTTCTTCCCTGACTAAAACCATGTCTCCGATTTTTAAATTTTCTTTATCAATTATCCATTTTCTGCGCTGTTGTAAGTTATTCAAGTAAGAAAGACTCCATCTTTTCCAGATTGCCTGAACTGACTTCGTAATATTTTGCCAAGCACTTAGGCGATTTTTCTCAACATTAGTTAAAGAAGGTTCAACAACAGCCGTTATTGGCCTTCCAATAAGAAAATGGGCTGGAGTTAAAACCTCTAAATCTTCAATACTTGAAGTTAGCGGAGTCAGTGGTCTCGAGTTCAAGATCGCTTCCACTTGAGTAACAAGTGTAAGCATTTCTTCAAATGTAAATTTTGAATTACCCGCTATGCGTTTAAAATGGTATTTAAACGCTTTGATATTTGCTTCCCATAGACCACCCCAATTTGGACTCCTTGGAGGAATAAAAACCCATTCTATTTTTTCCTCTGCAAAAAAATTGAATAAGGATTCTTCCTTATCTCTTACCAGTTTATACAAGACATTTAGTTCCCTGTTGGCGCCTACCATATTGGTCCCATTATCCGAAAATATTTTATGACACTTGCCCCTTCTCGAAATAAATCTTTTTAACGCAGCTATCAGAGCTTGTGAAGTTAAATCACTAATAAGTTCAAGGTGTATAGCCTTTGTTACTAGACAAATGAAAATACAAACATAAATTTTGATTTCTGGACCTTTCCTTCCATATTTATTTTTGATTAAAAAGGGTCCAGACAAATCTACTCCAGTTGAATTAAATGTTTTATCTGGCGTTATTCTTTGTTTTGGCAAGTTTCCCATTTTTTGTACACATACTTTCGGATTTGCTTTAAAACAGACTAAACATCTGTGCACAATTTTTTTACAAAGATTTCTCCCATGAATGGGCCAATATTTTTGCCTAACCTGAAACAGAAGATGTTGGGGACCAATATGAAAATATTTTTCATGATAATATTTTACAATTGATTCAGTTAATTTATTTTTTGAAGGAAGCACATAAGGATGCTTAATCGAATAAGATAACTGCAAATTTTGCAGTCTCCCCCCTACCCTTATTAAACCATTGATATCCAAAAATGGGGATAAATTAAAAATTTTACTCTTATGCGATACATTACCGCCACTTTTCAAGGCAGCTATTTCAGTAGGAAATTCTTCCTCCTGCAGCTGTTTTAATAAGAAGTTTTCTGCCTTTGTCAGCTCTTTAGACATCAGCGGTCCTTCCTTCTTTTCTAAAGGATTTCTTAGATTGTGAAGAAACCTGAAAAGAAAACTACATATACGTAATATTTTTAAAAATCTATTACTACGATTAATCAGATAGTTCAAAATGGTAAAGTCCTTTTTCAAATTTAGAGTCACTGCTTTTTTAGATTTTAATTCAGGAGTGTAGTCTTCCTCATTTGGTTCTGAAAAGTCAACAGATTGTTTGTTTTCGTCAGACATTAAAGAGGGTGGTCCATGCCACCATTGTTCACTATAAAGTAGTTTTTCTGCCGTGAGGCCTCTGCTCAGGTGGTCTGAAGGATTTTCTTTTCCAGCACAGTGAAACCACGTATCAGGATCTGTCAAATTCGTGATTTCTTGTATTCTGTTTGCAACAAATTGTTTCCATCTTTTTGTTGATCCTTTAATCCAAAATAAGACAATTTTTGAATCAGTATGATGAAACACAGAATAGCATGTTTTCTGTCCTATGATTTCTTGAACTTTATGACTCAATCGTGCTGCCAACAAGGCACCGAGGAGTTCCAGTCGAGGTAACGTAATGCTTTTTAATGGAGCTACTCTACTTTTTGAAGTGATGAGATTTACAAGAACTTTATCTCGTTTTTTAACTTTCATGTATACTGAAGCCCCATAGGCAAGTTTGGAGGCATCACAAAAAACATGTAATTGTATTTCATCTTCACTAGAAGAATCTAGAACAAGTCTTGGGACTCTAAGCTCTCTAAGAAGTGGTAACTCCTTACACCAAGCCAGCCACTTTTCTAATATGTCTGGAGGCAATTTTTCATCCCACGTGACCTTTCTGTTCCAAATTTCCTGCATTAGACATTTCATTCTGATAGTAAATGGTGTAAGCAACCCCATCGGGTCGAAGATTTTCCCGATGGTTTGTAAAATGGTTCTTTTTGTATTTTCTTCTGTGTCAACCACTTCAAGAATTCCTTTAAGATCTAGGGTAAAACAGTCATCTTTTGTTTGCCAACATATGCCTAATACTTTCGTGTTGTCGCTCCCTAAGTTAATGGCGGTTTCAGTTGGGTAAGTATCGAACCCTTCGTCGGCCCACTGTTTCATCAATGATGAGTCGTTGCTGATCCATTTCCTCATCACCATTCCGGCTTCCTTCATAATCTTCTTTGCAGAGCGGGAAACTTCCAGTGCCTCTTCTGAAGTATCTTGACCGGTAATCCAGTCATCTACGTACATGCATGAATTCAGGTGATGTACGGTTGTTGGATAATCTTCTCTATATTTTTCTATGTGATGCTTCACTGTAGCTGCTAATAAAAAAGGGCTAGAATTCACCCCAAAAAGTACTCTGTTAAATCGATAAATTTGAAGATTCGGTTTTAAGTCAGTACGAGGATTACTATTGGACCATAAAAATCTTACTACGTCCTTGTGTTTATCTGCTAAACAAATCTGAAGAAATGCTTGACGAATATCCGAAGATATAGCTATCTTGTTAATTCTAAAATTGATCAGCACATCTAATAAATTTGGGTTTAAATTTGGACCCGGCCAAAGACAATCATTAAGAGATAGTTCATTTAATTGATGTGACCCTGCATCAAATACTATACGTGTAGAAGTTGTGACCCGACCTTCTTTTTTCACAGCTTGGTGTGGTAAGTAATATATTGGTTTATCAACACTTATGTTAGGTTTTTCGACTTTTTCAATTATTCCTTGTTTTATGTAGTCCTGAATTATCTCTTGATATTGATCATACAGATCATTATTTTTGTGAAACTTTCTCCATAAGTAAAAAAATCGCTGTTTTGCAACTGGAAAATTATTTGATAATTCTTTCCAATCTTTACGAAAGGGTAATTCTACTACATATCGGTCATTTTTATAATTAACTGTTTGTTTGAATATTGTCATAGCCTGATCCTCTTCTTTAAAACAGGGATCATCTTTAATTCCGAGGGATTCTAGATCGAAAAAGAGCTTAAGAGTGTTACTAAGGGAATCGTCTGACAAAACGAAACACTGTTTCGAATTATTCGGTTCTGTTTCTTCAACCTTTCCACACGCTAGCCATCCAAATTCAGTTTCCTTAAAAAACAAATCGTCATTTTTTTTATGAGTATTATCCTTTAAAACTTTGAATAAGATATCTGCACTGATTAACGCTTCTATTTCATTAGGTTCAAAAAATGTCTCGTCACTCAATTTCAAAAATTCTGGAATTTTTATGTCTGAAATGTTTAATTTATTGCATGGTGTGAGCCCTGTTATTTTATCTACAATCAAAAATTCTACTGGTTCACTAAAAGAACAATCTTCATTTGGAATAAAGGTATCTAATTTCCACTTAATATTTTGTGTCAATCCATTCAAACCTGAAACTGGAGTTTTTATTTTTTCTCTTTTAATTCCTAAACATTCACTCATCTTTTCAGTTAATACGCACACATTTGAAGCAGAATCCAGAACGCATCGTATTTTTATTCTTTTTTTATTTTCACACTGAACATAAATATAAGCTGTGGAAAACAGAATACTTTTTCTATTTTCTTTTAAATATCTGCTATTATTACTCAAAACGGAAGCATTTATTTGCGCAACCTTTTTGTCTACATCTGGTAATTTGGATGAATTTATTTCATCCGAGTCTGGAACTGGGGTTTTGGCGCCAGAAGAAAAACATATTAATCTGTTGTGCTTCATTCCGCAGGTGCATTTGAATTTCGATAAGCAATCATTTTTCTTATGGTTTTGCCTAAAACAAACCTCACAAAGCTTGTGAAGGCGTATTATACTTAATCTTTCGTTAATGTTTAATTTCAAAAATGCATCACATTTATAAATAGGGTGATAAGTATTTTTACAAACGACACAATTTTTGTTTTTATTTTCATGCATTAAAAGAGTTTTAGATTTGTTAATAGCCGGAAAGTTTTTGTTAGTATTTTTATTTCCGCTAGTCATATTCGTTCTATTAATAGATAATAAAACTGATTCTCGTTGTTCCAAAAAATTGATAAATTCTTCAAAGGTGGGAACATTTTTGGATTTATGGGACAACTCAAAATTCTTCCTAGATTCTCTGTCTAACTTTGCTACGAGAATATTTATAATGAAAACATCTGATAATTTATTCTGTACATATTTAAGAACTTTCAAGGCACGCAGATTTTTCTGAATACAATCAATCATGTTTCTTATCTCTTTGGGATTTTCAGTTTGAATTTTCTCAAAATTCAGAATATTTTGTACATGAATATCAACAATTAATCGCTCGTTATCATAGCGATTTTCTAATGCATTATATAATGATTCAAATGTATCAAAATTACTAACTAGATTTTTAGCATCATATTTGAGACAAGATCTAAGATAATATAATTTCTGCGACTGATTAATGTGAACATTATTGGTTATTAAATCATCAAATTGTTCTTTAAAAGAACTGAATTCCTCATATTTTCCTGAAAATTCAGGTAATACTAAAGGAGGAATTTGAGTTTTTATTTCAACGGCATCTTGAGATGCATTTTCAGTCGCATTTATTTTTTTATGAGAATCAAATTTCTTATAAGAATTAATAAGAGTATTAATTCTTACCTCTAATTTTTTCAGACGTTCTTCACATGAGTCAAGATCGTCATCTATGGTTGCTTGTTCAGCATCTTTCAAGTCTTGAATTTCGTAGTATTTTTGTCGTAATTCATCGATTTTTGTTTGTAGTAGTTCGACGTTCTTTAATTTCACTTTCATTTCTACTACATCTATCTCGTAATTTTCGGCATTTGTGCCTTCTACATAGTTTTCAATTCTAGTTATCTTCCCTTTCAAGGAAGATTTCAATTTATTATTTTTATCCATAAGTCGCTGATTACAAGCTCCGGCTCGACGGACCACTTTTTTGTAGAAACTTAACTACAAATGATTAATTTTCGACGGACCTTTTTTTTTTAATATTATTTAATTGAAACAAAATAAAATATGTACATATATACAATAAAAACATACTTGAAAGAAATTTGGATTTCGACGTAAATTTGATTAATTATCCATATTTTTTGATGGTTATATTTCTAGTAATGTATTTGTAATAGTAATTATATAACGCATCAACTCAAGTCGTGCTGCTATCAGCACTCGCATCGTTCTCTTTCAGCGAGCACATTTTTTCTTATCCTCTGACAGGTGATCCGCGACGGGGTGGCGCGCATGCGTCAACAGAAATAATATTGCAAGATAAAAATTTGCAAGCCACAATGCTTTGCTATGGTAGAGTTGAGAATTGTTTACCGAAAACAGATGATTTTTTATAGTCTCGAACCCAAAGGAGGATGGTGGTTGGTGGTTGGGTTTTACGTCGCACTAATGCTGCGCAGATGGGCAATTCCAAAGGAGGAATATGGTCCATTAGTTAATATTCAAAAGAAAATACAGTCGAACCTTGTTAACGTGAATCTAAAGGGGGATAAAAAAAATTGTTCATGTTATCAGTAGTTCATACTATCAGTGTTTAATCTTTATATAATTAAACTAATCTTCATTTGGACGGATATTGCGGAAACAGTTCATGTTAAAAGTAATTGGCGTTAACGAGGTTCAACTGTATATAGTGAACTTTAAAGGGTTAAGTCGTTTTTGACACATTTTTTGCTTCCTTTCGTCACCTTTTTAAAAGTATTTTTACTCTTATATGCCTGCCTTTCTATATAAGAAAGCAAGAAATTACAGCATAGCAGCGCCGCCAGTTGGGAGACTTACTACAAAGTGTTATCAGGATAAATTCCCTTCAGGATGAAGATCCAACTAAATATAAAATTTTACGAAAATGCATGCAACAGAAGATGAAATAAAGCTTTATCTTAAATGGGGATAATATGTATACTAGCGCCATCTGCTGGGCGATTTACTCCGAAATATTATCAGTACCAATTCATTTGAAGATTTAATTAAATATAAAGTTTTGTGGAATTCCGCCCATTATTTAATGAGATACGGCACCCACAAAATTTTTATAACACAAGCACGATACACAGACAAACATGTACTTTTAAAAATGGTCAAATCATTTTCAAGACATTGCAAACGAGTGAATGCATCAAAATCCAGATATAAAAAATTTTCACGAATTCAATCCGCGTTTGTAATGATCGATAGATGGCGCATTTTCAGCTCTTGTTGTTAGTAAATATTACAGCCACGTGTATCTATTTTTGTTCTTTTTGTTATTCTACTTAATATTCGTACTATAATTTCTCCGCCATTACATCATGGAAAATTGATTGCTTTTGGAAAAAAATATTTCAGTTTATTCAAAGTTCGATCGAAAGTAGATATTTAACTGAAGCTGAACAAATATTAGTTTCAAATCATCTGATTAATTCTTTACTTCCATTAGCCGAAGCAACTGAAATTTTAAATTTGTCATTTGGAAATAAATGGAAGCTTAATTCTGGATTTCTTGGTCCTTTGGAGTTACACTGGAGCACACAACAGTATGTGTTATCTTTTTTACTGGATTTATTTATTTTTATTCAATAAATATATGTGAAACTAAACATCGTCAAGCAATGGCGGCTTGATGAAAAGCCGAATTAAAGCATGTTTATTGTAATTCCCCCTTAGCCCACGAGAAGACGAGCATTTCATTACAATCGCGGATACTCTCTTCTTCTGAATAGATCAAAGTAATAAAAATAATTATTTTTATCATTATCACAATTTCTCGTGACGTCATGTGGTTGGCAAAAAAGCGCGCTCGACTTTCCCGCGCCCCGCCCACCATTGATTTTCCGTTGGTAGTAATCAAGTAATCGCCATCGCTATGCTTTTCCCAAGCCTTTTTGCCAACCACTCATAAAAGTTGAGGTGTTTGTTTACAAACAAGGAACTGCCCTATAGAAAGTAACCTATATTCTTGCCAATTTATTTCATATTTGAGAAAATTTTAAAGAATATATTTCTTATAAGTTTTTAGCTTTTTTAATGTGATATTTAATGACTTTAAATAAGAAAGTTATTCCAGGCCACTGTGTAATTTTACGGCAGGAAAAAAGAAAAGGAAAATAATATTTAACGCTAAAATGCTCCTTTATTTTATTTCATTATTAAAAAAAAAAATTGATACACTAAACAAAAAGCAGTATTTTTGAAGGATAAATCATGATTTGTGGCCGTGGGGTGAGTCCATGCTCTGGAACATTTCGACCGATCCAACTGGGCCCTGAGTCATTTGATCCACGACCAGTCGAAAGTAGAGGCTGGACGACTCCAATCCTTTTATTGGACCAAAATCAGTGCTGCCATCTGCAGGCTTAGTTTGAAATTAGCTATAGAATATTATATAAAGTTAAATCAATTAAAGAAAAATTTAATTCATTGTTTAAAAATGTAATTTAACTATGAATAATAAAAAAAGATAGATGCATAATATTTTTTTTTTCTATTCTGCATAGTTGGGTTCATACACACTGAAATACAATAATATTAATTATATAATTATTTTTTGAAAATTATTAAAAAAAAAAAAAAAATAATAATAATAACAATAAAATGTTAATTTTAGAAATTTTTTCAGCAACAATTTTTTTTAATTTTTTTCCTCCATTACGCGTTATTGTATTTTAATGATATACTGTAAACAATTTTAAGTTTTATTTTATGGATTTATTATCAAGCTAATTTTTGTTAATTATTTTTATGTTGGAATGCTGAAATTTAAAACAAATATTTAGCATTCAAATATTCGATGTAAATAAGAAGTAGGTTCAAGTTTTATTATGATCTAAGGTAAGAAATATAAAACTTGCACATTGCAAAAAATCATAAAATTCAAATTTAAATCAATGATTAAAAAAAAAAAAAAAAAGATTTTTATAACAGTTTCTAAATTATCATTCATTTGATTCAAATCTTCATTAACTTGGTTTGTTAAATTCAATTAATTCTAATTTCAATCAATAATATTTTAAATGTTTAATATATTTATGATTTATTATTATTATTAGTATTATTTAAATACAAATTAAATGTTGATTTTTAAATATTGTTAATTATTTTTATGTTTGAATGCTGAAATTTAATGCAAATATTTAGTATTCAAAGATAAATATGGTTCATAAAAATTAACTGATCGATAAAATGTTAGCAGGGAGCATTTTAAAATTTTATTTTATTAAATTTAAATAATATTCGATGAATTTTAATTTGCATTATTGTATATTTCAATCCATTGCATGCATATATTTATAATTCTAAAACAATTATACAGTTATTTACCAAAAAAAAAAAAAAAAAAAAAAATGCTTATATCCGTATTCGCGTTTGTAAGGACCGATAGATGGCGTAACCAGAGCAATAACCAATGTCCAATCCACGGACTCTTCTTCCGTGGTCCAATCATAGCAACTGATTTGTAAATGGATCAAATGACTGGGAAAAATTTCTTGGGCGATTTGATCCACGACCGGTCCATGGAACACATTACACTGGACGACTTTGATCCAGACCGGTCGATGAGACTGGACGCATTGTTCCACGACCAATTGGATCGATCCTGGATCGGTCAAGAGCCTAAACCCGCCCGTGGTAAATTTTTCGTACGTTTATCACGGCAATAGAATTTAAGTCATAAAAGGACATCAATTAAAGGGACCTCATACAGCACAGATTATTATACAGATAGGACACTCCCGTATCACAGATTATTATACAGATAGGACACTCCCGTATCACAGATTATTATACAGATAGGACACTCCCGTATCACAGATTATTATACAGATAGGACACTCCCGTATCACAGATTATTATACAGATAGGACACTCCCGTACATTCTACGGTAACCGGAATTTGACGTCAACGGCTGTAAGTTTCTCGTTCTCTCCAACTTACGCAATCGCTCGTCTTATTTTTATTGTATCTATGTTCATATCGTAATATTAGTGCAACGTTAAACCTAACATCCAACCGACTAACCATTTTTTGATGTTTAAGTTTGGACTTTGTTATTGTTTACGAATTTGATTGTCGAAAGCAATTTATTTTAAGAAGCAAGTACTAAATATTAAGCAAATAAATTTCGAAAATATACATAAACCAGAAATATTTTTTTCATTTTAAAGCATTTTGTTTTATTTACACCAAGCAATGTTAAATATTTAAGATTTCATAATCATACCATACGGCTATTTCAGCATTACAGTTTGTTATATTAATTTGTACTCTTGAACACGAATGTGTTTGGAAAAATTTATTTTCAAACATAATAAAAAGTAGTTTTATTTCTTAGAAAATAGCTGTAAATTTTATGATTTTGTAAATTTAAAAGTAGTAGAAAAAGTGAAGGACAGAAAACTGCACATACGTTTTCGTTGGCAACTTTATTATTGTTTACAAACTTGATTGTCAAAAGCAATTTATTTTAAGAAGCAAATGCTAAATATTAAGAAAATAAACTTTGAAAATATACATAAAATAAAAACATTTTTTCATTTTAAAACATTTTGTATAATTTAAACCAAGCAACGTTAAATATTTAATGATTTCATACTGCTATTTCAGAATTACAGTTTGTAATTTTAATTTGTACTTGAATATGAATATGTTTCACAAAGCATATTTTTAGACATTATAAAAAATAATTTTTATTTCTTAGAAGAATAGCTGTGAATGTTTTGAGGATAATTTTGTGAATTCAAAAACAATAGAAAGTGAAGAAAAAGAAAACTTCCCATACTAACCTGCTACTAACTACTCGCGAAATAGAAAAACAATTTTCGATCAAAGATGCTATTCATGTAGACTTAACACATGTAATTCCCCTCTGTTGACACTAGTGGTGCTACTATATTTCCGGTTCGCGTTTTAGCTTCACTGTCCTATCTGTATGATAATCTGTGCTCCCGTATATTCTTCGGTAACCAAAATTAGCGACCCTTTACTGAGAGATACGACAAGGTGTTCATACTTTTTGATTGGTGGAAAGCTCCCTTTGACCGCCCGAGGCGATTTCGCGCATCGCTACCATAGACATAAGGCAGGGAGAAATTGTGACTTTCAAAAATGCTTATAATTCATATTAATTAAATGTAATTAAAAATTTTTGAAGCAAATTTTCATGTTCCTAAATGTTTTTCCTATTAATAGAAATAAAAATTTTCATTGATTTTCGTCAATTCTTTTCTAAATAAGTACTTTTCTTAAAACAGTTTCGTATTTGGCGATAACTTCAATAATTACACAGCCAACCTCTTTCGGAAAAAATCGCACTTTTAACGTGCGGCGTTCGGTTTTTCCCCCTTCTTTTTAGAACAATTTTGAAAATAAATTATGTAAGTTAACATTAACTAATATACCCTTATTATTATTTTATTTATTTATCTATTTATTTTTGTTTTACCTGATCTTATTAAAAATTATTTTGATTAATATAACAAACATTTAGATATAAATACAATTAATAGAGTAAAGCATATTTTTGGAAATTTTAGTGTTAAAAATACATAACTAATAAATAAAAAGGCCTTTTAATTATTTAGTTTTTTTTTTTTTTTTTCTTCAGGAGTATATAAATAAAGGCTAGTACATTCATTTAATGCATAAAACTTAAACTCAATAGGTGCCTTATATTTTTCTTATATTTATTCAAAAATGCGGAATATGAGGGGGAAAAGAATAAGGTTAAAAGTATTAAAATGCTTATTGTTCTCTTATTTATTAATTTAAAAACATAAATTTTTTTTATTTGTTTATCTATTTTATTTTATTTATTTATTTTTTATGGAGAAATCAAGGCATTAATAGAAGTAAATACCTCTATGGGGGCCAAGCGGAACTGCGGTGAAAGTTGGTAGATGGGAAGTGCCGGGTTCGATCAAAAAACGCGTTCATCGATCTAGCCGTTCGGAGTTTTCCGTAGTTCTCTCTAAAACTCGCGTAAATACGAACTAGATTCACTTAGAACCCCCCCCCACACACACACACGGAGGGCATTTCTCCTGTAGGCCTAGGCCCCTAGTAGTCAATTAGTCTTAAGCCATACAACCAATCAACCATTCTTTATGAGATCAACATATGTTAGAATTTTATGTTGTAAAATTATAAGTGCTAATTTCTTTATTTTCTTTATTTGTTTATTAATTAATTAATTAATTAATTAATTTTTTTTTTTAGTGTCATATTTCTTTTTATCACATACATTATTTTTTCTCTCTCTCTCTTTTTTTTTTTTATCATACTTTATTCAAAGGTACAAAATACGAAAAAAAAAAATATATATATATATATTTGTATTACATTTGAAGAAAAATAAACTTTTGACATGAACAATAAGGATGTATAAAACTTTTAAAGTTAATAAATAGTTTTACAAATATTAATATTATCAATGATTATGCATTTAACTATAAAATATTGGTATGTTTTTAAGCATTAAACTAATTCAATTTTCCTAAACTGAATTATTTTAAGAAAAACATGTTGGTGTTAATGTGCCAGTTGCCTACAAAAGAAAGGCCGAGGTATGGGTTGAATAACTTAAGTAAGGGGTGGTCTTTTTAAGGTGTTCTAGCCCATATTTACGCTTGTTTCGGAGAAAACTGCAGATAATTTCGAAAAGTTAGCCCGATGAGCGCTACCTGGTATCGAACCTGATATCTCCCGACTACCAGCTTTGAGAGCAAAGTTAATTTTACAGTCTCAAAAACATTTGACCCCTGAAAAACCTTTTATAAACCAACTAAAACAATTTTTAAACATTTAATGTGCTGAGAATGTATATATTTGTAAGTTATTGCAATAAATAAAATTAATCATAAAGCTAAACGGTCATCTCTCAAATGAATATATCAAATCAAGTTAACTGTTAAATCTGTTATGTTTAGCGGAATAAATAAAGCTGCACAAGTAAATTCATATTGGTGAATTATGTATTAATTAAAGAAAGTAAGTTATAATTTACATACTGCAACACACGCCGCTTACAAAACGAACGACAATACAGCAACTATTAACTACTGTTGCCAATACTTATACAAAACTACGTGTTGCCACAAATTTACTAATTATGTAGAAATAATATATCAGTATTACCTGGGAAATATAATCAGATACAAGTGAAACAATTTCAACACCCCCCCTTGATTAGATTTCCCTTATTTTAATTTAGTCCTACACTAAGTTTTTGGGCACATAAAGTTCTCTTTTGCACACTCTTTGTGAACATATCTGCAACATTTGACCCAGAAGGTACATATGTAAACGTTAACAGTTTTTCTTCTACCTTTTCACGTAGGAAAAAATATCTAAGTTCAATGTGCTTATTTCGTTCAGAAGTGACATGGTTCTTGGCTAAGGCAATTGCTCCTTGATTGTCAACATGCATGACTTGTGGAAAATTTAAAAATTGCACATTAACTATTTCTTGTAGGAAGTTCTGAAACCACAGTACCTCTTTAGCTGCGTGGCACATTGAAAAATACTCTGCTTCAACAGTTGAGAGGGCAGTTGTTCTTTGCTTTTTGCTGCTCCATGAGACAGCTCCACCTGCGAGTAATACTACATAACCACTGAATGAGCGCCTGTCATTCTTGTCGTTTGCCCAGTCAGAGTCACAAAATATTTCCAAATTTTTCCCAGTCTTGTGGTAAGTTAATTTTGAATTCTTGGTCTGCTTTAGGTAACGTAAGATATGTTGCACACCAGTCCAGTGTTCTCTGCTAGGACAACTGTTAAACTGACTCATATAAGTTGCAGCGAAAGCTAAATCAGGTCTTGTTCCCCCTGCTAAGTACAAGAGACCTCCAACAGCTTGTCTGTACTTCAAAGCTCCTTCGGCACTCAACATATTATCTTCAGATGCTTGCAAATATTTAACTCCTGGATCTAATGGCGTTGAAGCCCCTTTAGCATTTAACATACCAGTTGTTTCTAGTAGTTCATTACTATAAGCATTTTGGTCGAGAGTCATAGAACCATCCTTGTTTCTGGTTATTTTAATTGATAGTAAGTGATGTATCTCTCCTAAGTCCTTGACTTCAAAAACAGCTTTTATGTCATTCTTAAATTTTTGAATTGTTGAGTATGTGCTAGACATGACAAGTAAATCATCCACATAAACCCCTACAATCAATTCTCTTTCCTTGTTAAAATAGACACATGGATCTGCTCTTGATCTTGTCAAGTTAACTGATTTTAGGAAACTATCAAGGCATATGTTCCACTCTCTGCCAGATTGATGAAGGCCATATAGACTTTTCTTCAGTAAACAGACTTCTTGACCTGGTTTTTCATACAGATTTAACTGTGGCTGTTCCATGAAGACTGTCTCGTGCAATTTTCCATTTAAATAGGCTGCGGTAATATCCAGCTGGTGAACTTGCCAATCTCTTTCCACTGCAAATGCCAATAATGTTCTAATTGACTTTGATTTTATTACTGGACAAAAGGTTTCTTGATAGTCTATTCCTTCTACTTGGGTATAGCCACGAGCGACTAATCTTGCTTTATACCTTTCTACTTGTCCATCTTTATCAAACTTTCTCTTGAACACCCATTTGCATTTTACGATTTTTCTTCCCTTTGGCTTAGGCACTATGTCCCAGGTGTCATTTCTCTGTAAGTTATCCAGTTCTTCTTCCATAGCTTGCTTCCATTTTTCTACGTCTGGACTATTTAAAGCTTCTTCTAAAGTTTCTGCATCACTCTGAAAATACCTCTTGGAAACATCTGGGTCATGCGTTGATTGTCAGCTGGATTCCTCATTTGCCACTCTGTTTATTTCTGGAAAATTTTCTTCAAACATCTCTGAATCGCCCATAATATAATCCTTGGTCCACTTAGGAGCTGTTGTTTGTCTTCTGGATCTAGTTTCAGTCTGATATGTCTTCTCAACTTCATTCTCTACTGGATTTTCATCTACAACATCTCTCTCGTCACCTACAGGTATAGATCTTCATCTGCATCTTGCTGAGAAGGCAGTGTTATTATATTTTCTGTCATGGAGGGTTTTTCTTCAAATACTACATCTCTCGAACAATTTACAGTTTTTGTTTCTTTGATGTAAATACGGTACCTCTCATCTCCATCATATCCAATAAGATAACTTTTTGTCGCTTTTCTGTCCATTTTTCTTCTCTTTTGAGCTGGGATGTGGGCATAGCAGACTGATCCTATGATGCGCATATGCTTTATTCTTGGTTTTCTGTTCATCCACAGTTCATAAGGACTTACATTTGGTACTGAGGACTTCCCTGTTCTGTTCAGAATGTAAATTGAGGTATTGATGAACTCTGCCCATAGGGATGCTGGAAATTCTATTTCTTCATTCGAATATTTTAAAGTTCTGGCCACCTCAACAATGGTTCGGTTTTCACGTTCAACACAGCCATTCTGTTGAGGTGTGTATGGAGCTGATAATCTTTGAGTTATTCCATATCTCTTCAAAATTTTTCGAACTGCTTCATTGTCAAATTCACCACCATTATCACTGATAATTTCTTTAATGTCATGGCCTAGATTTTTCGTATGAACTATGAAGTCTTCCAGTACATCCTTTACTTCTGATTTTTACTTCAAGAAGAAACCATACCTAAATTTAGTGTAGTTATCTTTAAAAACAGCAAAGTATCTAAACTTTTGGAAAGATTCATCAAATGGACCACAAATGTCTGTTGAGATTAGTTCTCCTGATTTTGTCGGTTTATTTCTTGTACCAAATTTTAAACGATGGGCTTTACCATAAACACAAGCTTCACATAATTTTATATCAGCTTTAACTTTGACATTTAATTCTCTCTCAATAATGGATTTTATATGTTGCTTATCTTGGTGTCCATATCTTTCAGGATAACGCTGAAGTATTGAATCATCACTTATAGTCATGTTAACATCAACTTGGGTTTCTGGAACTAAGCATTTCATAACTGCCTTGAAGAGACCACCTCCAGAATTTCTTATGCCATGTAGAACTACTTCGCCATCAATCTTTAAATGACAATCTTTGAATGTTGATTCAAATATACTATTCTGGTTTCTATCTTGGGCTGCAAGAACAGAAAATAAATTTTTACTGATTTCTGGGACATACCAGACATTTTCTAAATATTTAACTTGATTTTTCCCATTTACAGTTGTAATTATTTTAATGGTTCCTTTTCCAAGAGCCGATAACCTTTTTCCATTAGCTACTGTGATGCTATGGGGTATTTCAAACTTTTCAAAATCAGTAAAACAGCTGTTGTTATTGGTGACATGTTTTGAAGCCCCATTATCAATGAACCAGTCTTCAGTACTAGTTTCCATAGAAAATACTTCATCATCTACAGCTAAAAGTGTCATATTAACAGCAGAATTGTTATTACCTTTACTGGTATTTGGATAGTTTGGTTTAGGAGGTCTTCCATCTGCTATTCATTTCTTGCATGATTTTATCCAGTGGCCCTTTTGATGACAGTAATTACACTTAGTGTTATTTTTCTTGCTTGAAAATGCCTTGTGTTTTTTATCTAAACTAACTGCTAGAGCTTCTTGATCTTTACTTTCTGTAAGTTTTGGATCTTTCTTTAATTCTCTTTCATGTGTGCACAACTGTGTTGTTAATTCATCCAGTGTTCTTTTCTCATCACTTAAAAGTAACCAACTTGACTTGAAATTTCGATAACTCAGAGGAAGTGTATCCAATATCTTGCAAATTAATAACATTTCCGGAAGCCTATTTTCATTTTTATTTTCAAGTCCATTGTTCAAATCATTCCACATATTTTTCAGTTTTGATAGATGATCGGACATATCACCATCAGACCAATTGAACCTGAAGAATTGTAAACAAATATTATACAATTGGTTGTCTGACGAATCTTCGAAAATCTTGTGCAACTCAAGCCAGACTTCTCTCGCGGAATCAAATGTCATTACTTTTTGCAAAGTATCTTCAGTCATGGAGTTTGTTAGAACCAACATAGCACTGTTATTTGCTTTCTTAAAATCTTTCAAGTCTTTCTTGTACTTATTCTTGATGTCTTCAGCATCTGCTATATTTGGTTCTTCTGGCTTCTCTAATCTCCCTTCGACGACATCCAAAGCATCTGCGTAATAATTTAACACGAACTTTATTCTATATTTCCATATAGACCAGTCACTTTTACCTGATAATGGCTTAACTGGGATTTTTCCCTGTTCCATTTTTAGAAATATTTACAAAGTTCTGATCTATCGAAGTTATCACGTGTACGTACGCAACTAGGCTTATGTATCGCCGCTAGAATTTAATTTCCACCTTTGGCGCATTTAACGAGCTGGTTGCCATAACCTGTTATGTTTAGCGGAATAAATAAAGCTGCACAAGTATATTCATATTGGTGAATTATGTATTAATTAAAGAAAGTAAGTTATAATTTACATACTGCAACACACGCCGCTTACAAAACGAACGACAAGACAACAACTATTAACTACTGTTGCCAATACTTGTACAAAACTACGTGTTGCACAAATTTACTAATTATGTAGAAATAATATATCAGTATTACCTGGGAAATATAATCACATACAAGTGAAACGATTTCAACAAAATCATCAAATTTTTACAAATTAATCTTAATATCGATGAACTTTCTTACCAGTAACTACAAGGACAAATTTGATAAAATAAATTATTTTTCTCTATATATTAAAAAAAAGTAACTGTCCCGGGCGTCAATTTTTTTGTCTGCGACAGCATCTCCTCGAGGAGGGCAAAGTGGCCTGCATCATGAGAGGTATCAGTGTATTCCGACTGCTTCAAGGAAGGCATTTCAGCTGCTTAGAAATTTCTATCATTTTAATTAACGAAGTTATTAAGAAAAACGTCGAGTTTATGAAGGTACTCTATTTGCCACCGGAGGGAAAAGTTTCTCTTATGACGCTTTTTTCTGTGTCTCTGACGTCACTTTCCTCAGGAAAATTAAAATGTGATCAATGGTGTAAATAAGAAAAATGAAATATTAGCATCTTTGAGATGCTCGAGAGAAGAAAAAAATTATTTAGAATAATAGCAAAACATGAAAACAACCGATATTTCAAAAACATTAAGTAAAAATTTAATAAAAATGAAATGAAAATTGGTTTATATTTTTATTTTATTTTATATTATTAGTTAAGTTTATATTATTAGTTTAGTTTATATTATTAGTTTTTATTTTAACGTTAGGCGAAAAAGATTTAGTAATGAATATAATAATTATGTTAAACAACGATTGGTATAAATTTAGAAGTTAAGCCCAGAATTTTTTTAAATGAAATTTACGAGACAACAACATAGATTACTTTATATAAAGATTTAGTTTTTTCGCTCAAAATATATTTAAAATGATGGATCTTTACTATGACCAATTTAGCTATTTTTAAAATTTAGAAATGAAGAAACTCGTACGTTTTTCGCCAAGGAATTCATTTACGCAACCACAATAGCCATTTTAACTCTAGCCATGCCTTAAATACAGAGAAAAAGGTACTTACGTATTAACGCCACCGCAGCTAGGTACAACTATAGTATCTCCCCACAACTGAATTTGGCGATTTTTCTTTGGCGCCGTTTTGAACGATAACGATGTCGTTCTGGACTCTTTGAGATATAATATGGCAGCCTGCATGCTGCTTATTTTGTATTTATGAGCTTATGATTTACGATTTAGCTTATGATTTTTAGATTTATGATTTAGTCATAATCGCCAAATATAAATCGCCAAATTCAGTTGTGGGGAGATACTATAGATGTTCACTCTGATAAATAAGATTGCAAAAGATGTCTCGCTGTCCCCCTATGTCTCTTGTGTGCGAACAACAAGATTACTCTTTAATGGCGCATTAGCGCAATTTCTGCTGCGGTGGCGTTAATACGTAAGTACCGAGAAAAATTATAAAATAGTGCAATAATAATGATAATAATAATAAAATTCACAACCTATTTTTGTGTTTTAAGCATTAATGTAAAACTTTGCAGAAAACAGAATTTAATTTAATGCAACAGGACTTTTTTTTCTTTTTGTCTATTTTCCCATGTAATGGAATGAAGTAACTGCATTGCTAAAATATTTTAGTTACGCCTAATACAGGACCTCACTGCCAGATTTTAAATTTTTCATTTATTTTGACGATGACTTAAATTATCTATCTCAGTTATGCATGTCAAGATTTTTGCGAGAAAAGTCTAAGCTACTTCGGTGCCAAATTTAAAATTTCGCCAAGAGGTTAAACTGTACCATTGTTTTAGAACGACTTTTTTCAATTCTATTTTAAATATTTTTTAACTTAATTCAAGAGAGAAAAAAAGAAGAACATTTTTTATTTGAGCTAAATATATAAAATATCTCCAGGTAAAATATTATCCGTACTATTAGAAAGAAAATGGCTAAAGTAGTTTTTCCTGTACCTTTGATGTCTCTATAAATTAAATTAAATTATATTATCCAATATCATTATATTTCATTCTCCACACGCATTTTTACTTTCTAAATTCAATATTATATAATATATATGTAAAAAAATCAAGGTGTAACCAGTACACATCCAGAAGTTGTAGCCAACAAATATTTAGAAGCCAATCATTAACACAAGTTCAGGAGATATCGCCAAAAACTATTAAGATGTCATGTTCAATATATACCAGTAGATATCGCCAACGATAATAATTATTCAGAATATATCGCCAACAAGTATTCAGGAGCCATCATGAATATTTATTCAGAAAATATTGTCAACAAACATTCAAAAGCCATCCAATTTATGAATGGTGATGGTCTATGTTGAATATTCCAAATCAGCAATTCGTTTTTACATAATAATCAAGGATGAATTTTTCGCTAATCAGTAGGTTTCGAAAAGTGTGATTCCCCCCCCCCCCGATTTAACTTAGTATTTAATATCGTTTAAGAAATGGTAAAATCAGATATTGACGGGCATCTTGGCACATTCATGGCGACAATGCAAAATCGCTATCTGAAAGAAATTGTCCTGTTGTACTACTACTAATGAAATGTTTAAAATAATTGCAATAATCACATAAGATATTTAATTTCAATAGATCTGACTAAATCATATTCTAGGAAAAATGCACTTTAAAAAGTTGCATGTTTACTGTTATAAGCACCATTTTAAACCTTGCTGTACATTAGAAATAAATGTACAGTGTTACATATTGCCCTAAATTAACTAAAAAAAAAAAAAAATTCAATAGTAAAAAATATAGGCATTAGAAAAAATAAGTTCATAATTTCTTCAATCAAATAATAATACCCGAAAAATTCATCGTCCAATAGTGACAAAAATTTAACAAGTGGATCGTATACCAAAGCTGTAGAGCTAAATCGTTTAGATAAGAATTTCTCTCTGTTCTAAACAGTTAGTGTTATCGTTGTTTATTTTGTGTGTCTAGCTGTTTAACATATGTTTTCTCTCAAAATAATGGCAAATTGTTATTAAACTGTCGAACGTTAAGACAGATTTTTCACATATTTTAAACGATATATTAAATATTGTGTATTTCAATGTGATACCATATATGGTGGATTTCTATAATATTGTTCAACTTTTCTCTTGTGTTATGTATTATTAATATTCCAATTCAATGAAAGGCAAAGTTGCGAATAGTCGGGCAAAATCCAGCAGGGGTTAATGAGCGAAGCAAGTCGGGGTGAGGGAAAGCCTTCCTCGGGGGTTGGTGAGCGGAGCGAGCAGGGGGGCAGAGCCCCCTAGTTAAATAAATAAAAATAATTTTATTATTATTATTTTTTTTATTATCAGTTTGTATAAATATACATTTTTAGACTACAGTTGCATAGTATGTTATTAAAAACTAAAGAGTATTAAAATTCAGAATTTTTGATATGCAGTATGATAAGATGGTGTAAATTATTTCTATGAATATAGAAATGTAATCTAAATTTAAATAATAATTATAATAATAATAAAACGAATGTAACGTAAAGCATAATATATCTTAGTTTGATTGCAAAGAAAATTTTTTTTGCTTTACTTTAGAGAATATCTTTAAAAACTTACACCGATAAATCACCAAAATGCGCGATCAGCGCCAAGCATTGTAAAAGGTTACTGTAGCAAGAGTGAATCTGGACAAGCGTTTGTCCACTGAGCATGCGTACTAAGTACCTGTCGTATCTCTGAGATTATCCAGGGTTTCTAACCAAAATTTGACTGCAACGACCCTACTGTCAACGGCGCGAATTTGGAAAATGCCTACTCCTCAGAACCTTGGCGACAGATGCTTGACGCGAAACGGCATTTTGTGATGATAAATATGAAATGTGGAAACTAATCTTTGATTGAATCAAACCTGTCAGAATGAATCAAGAATGAATGAATCATCGATTCACATCCACCGTACTGCGTACTTGCGTTCTTATCGTAGTATAAAAATAAAACATTTTGTTTTATTAAAAAAAAATAATTTTCTTCACATTTAATTGAATGAAAGGCGATTATTTTACAAAAGACATTTTTTTTTCTTTTATGTTTAAAATGTGCTAAATAAAAATACAAATTTATTACAGATAACTTTTTTACCAATATGTAAACGTATCATAATAAATTTCTCCACAATTTATTAACTTTATCATTCAATAATTTTCTTTATTCAATATAAATTATTTTTATTCAAATAAATTAATTTATACTTTTACATATTTCTTCTGATGTATACTTTCTTTCTGTCTCGTTTTCGTTAAGGGAAAAAAAATTTTAATCCTTGGTAAAGTAATGATGTACTTAAGTAATTACTGAGTAATTACAAATATAAGTAATTAAGTAAAATGTTTGTTAGGTAATGTTAATTTTGATTAATGCAGATTTTTTTTTTTTTTCTTTGCCTAACTCTGAAATTAAGTATAGCATGCACAGTTTTATTTATTAAGCTCGATTAATTTTTAAAATAGCAACATATTGATTTTCTTCTATTTACTTATTTAGATTAATAAATAAATAAGGCTCACTTTCTAAAAATTGAACTAATTCAAATGTTTGTGCAGGTATAGATTGATTACATTGATAATCTATATATTAATAGGCAAGCATAAAATTTGTTGTCCCTTTTTAACATATTAATTATGGGAGTAGAGGGTTGAAAATGGTATCATTCGAAAGGTATGGTTAGCCGGAAGGTGCGAATACAAATATTATTTTCTTACGATGTCAAGAAGGTATTTAAAAATACATTTATTTTTTATGCATTTTCCCCCATTTTTCCCTTTTATACACGTATTCCTTCACATTAAAAAATACCTAAAAGTAGAAAGTTGTTAAATCTGGCAATTTCATAAAGCTCAAATAAAACCATAGACACAGTAATTTGTATAATGTAGCATCACTATACGCAAGCGAAGTGATGACGTCACTGTCTGTCCATGGAGCCATGTAAAAGATTTTCTATGTTAATTGTCCATTGAGTTTTTTGTCAAAAATTATTAAAAAATAACGGAAATTATCTGCCGATTTTAATTCCGATATTTGGGTATACTTATATATAAATTACTGTCTACATGTGTTTGATTGAGTTATTTTTTCTGTAAAATTGATAAAATTTTAATTTAAAATCACAAAACTCCAGAAAAAAAAAATAGCAAACTTCCAGTTTCGGATGTAAACATAAACATTTCATTTCAAAGGGTGATATTTAAACAATAAATATTGAACTAATATACTAAATAAAAGGAAAATGGGTTTGTTACTAACTGCTGCATGTATAAGTAGACGATACGGAAAAAATTCCGATTTCCGTTTTTTGCTGAATTTAAATGTTTTGAGCTTTCTTTACGTTTCAATTAACTGAAATTGGCTACTTATTTTTTAAAAAAGTGTCTTTATTGCTAGCTTTTGTGGGTAGAAGAAGCAAGTAGAAGATACATAAAAACTTTTGATTTCCGGTTTTCGATGAATTTACACGTTTTGAGATTTCCTTGCATTTTAATTAAGTGAAATTAGTGAAATTGACTACTTATTTTTATTTTTTAAAAAGTGGATTTATTATTCTTTCCTCTGCATATATAAGTAGAAAATATAAGATTCAGAAATATTTTAGATTTTCGGTTTTCGATAAAGTTACACGTTTTGAAATTTCCCGAACTCAATTCGACCATTTTTGAAAAATATCTTTTTTTTTTTTTTTGTTCAAACACTGTACTTTATGAACCAATCAAATTAAATTAACAGAATTTGATACTTGGTTGGACCTTGGTCTGACACAGGGCCCGATTAAGCTTTGAAGCTAGGGGAAGCTCAGTATCATTTCGGGGCCCTCTTTCATTTCAGAACATCTTGTTTTCCTGTTACATATTGTAATATAAAAATGCTATAGACCAAAAATTAGTGTGAGTTTACATTTTTTTTTTTTTTTCCCATTCATATATCTGGGTGGTTTTTACACACAACATTAAAGTCGTATAACGTATTAATTAAGAACATTCAGATTTTTGAGGCTAAATAACAGATTTTTCTCAAAATAGTGAGTAATTTACCTTGCTTTAGGCGACCTTTCTCAGAAAAAATTCAATCTGAGGGTGAAAATATGAAACAGAAATTCCAAGAACCTGTTTTTAGTCATTTTAGGGCCCCCTCTTAAATTTTAGAGGGGAAGCTTGTGCTTCCTGAGCCTTTTGGGTAATCAGGCCCTGGTCTGACATGGTACCTATTAGCTACTTCTGGGCTGTATCACACAACAAGGGCCGGGGCGTTTTCACGTTGCGATTTTCTCTCATTTCAGGAAAGGCTAACATCTACAGAGAGAAATAGTTATATTAAGTAAAACTCTACTGATTCAGTTAGAGTGAATATTGGCAAACAATTGCCGCAGCTGTGTTGCAATTGCATTCCGTATAGGACAAGGCAATAACTTTTCTTTGCCTCGCTTTGCAAAAAAAATGGTCGAGTTTCGACCACTGGGCGATACTAGTATGATTAATTGCATGTATTATAATCTCTTCCTTTGAATGAAATTTCTAATTATTTTTATGTAAATGATTTTTAACTCAATTTATTTCAGTAATAATCTTGCTTTAGTAAAAATGAACTATGTCCAAACATTTAAAAGTATTTATATAATCTTAATATTTTTTCTATATATATATAATCTTTCATTTTTAAATATTCATGCAAACAATTCTCCATTCAGAGGCCTTTTTTGTAGTCTTTTATATTGTTACAACTTGAATGGAGACAAAAAAAAATAGGTGTGGCACTCGGGGACTGCCGCGGTAAAGCTATTGCATAGCATTTTTTATCAACTTATGCAATTATAATTATTTATTTATTTTATTTATGCAGTATTTTTTTTCTTTGATATTAATTCAAGTTCTGGGGGAGGGGGGGACTCATGTCAAAGTTGTGTCTTGAGAGGACTCATGTCAAAGTTGTGCCTTGGGGGGACTCATGTCAAAGTTGTGCCTCGAGGGGGGGACTCATGTCAAAGTTGTGCCTTGGGGGGGACTCATGTCAAAATTGTGCCTTGGGGGGGGACTCATGTCAAAGTTGTGTCTTGAGAGGACTCATGTCAAAGTTGTGCCTTGGGGGGACTCATGTCAAAGTTGTGCCTCGGGGGGGGACTCATGTCAAAGTTGTGCCTTGGGGGGGACTCATGTCAAAATTGTGCCTTGGGGGGACTCATGCCAAAGTTGTGCCTGGGGGGGACTCATGTCAAAGTTGTGCCTGGGGGGGACTTATGTCAAAGTTGTGCCTGCGGGGGGACTCATGTCAAAGTTTTGCCTTGGGGGGGACTCATGTTAAAGTTGTGCCTCGGGGGGGGACTCATGTCAAAGTTGTGCCTTGGGGGGGACTCATGTCAAAATTGTGCCTTGGGGGGACTCATGCCAAAGTTGTGCCTGGGGGGGACTCATGTCAAAGTTGTGCCTGGGGGGGACTCATGTCAAAGTTGTGCCTTCGGGGGGACTCATGTCAAAGTTGTGCCTTGGGGGGACTCATGTCAAAGTTGTGCCTCGGGGGGGACTCATGTCAAAGTTGTGCCTTGGGGGGGACTCATGTCAAAATTGTGCCTTGGGGGGACTCATGCCAAAGTTGTGCCTGGGGGGGACTCATGTCAAAGTTGTGCCTGGGGGGGACTCATGTCAAAGTTGTGCCTTCGGGGGGACTCATGTCAAAGTTTTGCCTTGGGGGGACTCATGTTAAAGTTGTGCCTTTTGGGGGACTCATGTGCCTTGGGGGGACTCATGTCAAAGTTGTTCCTTGGGGGGGGACTCATGTCAAAGTTGTGCCTTGGGGAGGGGACTCATGTCAAAGATGTGCCTTGGGGGGGATTTTAATAAATGCACTTTGTATATCTGTGTTAGGTTTATTTTCGTTACGGAATTTTTTGATTCGGTCGCCGCGCTCAAAGCCCGCGATAAAAGCTATGCAATAGCTTAAAAAAAAAAAAAAGATATTTGAAAATTAAATTTTTTTTATTGAGAAATTTTTAGTTATGTTGATGCAGTAGACTGTGCCAACTAGTCATATAATTTAGGATACTTTGATATAGTTAATATACAAGTGATTAAATAGTATCACAGCCATTTTCTCAGCACATATGGTGTTGTCATTACAAAGATTGGCACTAGAAGTTGACATTACTCACTAGTTGCTCATCATTTTATGCGCATAGTATTTTCCCCCTGATAATCGCATGATAATGATGAAATGAATATTATTAATGAAAATGTTACAAAATAAAAGAAATATAAAAATATATTTAATTTAGAAATATATGTTATTCATTAAAAGCTTAATCATAATTCACTGTAAGTAAAACATTGATATCTGTGATAATTTAGATGGATTCCTCAAAATAACTTCTAAAGGCTACATTTTGCTATCTGAAAACATGAAATTAAAAAGTAAAATTTACAGTAATTAAGGATATCCACTTAATTTTCGAAGTATACCTGATATACTCTAATAAAAATGTTGATATAAGTATTTGAGATGTATCCACCAAAATAACTTATTTTAACAATAAATAATCTATATATATAAAAGAGTAAACTCACTGATTACTGACTCAACACAGTCGTGGCGATTCTATGGGAGATACAGGTGAAAATTTTGGTGAGCACGTTGGTTTTAGGACCTTGATGACCACTAGGACGGGATTTTGCAAAATCAGAGAGCAAAAACATTTTTATAAACATAACTCTGCTCCAAATTGCTTCACGGTGAAAAAATTTCAGAGGGAGAGACTAGACTTGAGTACAAAAAAAAAAAAAAAAAAAAATATATTTTCTGCAATTTTGGAATTCTGGATTTTTAAGGGGGTAAAAATGATTTTTGGAGGCAAATTTAGAAAATATGCATTTTTTAATTAAGCCTCGCTTTCCCAACATCAAGGCGTTACTGCAGAAAAATCGCTTTCAGGTGCCGCTTGGCATGTTTGGCGAAAATCACCAGCACAGCACCTTTTTGTACAATTTAGAAATTGCAACATTCCACTGGTTATGTTTGCTATCTCTGACGAATTAGCACACTTCTTGAATGAGGCGGGCTTAACTAAATTTCACTTCAAAATAGGGTCAAAATGATCCCATCTTGGGAAAGCGAGGGTTAAACTCTACCAATAATAGCACAAAGATATAGGAAAGCCACAAAGAGTCAACTTGAGGATATTTCCAAAAAATCATTATTGGTTTTCTGCAATTTTGGATTTTGGGGAGGAGTTACGAGTGGGCAAATTCAAGTCTCCCTTTTAGCACTAAATTTGTCCGGGGAAATATATAGAATCACAAATTTTAGTGTGTGGCTTATTTATGTATGCCTGACACCTATTGTAACGGGATTTTGCGAAAGTTCCCAATTGGGGGGGGGGCAATAAACCTGTTTCCAAGCATAACTTTGCTTCAAATTATCTCAGCAAGATTAATTTTATGTGTCGGTTGTTTATGCCTTCCCAACACGCACTGTAAAAGTATTTTTATGCAATTTCTTCCTCTCTCCTTTGCAGGTGGATAGGGAGGCAAAAATATGTTTATAAGAGTAACTCCGCTCCAAATTATCTCAGGATAGGGATTTTTTAACATGTCGATTGGTTATGCTTTCTCAAGACATATACTACAAAGAGATTTTGTAAAATTCCACATTTTCCCCCTTGGGGGTTGGAGAGGAGAAAACATGTTTCCAAGTACAAATCTGCTCCGAACTATCTTAGGTGATTTTTTATGTGCGGGCTGGTTATGAGTTTCCAACACGCACTATGAAGGTATTTTGTGAAATTTCTCCTTTCCTCCCTTTAAGGGTGTTGAGTAGGGGGCAAAAGCACCTTTTAAAGTGTAACTGCTCCAAATTACATAGATACCAAGTCTACTGTTTTTTGGCGGGGACTTAAACTGGAAAAATTTTATAGCTGATTTTAGTAATACTAATCATCGAAAATATATATAACATATTCCATTAAAAAATACTAATGTGAATTTTGATTTAAAAGATTAAAAACAGCAGCTATGAAATTATCTCATGAAAGTGATTTTTTGATATGTCGATTGGTTATGTGTATTCAACACACACAAACTACAAAGGGATTATTTGAAATTCCGTGCCATCTCCCCTCTTGAGGGTTGGGGGGGGGGGGAGATTAAAAAATATGTTTGCATGTGTAACTCTGTTCCAAATAATCTTAGAATGGCAATTTTTGATGTGTGGACTGCTTATGCATATTCCACATACACTACAAAGTGATTTTGTGAAATTCCACACTACCGCCCCTTAGAGGGTAAACTCTGCAGTAAATTATCTTAAGAAGGAGATTTTCAATGTGTGGGTCAGTTATATGTATCGAACTCATAATATAAAATTATTTAGCAAAATTCCCTCCTCCTTCTTCCATTTAAGAGCGGGGAGGGGGTAAAAACACGTTTTAAAATATAGTGCTGCTTCAAATAATCTCAGGATCCTGATTTTTAATGTGTTGGTTAGGTATGTGTATGCAACATGTACTATAAAGGGATTTTGTGAAGTGTGGCAAGTGGAAAAACCTTTACCGAAGGTAGCGAGAACTTTAACTTAGATTTTGACTGATTTCAATGATTTTTTAAAATTATTAATGGTATAGCGTTTTGAAAATTCATTTCAATACAATGACCAGCGAAGCAGGCAAAGCCTGCTAGTACATTATAAAAGAGCATCAAAGAACTGGCGTTTAAAAGTAATAATTACAAAACTTTGAATAAACACCATAAAAGCAAGAACTTCCAACAGTTGTTTCGGGTCAAAAGAAAACATAGCCCTTCGTCAAGTGAATAAAGTAGGCACGAGTGCTGTAACAAAGCGGCAACACAGTGCAACCTGCAACAGTGTATTGTTGATTCTTTTACAGCACTCGTGTGTACTTTTTTTGCCTGATGAAGGGTTTTTTTTTTTTTTTACCTGAAACAATTGTTACGAGTGTTTGCTTCTATGGTGTTTATTCAAAGTTTTGTACTTAGTAATAAATAATACATTTTCCTATTAAAAAAAAAAAAAAAAAAAAAAATTAAAGAGTAAAATTTACTGTCATTCACTTAATTTTCAAAGTACACCTGATCATTTTTTTCCCCATAGATTTGGTAAAATAGAAATTTTGGCCAATGACAGTCCTTCGTATGTTGTCATTCTTTCTATCAAGGCACCCTAGTATAACTTACTTGTCAATATTGCAACCATATTTATTTTAATAATTTAAACTTTAAAAAGAAAATCTTTATTAAATGACGAATTAATTGCCTTAACAATGTTACATGTACATACATTTTAATAAATTATAGCTATATTTTAATACAGTTGTACATATTTTTTATTAATACTTCCTTAATATGGAAGCCTATTTTTAAGATTAATAAAACAAATATTTAAAATTGAGCTATTTCACTATGCATAGAAATCTGTATAGTAGCGATCACTTCCATGCATGTGAACTCAACTCACTTTGCAACCATTAAAACCAAAAGAGAAAAAAACATCACTGGATACAACTTACACATTTTGCATGAAAATCTGTATAGCAGTGGTCACGGTACCATACATGTATGCTTGCTTAGCTAGCATTAAAAAGAAAAAAAAGAATCTGACGTGGACACCACGACTTCCTTATACATCTATTGGAATATACATATGGTTATGGAAACATTGATATTTTTATGTGAGGTAATTGATTTGTAACTAAACAGGCAGGTTCTAGTCCATGAACATTCCTGAAAACAAGCAAAAAAAAAAAAAAGCTACTCCAACCACAACAGTCCTGATGATAAGATTATATATACCACCAATTGTAAATTTTTCAGGAATTTTCTATGGCTTATTACAGAAAATACCATTGGCAAATACTCAGCTTAGACAGTACAAAAATAAAAAAAACTGGTGTACAATGAATATTTAAATTAAAAAAACTTTTTCATACACTATAAAATTATGAAAGCATTACCAGTTTCGAAAAGACATGGCCTTTCTTCTTCAGGTACAAAAACCACCAGTCTTGCTTTTTTCTCCAAGGTAATAGCAAGTGCTTTGCACCTGAAAAAGAAAGACCATGTCCTTTTGAAACTGGTAGTGGTTTTATTAATTTTATGGTATGTGAACAAGTTTTTAAGTTTAAATATTAAACACAGCTTAGTGTTCAATGAAAATCATTTCAGTATAAATTGCCTACTTTTATTCTTGTAGGCAAAAATTAGTGGTGAGAAATGATACATTTTACCAAAACAAATAATTCTGTTAAAATTGAGAAAAGGTTTACAAATTCTGGCTCTCCTGAAGCAATATTTATCACCAAATTCGATTACTAATCTCGTCAGGCTGCCAAGTTTGTAGCCGACGCAAATGTTGATCTTGGCATCAATTTTAGCGATTTGCTGAAAATTTTTGTAAAGAATAAAACCTTACATTACAGCTTTATGGAAGTCTGAATAGCTGCTTTTGTGAGGGGGTTTCCTCCTTCATCAGCTTACTTCCTCGTGGTCCATGCCATCGGTAGTGGATGTTTTCTTCTGTCTCTTGCTTTCTCTTTAATTAGATCGTGTCACTGTCGGTAAGCACAAATGCTGATATCAAAGCGGCAGCGTGTGTTGCCACTTTGGTTGCAGCACTCGTGCTTCCTTTGTTCGCCTGATGAAGGGTCATGTATTCTTTCGATCCAAAACAATTATTGTGAATTTATAGCATTTTATGGTGTTTATTCAAAGTTGTGTACTTATTACTTTAAAACGCCAGTTCTTTCTTATCTCTTCCGT